>OZ026626.1:71867286-72124786 GCA_964020975.1 Hermodice carunculata | reverse complement strand
TGGACTGTCTTCCGTATTTTATTTAAAACCAAATTCATTGCAAAATAAAATTTTAAGTAAACACACGTCGTTGCCTTATTCTGTTACAATACAGGTAGGCCCTTAAACCTAGCTAACTGGCGTGGAACGTGTCTATAACAAGATAACATTGACTCCAGATGATTAGCGCCGGGCGGTCTGCACTGTGTTTGTTATCACACAGACAAGCGAGCGGTTATAATGCACCCCTCTTCAGAAGCTGTTAATTGAGCTACTGTGTAATGAAGGATTAATTCCAGTGCATCGCGTCAGGCGAAGGGCGTCCACTGCAGATCTGGTATTAGGCTGTTGCACGGGATAGTTTCAACAGAAACGAAACATAGGGAAAGAAAAATAAAGCGGGCGACATTTGAAAATACGTGAAACGACAAATAAAAGTATTGTTTAGGTGATGATGAACTAACAAAACGTGCGTGCGATGGCACCTTCACTGCTGCGTCTGCTCAATGTAAGGCCACGTTTGACTCTGTCACACATGCGCGAACGAGTCCAACTTAGGCCTAATCCATGCAATGATTCGCATTGTAAGATGCGTTCCAAATCTTTCCAAAACCACAAATCATCATCCGATTTGTCCCCTCAATGACCGGTCCTATTGACCGTAACGCAAATTATTTTTATGTATGTCAGTTGCAAGTTAAAAGGGTAAAACAAGGTGTCTTTTGGTGAACAAACATTCACGAGTCACAGCATTTTTAACTAGGCCCTTTACATACATATTTTTCAGTTTGTCTGACGTCCCTACATTTAAATAAAGTTTTCTTTCATGACAACTCCAATATTCGAACAGAGGTTTTGTCGTTTATCTCTGCCATTCGTCAAAGCAATAGGCCTGATACAAGATGCACCAACCTATTATCAAAGTGAAGTTGTCGTAATAGAGCTTATACATGTATGTATATCGGCCTAGGTTTATCCATTGTATTACACGAGTTACAACAGCCTGTGGGCCTATGCATATCTTCTGCTGAAAATAGAGTAAAGGACTAAGACTACTTTTAGCACAGTATACAATCATGCAGTGTATACGGAGTCCAAGTAAATTGTGAATGAAACAGTCGGATCGAGGAAAAAAATAAGGGCATAATATCTACATGACTGATATAATTATTATTTGAATTCTAGCTATTGGTCTACCTATCATATTATATATGGGCTTACCGTTAGCCTGGGAAAGACTGGACTAAAGTAAAAAACATGAGTTATGACGTTTAGGCTTCTGATCAGTCAAATCATGCTTTGAGGGAATAAGCCTTCATTCCATTCAACTTTTCGCCACGTAGACCCCACATAAAATATCAATTTCCATCCTTTATTTTCTGAAAACTATTGTTATCTATTGAAGAGACAGACAACAATGATGGTATTTTAAACTTTATATGTACTGAAAGGACTGTTATCATTTGAAACTGACAAAAATCTAAGTTCCACTCATAGTGTTGCAATTCCCGCGTCTGATCCAGAATTTTTTGCATTGTTGCGGCGTGCTACTAGGCCTATTAGAATGAATATGGCATACATAAACACACACACATGCATAGGTATATATATATATATCCTATACTATGAATTTATAGTCAGTCAAGTAGCTCTATCTTTAATAAATATAGTCAGCATGTCAAATTTGCATTTCAGATCTCGACATTTTCCCGCTTCTACTGTGGTCGCCATGCTATTTTCAGAAGCCGCGGGATGAAAATGGCCCCATATTTCATATGAGTGACTCATGGGGCCCTATTAGGGTTTTAGGATGATGGGATTATTGGGCCTTAATTTAAAAGGGATTAATGGATTATTTGCTCCAAAAGGGATCACTCGATTTTTCTCGTTACTAAAGGGTTATTTGATTATCGAGAAGCTTAACATTTAGGATTAGGCCCGATTTTTTTTAATAAAAATTATTTTCAGATTATTTGGATAAAAATATACGGATTACTAGATAATTGGTACCAGCCTAACAGGACTCCAACATTTCTCCAAATATGAGGGAAATTGCCATTTTATAGCACGGAGATCAAAATAAGTCATAACCACAACATAACCAACGTTTTGCGCTACACCATGTGCACCAAAAAGGGACCCTTTCCGAGGAAACTAGAATTTTGACACTTCACTTGTTTTTAATGTGAAAAAAAAAATACAATACAGAGTGACAGGGTCTTGGGGGAGCTTACCTAACCTGTTCAAGACCAAGTACTCCAACGGGAAATTGTTGTGGATATTCCTGGAATTTCTTTTCTGTTTCAAATATAGACCTACTGCACCTGCAGCTAACTTTTTAGCAGGGACATGCATGTCAATCAACGTCTCTGTTTCTAGGGAGTAAGTGTATATAGGCATTTTTTTGCGGGGTGGGCGGGATGTGAAATTAGGCTTATAAGCGCTTGAACCTGCATCACTAGGTTTGGTCTACAAATCCGTGATTGGATGGGAAACAGGTCATGGCTGCCCAGCCTGGCTTAATCGAAAATCGTTTTTATCATGTGCTATGTAGACGAACTACGTTTTCAGATCGAGGCATATAGGCCTAGGTCTACGTGTTGTTTTGTCAGTTTACCGATTGCTGAAGTCTTTAAATGTTGTAGACTAAATCAACTGATATTTTGATCTTAAAATATGGGTATGAGTTGGTAATAATAATAATAATAATAATAATAATAATAATAATAATAATAATAATAATAATAATAATAATAATAATAATAATAATAATAATATAGCAGGCATAAACGCAATTCACTGTGGTGTAGACGTCACTTTTGCAGATTAAAACTGCTTTTGATTGTGATCATAGTTTCCTGAAACCTCTCTGTATCTCGATCTCTCATCCTGTTTTCTAAAAACACTACCTGGCATTGGGGACAATAAAGCGAAAGTCTTTTAATGTGTCACTTCTCCGTGGTGGCCGGGGACGACAGAGTACGCTGCAGGCTCCGCACAGAGGCTCGCTCTCCGCCCAGTGCCGCAGTGAGCTTGTAATGGGAACGAAACTGAGTCTGCGCAAGACAATGATGATGCTGGTCAAAGGTGTACTTCGGCACCTGTTGCAGGCTGCGATCCAGACGTATCCTCCCAAGTCCTCACTTCAGCTGTAAGATTTGCCAAGTTCTGCCCAAGTTCAGAACCATGGTTCCGAAGGCCTGAATAATTCAAGTAAATAAACAATCAGTTCTTACTTGACCTCCATTTTTTATGTAATTTGTCTTTTTGCACATAGGCCTAGGCCTTCATGCTTGAATAAGAAGAACTTGGAGCCCTTGCTCAACAACTTAAAAAAGCCACGAAATTTTAAATGTGTATTCACTTGACATCAAGTACGTTTAAAAGTGTATATGGAGACCTCATAGTCTCCCTCTTCCTAAATATATATTTATTTATTTTACGTTTTGAAAATCAACACCTATGTTTACAAAGGTTTTCAAGGTACAAATGTACAAAAATATAGGCTTTCATAGGTTTTTATGATACGATTTTTAAGCACGAGGCAGTGGATATTCAATGAGTTCAAGTTCTCAATACTAGATTAAGTTACACTACGCCAATTTGCAGGACTCCATGACATCTGGCTCATCAAGTTAGACTCCTCATGCACACGCGTAGGCTTAATGACCCTATTTCATTAGCCCGTTGGTGCAGTGTAGCCAGGTGATTTAACATATATGTGCATGATGAGTTTCCAACAAGCAAGTCCGATCGCCTCAATGTCAGACAAACTGCCAACTAAAACACTTGTGATAAAAAATTTACCGAAACATACCGATAAAGACTCCAACTGAAGTAATTCACGTTTTTCATCATGGCAACAAAACGTTCTGTGACTAAACTATCAAATGATTATTATATAGATTGCGTAAAAAAAAATAGAAACAAAAGAAAAACAAAAAACAAAACAAAACAAAACAAACAAACAAACAAACAAACCAAAAACAAAAAAAAAAAAAAAAAACAAAAAAAAAAAAAAAAAAAAAAAAAAACCAACAACTACCAATTGAAGTTTTTTCTTTATCTATTTTGCTTTCATAAAGACGCCTGTATATAGGTTGAAGCATTAGATCTTAAATGAAGAACATTTTGGCAAATTGACTCAGACCTATGATATTTTATTTTGCCTGCATCTGTTATGTGCACCTAGCATGGTCAAATTATCATGTAACGTTATGTCGATTTTTTTCCAAGAAAAAAAAAAAAACCTTGTACGAGGCTAATTAACTCTTTCGGTGCCAAATTTTGGACTGAGTCAACGGCTTTTTCGGCGCGCATTGGGCGCAATGCGCGCCGAGAAAAGCTGTTGACCTGGGATAGTCTCTCTGGAACTATAGGCATGCTGGTACTTGATTGAAAGGTCTTTTTACGAGGAATACGAATCTGAGATCCTTATGAGAATTCAGACTAATTTGACTAAAGTGGATCAACTTTAGTCGTGAAAGAGTCAATAGCTGCTGATCAAATCAGAATAAATCCAATGTGGTGTGGGGTTGCTGGCAATGACCACTAATACATTGGTTGCTGTCCTGGTGCATGCAAAGTACAACCCACCCCCACCCCCCAAAAAAACCCCCAAAAAACAATGACACCACCTTGCACGAGTTGCAAATTAAACTGGCTTTGCTGCTACATGGTGGACAAGGATACATGGCTGAAGATATTAGATTATGTGCCTGCTGATTCCATGTATGTCAGTTAGTTCATTGCACCCCCTCCAATGAATAAATAAATAAATGAACAAACAAACAAACAAATAAATAAATTAATTAATTAATCAATTAATGGAAACAACACACAAATATGATCTTTATTTTGGCCAACAAGTTGCTGATTGATGCATCCCGTACAGACCAACATGTACCATATATACATGCATGTAAATTTGCTCTTACACCTGTGGATGATTGTTTCGCATGTTAAGTATGTAGGTTCACCATTGCAAGTCGATGCATACATACATTTCAAATGTAAAATAGGCCAAGTTCTCCTTCATAAGTTGTCGATTGCATATCATGTATATTTAAATTTACCTTTTATGGCCGTCCTCATGTTAGGGGAACAGGACTCCATATTTACTCTCAGTCTTGGCAGTAGACCTGGTATGGCCAGTCTTTTAGCCGGGTTACCTGCAGACATTCGCTCAGTTATATAATTATAAATATATTATGATTGTATTAGACGAGACATTTTATTATCTGTGTTTCTGGAGACATTTTGCTTCCTCCTTCATTGTATATTAATTATATTATTTACCTAGGAAGAAAGAAGGTTTTAATACATTTGCAGATGAGCTGAGCTGAGCTGAGTTGAGCTTAGATTAACTTTGAGCTCATAGTCAATATGGATGTGAATGACCCAGACACTTCACTTAGTGACCTAATTTCACTAAGTTTGATGAGAATCTGTTGTACGCTTTTGGAGAAAAATTATAGATATATATATTTACTTTTGTCTTCAAATGATACTTGTGCTAAACTACATTTTCATGAATCAATTCAAAATTTCAAAATATATTTTACAGTTTGGATTTCCTCATATTTCAGCATACCCTGAGTGACGGTTTTAGAAAATGTCGAATATATTTCCACAAGATAAAGATGCAGCGTCCCATGTTGAACAAATAAAAGTCTCGGGGTCCCCAAAAGTGTTCATGCGCAATTTTTAAGAAATTAGCGAAGCGGTAGACTTTGTCGCAAAAGAGCAACAGCGGTTTTTGCCTTCTGGAATGAAACCAAATTTTGCGGGTATATAAGCAAAATGTGAATATAAAGGCCGCAGGCTGTAAAACGCAGTTGTAACATAATCATTTTTAAGTGGTAAAATGACATGTATTGCATTTTTGGAATGATACACTTTACATGTATACATGTGGCTTAAATGAAATACCTAAACTTTGTGGTCTACGGCTGATTCCTCCAAAAGAATTTGCCCTGGGTCGAAATCTTTGGGCATAGTAAAAACCATTTTCTGACACTTCATCTGGTCTAGCTTGGGATTCTTCATCGTGTCGCTGAGTATCCTGAATGTCCAGCTGACTATTCTTGTCTTCAGGTATTCCCACTTTGTCCCTATGTGGGTACAAGGATTGTGATGGCTTCTGTGACGGTCTGTTACAATGGAAAAAAAAATCACCATGGTGATATTAGCTGTATGTTTGAATACCTGTTAGTGTAGTTGCCCATGGTTACCTATCACACTGCGAGTTTGGAACCAATCGCGGCACACTGTAGTTCCAGAAATTTTCGCGCCTGGTTAACTTCATTCAAACACGATTTTTTTTTAAGTTAGAAAAAAAATCGCACACTTAGATACAACATATTGAAATGTAACACATTATACCTCTTTCGCACATTTTAGTTTGGCATCAAGTTGTAGGGTGAAATTATGTTGAGTCTCAAACTCTCTGGAACTACAGTAATCATGGCTCTTGCGCGAGAACCTATTTGAGTGGGAAGACTTATGCAGAAGCTGTTCCTTCGTTTTGTTTGTACCATTCTTGTCGAGATGAGGATCCGATGACGATGACGATGACGGTGACGATGGTGAAGATGAGATAGAGGTAGCGGGGAAAGGCGAAGAGCAGGATGGAAACGTGGTAGAGGAAAAAAGAACAGAAAAAGGAAAAGGAAACTAGAAAAGATTTGCTTCACAGCAAATCTGTCTGTGTGACTTCAAAACTTGTAAATATTAAATGCTACAACGTTTGTCCCTTGGTACTTGTCAGTCCATTAGACTTATGGCTGGTTGAAAATTTCAAAGTTCAAATGACCTTGACCTTTGATCTTTACAGGTCACATATAAATTGCACAGTGTTACAATACCAACAATTTAAGCCCAATATGGACCAAATCGGATGAAAATTGACCAAATTATGGCAAGATGAAACTTTCAAAGGGCAAAATGACATTGACCTTTGCCCTTTAGAGGTTGCATGTTCTTTAAAAAAATATGCAGTGTTGCAATACCTACAATTTGAGTCCAACATGATTAGAATCGGATGGAGATTGGCCCAGTTATGGCTGGATGAAGCTTTCAAAGGGCTCAATTACCTTGACATTTGACCTCTAGAGGTCACATGTAAGTTTAAAAAATGTGCAGTGTTACAATAGCTACAATTTGAGCCCCAAATGATCCAAATTGAATGAAAATTGACCAAGTTATGGCTAGATGAAAGCCGCCATCGACAGTGGCCTTTGACCTTGAAATGACCTTTGACCTTGAGATGACCTCTACCTGAAGTGAACCTTGACCTTTAAAATGACATTCTGACCTAAAATTGACATTTGACCTTGACATGACCTTTGACCTTGACATGACCTTGACATTTGAGATGACCTTTGCCTTGCTATGATCAAACTCCTATACACTTGGAACCACAACTACTATAGTATTTAAGATATTGAAGATTTAAAACTTTAATTAGCCCTCATTTGCATAATTTTGAAAAGCATGACCTCTCATTATATAAAGGCGAGACTTCATCTATAGAAGTATAATTGTGCCAAGTTTGGAGTTTCTGTGTGTAATACTTTTTAAATGAAATGTCCGACAAATTTGCCTGTAAAGAAAGAAAGAAAGAAAGAAAGAAAGAAAGAAAGAAAGAAAGAAAGAAAGAAAGAAAGAAAGAAAGAAAGAAAGAAAGAAATCCTAGAAAAACAATATGTCTGTGTTGGACACAGACAGAAAAAAAAGAATTCCTCGAAAAATAATTTATCTCTGTTGGCACACAGACATAATAAATAAATAAATAAATAAATAAATAAATAAATAAATAAATAAATAAATAAATAAATAAATAAATAAATAGAGAGAGAAAGAAAGAAAGAAAGAAAGAAAGAAAGAAAGAAAGAAAGAAAGAAAGAAAGAATGAGACGCTGTAGAACTGGTGAGAAAAGGAAGAAAGAGGAGAAACTAACAGGAAGATATAGGAAAGCAGACCCATTAGAGGAAGGACAATAAAAAGAGGAAGAGCAGGATGGGGAAGGAAACGGCTCAAAGAGAAAAGACAAGACGAACCTCGTCTTTCATCTTTTACCATTTAACCTACATTATTTTTCAATTCTTTTGCACACAGTTGCCAGTAACAAGAGATAGATCGAATAAAACTAACCACTTCTCTTGTATGAGAACAACCAGCTGTTATGAGGCAAACTATGTCTTCGGTCATATTTTTCCCAAAGGGTTACTGCAATAGAAATGATCGAAATACTTATTGAAAACCGACCAGAATTGGTCCAAACCTTTCCTTATGGACCACTGGCAAAGTTACTTGCATTTTGTTGTCTGGAGCGAGGTCGTTCTATAAAACATACTTACTCACTTTCTGATTTTGACACCAAAGTACTTTCTTTTGTTTGGAATTGCACCAGTTTTGAGCCTTGCTTGCGCCGCATGGTGGGAGACTGGGCGGGTGAGCCAAGTGACGATGGTGTACTCTCTCCACTCTGGCATTTTAAGCCCGACTCTGTATAGGACAAAAGTAGCATTTATCAGAAATAATGCTTTGAAAATAAAGGTCTGAGCTCATTACATCGAGGACAAAAAGTTGGGTTACTTCCTTCGTTGCATGAATATCCACACTGAAACTTTTACACACAGCTGCAGATATTATCTTTTCTGTCACAAATGGAAATATGGAGAACGCTTGTTCATGATGATAACTGGAATATGATTAAAACAATATGTATGGACTGCAAGCTCTCAAATTTGAAAATTATCACTACTGAATTCCGATATATGGATAACATTTGCTATGTCTATGAGAAAAAATGCAAGCTCCATTAAAAATATGAATTTAAAATATATACTAAAACTAAATCAGAACTGGGAATACGCCTGAATTGGCACTTTGGTGGCAGGGAGATCACTGGAGCAAAACATCGGCCTTTGGGGAAGCATCATTTTCATCAACGACATCAGCTATTTCAGCCAATCTCTGAAACGTGTGAAAAACAATGTCCATGGTACCTTATGGTACCTTTCATCAAGTGATAAGTTTTCTTTTCATAAAACGTACATATCTGTGTCCTTTCCCTACGGCAATATTAGCACGGTCTTTAAGTCTAAGCAATTGGTCACACACACTGTTGGAATATCCAAGTTGTCAACACCATAACGCGTAAGACATGGTATTTTTATTCATGGTTTTTATTCTCAAAGTTCTACTGTAAACGTCGTAATGCTATATTTATTGCATATTTTGTATTTTGCTTTTCATTTTTCTATTATATATCCACCAAGTATTTTGCTGCATGGTAGTGGACCATATTATGAGGCACAATACACTCATCGGTTTTGCCTTTTTTTTTGTTTTTTGTTTTTTGTTTTTTTTGTTTTTGTTTTTGTTTTTTTGCGTTTTATTTTTCGTTTTTTTTTTTTTTTTTGTTTGTTTTTTGTTTTTGTCTTTTTTTTGTTTTGTTTTTTAACAACAATAAGTCCGAAAATAATCAGCAAATAAGAAAATATATGATATTGACCCGGAACAGTAGTGAGTGATTACCAGATATATGTGGGTTAGAAGCCCTTACACTGGGAAAACGCGGTAATTTTGGGCTTTATGCAACTACAAAAGCAGAATTTTATAAAAAGAATGCAATAAAATGAAAATTGCTATGAATCCTCAGCTAACATATATATTGCGCAATTTGTGTTAGGATGCTGACATGAGAATAGCTATAGAGACACCCTTTCTAATCTTATCTGTATACGTTTGCATGCTGGATAATTTGCACGGCTCAATACGCTTTGCAACCTTGGAATGTACAGCACTGACAAAATGTTAGGTAATAATATTAATGTACGCTTTCATTTTTCCACACATCAACGTCTCAAGATTACACGTTTTCAGAGAATGGCTTAATTGCTGGAGGTCCGGCATTATTAACGTATAGGTTTGTGATAGGATATTTAAGGACGTGACATTGTTTATCAGTCAAGCATATGCAGAGAGAGAGAGAGAGAGAGAGAGAGAGAGAGAGAGAGAGAGAGAGAGAGAGAGAGAGAGAGAGAGAGAGAGAGAGAGAGAGAGAGAGAGAGAGAGAGAGAGAGAGAGAGAGAGCGAGGAAAAGTATTTTCCAAATGAATATCACAAGCACTTGGCCAAGTGACAAAACCGATTTTGATATAAATCCAGTCGTCCCTCTAGTTGCAAGTTAATGTAGACTTTGTGTTTAAAAAATGTGATATATATCAGCTGTTCAATGTAGGGGCCTACTTAGTACCAAAATAAAGACAGGGCTGTAATTTGTACAAGGGGTTTTAATTTCAAAAAATTGTGCAGGCCTATGCATTCCTGAACACGAGCAGTTCAGATTTACATGTATAGGCCTACGCACGTGTGGCTGTCATGATTATACCACGGCTCCCGGTGGTAGAGCAGTCCGGCACGGCGGTATAATCGAAACGGCCACCGTAAAGCCTACCTATCATAATTCCACAAAAGCCAAGAGGATGAAGCACCGCCGGAAGTGAGCTTCTTTTCTCGCAGAGACGATCGCGCACCCATGGTGGTAAACCACGGGGTGAATGAGGCTGAAACATTGTGTTTCTTCCAAAGTTGTTTTCTTCCGATGCTTTGTGAGAATTCCTGATGTCCAGCTGCTTTTTGGACTCTATTATGGACTTCAGTTCTGTCATCAGTGTTGCACGTTCCCGTTTAAAATCTTTGTTGACTCTTTGGCGCCATTTTTCAATATCTTCCAACTTTGAATCCAGTAGTCTGTCTTCTCGTTTATTGACCTTATCACGTGATGTCTCATATTTTGAATTCATTAATGTGTCAGCCATTGCACCCTCGTTGTTCCGCCTACCCGTTATCTGTGGCATTTTAATAAAAGAAAAACCTTAAAGTTAATGCAAATTTTTCACTTGAAAATGGGATAATATTGGTTTTATTTGTTTTTTCTCGAGTTTTTGTCCCACTTCAGTTGGATTTTATCCCTGATTATGTGCTATCAATCATGTTTGTGTGATCATTACATATAACGACCCTCTACACGATCACATGGGAGAATCCCCAGTTGGCCTATACCCCATGAATATTTCACTCGAAGTGAAAACCTGAAACAAACAAACAAATAACATTTTCAGTGCCTTTACTGTCTTTACATCCATTTCTCCAACTAAAAAAAAAAAAAAAAAAAAAAAGAAAAAAAAAAAAAAAAAGAAAAAAAAGGTAGAGCCCCATTATTTGTAAGAAGTTGGGAAATTTTTGTTTTTCTTGTTTCATGAATTTTCTAATGTACATAGCCTTCCAAGACGAATTTGAGGTTATTAAATTATTAGAATGGTACTTTTATCCCAAAAGTAGGCCAAACTCAGCTGATACACAAATAGGTTTTACGGCTCATTGGCAACACTGTAGATCAACAAGTTTCAATTGGATTCCTTTTAGCAGAACTGCAGAGGGGAACAAGCCACTAAGGCCATATGGTATGACTTTAAGTGCTAGTGCTTCTTTGCTGAAAAAAGGGTTTAATTTTCTGGGAAAGTGTGAAAAAGTGTGCCTCGCATCTTACTCTTACGTGTTACGTGTTCCACAGAAAAAACAAAAACAAAAAAACTTTTGCTCCTGGGAAAATCCAGCAACGATAAAAGAGTGTTTTTGCAGTGAACTACCTACCTTGGTTGATTTTAAGATTGTGAAGAGATCAGCAGTCGGTGTAGATATATATGATCACCAAATATATCCCTATATGCTTTAATAATGTTTGTCACATTCCCATCCAGATTGTATCGTAGCCTATATACTTAAATCTACCTCAAGGTCTGGTACCGGGTGGTGTGCTCTGTTCGCCGTGACTGTCAACTTTGCATCTCTCTGAACCATACTAAGCGTGTGCAACGAGAGTTGTTCAAAAAGTTTTCTAATTAATCTTGACACCTCAAGTCTAGAATTCGGAAACCTATCTATTTGCTTCATCAGCCCTATATATACTCACAGACGAGCAAAAAAAAATCGTATCGTTGCCTTGCCGGGATTGTGCTGTTTTTTTCTACTTCAAGTTTAAGTAGAGGTAGGCTTAAAAAAAAAAAAAAAAAGTGGTGTGTTGACGATTTGTGATTTTCCCTGGTCAAATTTCTGCAATGTCATCGCAGAATGTCGCAAAAAATTGTGTATAAACTCTTTCTTTAAACACTACAATATGAAAAGGCAGTCAGTGGGCCTAATAAAAGAAATCTTAACAGATGGGGTTCCATCCAACGTTATGCGATGCAAAACGTTGTGAACAACCTTTGTCTGTGACAGCATTTGCATGCAGGGCGTTGAACTATTTTTGAAAATAACAGTCTGTCATTATTGATATGGTTTATTCTGGCAGGGATCGCAAATAATTTAACACTTGCATTTTGAAACCTACACTTGAGTCTGCCATTCAGGCCTGTGTAAATGTATATCTTTGTCCCCAGGATAGCGGCGATGGCCGTGCACGAGTTGAAGAAGGGGGCCAAGCGTGCAGTTGTGTGTGTGTGTGTGTGTGTGTGTGTGTGTGTGTGTGTTTGTGTGTGTGTGTGCGCGCGCGCTGACGCTTGTGTGATACTTAACAAATGCTAGTTTACTAAACATTATTTAATTGCTTTTTAGAATTGCAAACATTCACCGTTATATTACAATTTTTTTTATTTCTTTTTGAAATGTAAATATATATATCTTGCCCCCCAGGATAGCGGCGATGGCCGTGCACGAGTTGAGGGAGGGGGCCAAGCGTGCAGTTGTTCGTGCGTGCGTGCGCGCGTGTGTGTGTGTGTGTGTGTGCGCGCGCGCGCACTCGCGCTTGTGTGATACTTAACAAATGCTAGTTTACTAAACATTTTTAAATTGCGTTTTAGAATTGCAAACATTCACCGTTATATTCCACTCTGTTGATTTCTTTTTGAGAATTCTCTGACAGTTTTCACACCATTTTCGGAACAAAAATGTGAATCTTGAATGCAACGTTTGCATGAAAATTTGAGAGAGTAAACCCTAGGTAAACATGCATAGGCCTATTGTATCATAGGTTTCAAAGATGATCTCAAATCGAATCAGTGTGATCAAGACGCTTTAGCACTCAAAACCATCGGAATCAGAGAAAGGAGTTTTGAAAAAAATGAAATGACGCCTGTTTGATCTTTTTTCTGATAATAGGCCTACATATGTTTTACATTTTGCAGACGTATCTTACACAACTTTTAGAAAGCATCAATCGCAGTTGACTCACTGAGGAGCGTTAAGCAATTCCACAAAACGAGTCATGAAGAAATTGGTGGGTTTTTTCCTGGCTGTTTTTCCCTTTGCACTTTGGTCTCAAAGGGTGCACAAAGCGTACTTTAACTCTTTCAGTTCCACATTTGGATACAGTCAACATTCATTGCATTGAACCCAAAGCACGCCGAAGAAAGCTGTTGACCTGGACTATTAGGCTTTATCCTATGGAGCCTAACTACAGATATTCTGATACTTGAATGAAAGGTCTTTTCACAAGGAACATGAATATTTCACCCTTATCATAATTCACAGCAGTTACTTCTATATAGTTCGACTTCAGTCGCAGTTGGCAGTTAACTATGTGGCGGTGTATACGAAATGTAAACAAGAACTCTGTGTGGTAGTGCATGGTAGTAATAATTGCTTGAACACATTCAAAATGCTGCACTTCATATCAACTAGAAAATCGAATGTAAATGTAGCAGTCCGCGAAATGGAAGGATAATGGGACACTGAAATATGAACCGGCCGTGTGTAATTGTGCAGAAGACGGTGTAATTATATGATAAACATGCATAAAAGCAAGTTTGATCCCAGTCCAAAAGATCACGACACCAAACAACTAATTATTTCTCCACGTTGAAGTTCCACTTTTGACTTTAGTCATTTAACAATCTGAGCTAACGGATTTCCTGGACACGCCGCCCAGAGTGCGCGGTGGAAAGCTGTTGACAAGTGTCATGTTATTCTAGTATCTTATTGTCGTGGGGTTTTTTTATGGCAAAAAAAGTGAAAAATAAAGCCGAAATTTGAAGTCGAATAGATTTAAGACATCACACACTTTCCAATGATGTTTAATGGCAAAAAGATGGAATGACGACAGGCTACATTCCCTTATGATAGGTCTCGCGTCCTTCCCATCGTGAATAGTAGTCTGCAAGAAAATTTGTCCCGGTGAAAACGTTTTGTCGGCGAAAAAATAGAAAAAAAATCGCAGCACGACCTCTTGAACAACTTAACTTTTAGGAGTCCCCAGAAGTGCCACTGTGTAATTTTGAAGCAATTGGATTGCTGGTTTCGCAGAAGAATATTTTTATGATTTGGTCAAAAAATGAACAAAAACTTCATTAAAAAAAAATAATCCAAATTCACTGGCGTTGACCATTTGAAAAAAAAATGGTCGGGACCCACCAAAGGTATATTCTTACCAACAACAGTCTGATTTATTTGGGTCATGTACATATCATTTACCTGGTGCTTTGCTGGCTTGTAATGTATTACAATAATATAAAGACTGGAAACAAGACAAGAGCAGTTTGGGGACTTAAAATGTTTAAATGTTGAATATCTTCAAATAAAAAAAGGTAGAGATGCCATTCCATCTTCTGTTTATAGGTTTGTGCTGTAGATCCATCCAATGAGCCACAAACAAAAGCCGTAGAATTTTAGTTCATATTTATTAGAGGCACTTGAAAAGTTTAAATGTCTTTGGCTGCTGAATGACAGTGATTCCAGTGAATTTGTCTGGATGTCATTGGTATATTTTTGTGTAACATCAGTACAGCATGGAGCTGCTAGCTCCACGAGTACAGTTATTAAACCATGGAAGTTTTGTATTATACCTCTATGATAAAACTAATCAAGTCAATACTACAAGCCAGGACAGCCGAGTTCATGGCCGGAGTAGTACCCAAGCTCGACTAGGATGATACAGATTTCTACAAGGGTGATATGGATCAGGTTATCACCCAGTCCTTATTTCCCTGTTTTTAGGACTGAAACAGCTACAATTATAGCTGTGTCGTAAAAATGATTAAAATAGATGATGTATAAATATAAAAGTTTTTATTTCTGAAAACAATTGAAATTCACAAGCGAACTACTTTAAAGTAGTACCCAAGCTCTACTAGGATGATACAGATTTCTACCAGGGTGATATGGATCAAATCATCACCCAGTCCTTATTTCCCTGTTTTTAGGACTGAAACAGCTATAATTACTGGATAAACTTCCATACATGGCTTTTTTTTTTTTTTTTTTTTTTAATATATATAAGGATGGACGGATGACGGGTGACAGTTTTGAAAATAAAACAAAGTAGGGCTATTGAAAATTTAAATGTTGAATATCTTCAAAACTATTATAGGTAGAGGTGCCATTCCAAATTCCAATTCATAGGTTTGTGCTCTAAGTGCATCCAATGAAGCACAAAGAAAAGGAGAATTTTAATTTATGCTAATCAGAGGCACTTGAAAAGTTTAGGCCTAAATGTTGAATATCTTCAAAACTGTAAAAGATAGAGCCACTGTTTCAACTTCTTTTTATAGGTTCTGTGCTGTATGCCCATCCAATGCACCATAAGCAAAGTTGTGAAATTTTGCACTTGAAAAGTTTAAATTTTGAATATGTTCAAAGCTATCAATATTTACAGATAGCGGTGCCATTCCCAATCTAATTCAAAGGTTCGTGCTAAAGGCTCATCCAACTAATCACAAGCAAAAGCCGTAGCATTTAAATTATGCAAGTTTTGGAGGTACACAGACAGATTTGTTTTGAAGCAAATCTTCTTTTTTAGTTCTTTCTTGTTTTCTTTGGCTCAGCCCCATCGGCATGCATGATGAAATGGAGAGGCAATGTCCGTTGACCTGCAAGTACAAAGTACAATAGGTGGCGCTGCATGTCTATCCTTCATGGCATTTTGCCGTCTGCTGAAAGGACATGCGGTCAGAGGTTTCAGAATGTCGCATTTCTTGCGATTGAACGTACTACAAATGCCACAGTTGACATGGACTCAGCGTCTGTTGTCTATAATATTACGAGAAAATGTGCGTAACATCCGATGCTCGTTATGTGGACACATCAAGCGACCTACAGGTAAAAATGAAGGCAGTGGGCGATAATGTGACGTTTCAGTAGGTTATCTGTGATATAGAAGATAGATTTTCCTTCTTTCATTAATACATAATAAAAAGAACGGCCGTTTTTCAGAATCCAGCATCCCTACAATTCACCTGCCGTGACACTTCAATGATTTTCTATAGTAGCGCCGTATTCCGTCAGGAAATCGGTGGTTGATTATATAAACAAATCGGTTACACAACTAAATTCTTGCAAATATCTCGGCATTACTTTGGATTCTAATATGACATTTATTGAACAGTTCGACACATTGATTAGTAAACTAAAACGTGCAATGGGTATTTTAACAAGAGCTGCAAAATTTGTACCGCCTCATGTAAAAATTACCCTTTTCAATACCCTGGGTCTACCCCACATTGACTATTGTAGCACAGTCTGGAGTACCAGTCTGCGCTAACAAGATTTAACTTAACTACAACGTATACAAAATAGGGCAATGAGAACTATTCTTGAATGTCACCCGAGAACGCACATCACGGATATGCTGGACACCTTAAATTGGATGAGTATAAAACAGAGAATGTTCTATAACTACTCGGTATTCCTTTGGAAAATAATTAATAACCAGACTCCTTAGTACCTATCCAAATACTTTACTCCAGCGGCCTCCGCACACAAATATAATACCCGATCTGCCGCCAAGGGTCAGCTTTATAAAACTCTCCATCCAAAATCATTTTCATCTAAAACCCTCACAGTTATAGGTAATAAGACCTGGAATTCCATACCCCAGCATATCCGTGATGTGCGCTCTTGTTACAGTTTTAAAAAGAACATTGTGGGTCACATATTCAAAAATGTAGAACGGTTTTAATTGTATTTGACCTGCAACTTAGTATTATCATACTCCCTGTGCATCCATTTCCATATTAATCACCCCATACCATCCATCATTGTGGGTCACATCTTATTATCCTTATTTATATCTCTCTGTATATATAACTTACCTTTTATATTCTATTTGTTTTAATATTGTTATGAGCCTCCATGGAACAACAGTCATTTGTACTGAATATGGACTGCAAATAAAACTTGTCAAACTTGTCAAGAAGCACCAAAAAGAACATCAAAATTGATCCCGGTAGTCGGTACCCCTTGTCATTGACAATGACATGCATGACATTAGATGTGGGCCATGTCACATGCGACAGGAGATAGTGACTTGAAAAGTTGCGAATGAAGATAAGGTTACATGTTATTCAAATGACATACTGTGATCTTATATGTTTAAAATTGTTTTTAATTTAATATTTAGAATATACGGCAAGTTAGCACTGACTTCAGTGATGAGGGACACTTTTCTTTTTTGATAACTCTCTAAATACACTCAAAAACTCCATAGAGTATACATATAAGTTGGTAAGCAAGCAACATTAATTCTGTAGCACTGTAGTAGTGTTTACTAGCTGCAATGTTTACACAGCAAAGTGTATAGAATTAGAAGTGACCATCATTCTTTTATACAAATTTGGCTTCAACTACATTTTGATATGAAATTTGTGGTAAACTGTAGAAATACCCTATAAATGTAAAAAGCATGTCTCATATTTGGAACTTTTGTTGTTGCTCATATTATGGACCTAGTATTAAGCGATCTCGCTTAATAGGTCCATGCTCATGTACAGCTTTTTGAAGTTAAAAAGATGACACATCAAAGGCAAGCCACCTTTGATCAACTCTGATAATAAAACAGAACAAGAAGTGGAAAATCTGAGACGAGCTTTTTCGGATTCAATACAGAAAATTCAGTTTGCTGCAGATTTGACTCTGAGGCTGAGATGTTCAGACTGGAATAAGTTAAAGCGGTATTTGTGCTAAATTATGATGATCACTTGTGTAATTGTTAAACAAACATTGCAACCAACTGACAAAATGAAATTGAAGTGAATAGCATCCTCAGTTTGTTAGCTTTCTGAAAATGTATAGTTTACCATACTTCATATTTAAATTCAAAGTTATATTCAGGAATTTGTGAAAGTCACTGCTAACTGGCTGTATATCAGGGCCACTACCTGTTAATTGCAGTTTGTAAAAATCATGATTTTTGGAGGTTCAAATTGAAATTGGGTGTCCAAAAGGCCATGTGGACACCCCCTGATTAAAACTATAGTTCAGATGGGCTACAATGGGCCATTGAATGGCAATAAATAGTCTGTGGTGTGTCGCTTATGAGCTGCGATCCTGTGAAAAACAGGAAGCCTTTAAAAAAGAAAACTTTTCCCACAGTCGCATCTCGTGTTAGCATACCCATAGCTCCTGTCTGTGTCAGTCTGCGGAGGCAACATCATCTGGGGATTTCCATACAGAATTGTAAATCCTGAAAATTGTGAGTACAGTATTATGGAAATTGCCAAAACTAACTGAAATAAGGGAAAAACAACTTGAATAATTTTGATGATTGACTGGCAGAAATCAAAGATTGAATGGCATCAGGGTGCATAAAATAAACGGTAATGGTTAACCAGGGACAGATCTAGGCCTTCAAAATTTGTAGTCAAATTAAGAAGTAAAAACAGTAATCACTGCAGAATTCAAGCTAACTGTTACATAATTCAGAGGGAGATCCCGAGCCAGGTAATTCCCACCATGGACCCAATACAGCCAACTTGAACCAGTTTCATATTATGATGTAGAAAATTTTGTATTATGTTATAGTGCTGCTGAAACTCTGTAAGGCAAGTAAACTCCAAGTGCAAAAGGTGATGTAACACTTGGACACCATTTAATGTACTTGTTGTTCTTAATGGAAGAGACTCCTAAACAATATGCTAAGGAACTGTGTCCATGAACAAATGTTAGACAATGATACAGGCAATACAACCAAATTAAAATATGAAGAAAAACATAAGATTAACCCACCATTGAAGATTTTTGGTGGTAGGTACCTTGGGCAAAGGTGTTTCTCTGTGATATTTTAACCTACCATTCAACCAGGACAGCAAATCAGTTTGCGTGTTCTCTTTGGAACTCCAATGTGAGGGGAGCTCAGTGGTCCAATGATAGAACATTGTCCTGCCACCACTGCGACCCATGATCGATCCCCACTGACGGTACATATTTTTCATCCGGGAACACTCCCTTCCATCAAAACCTTGGACCAGGTGTTATGCCTATTTTTTTCCCCCATATTTTTGCATTCATAGTTTCAGTGTGATGCCATAGCTGACACCCAGCTTGGTGAAAACACTTGATAATTTGCATTCATCTAGTTGACATTCAAGTTGTAGAAGGCATGATTTGGCAAACAAAATGTTATTAGCTTTAGCCATCATGGTGTTTTACTGAATTATTCAGATTTATTGAGCATAATTTCAAAATGTACAGTTTTGTTCACGGGTTTGGCTTATGTGTAATTAACACTTGGTTAAAGAGGTTAGTGTTACTTAAGCCAAATTGGCTACTGTTGTAAAATTCCTATTGTCCGCCCAGCTTCACGGACAGTGATGGAGTCTCAATCCATTCAGATTCTCACAGGTAGGTGCCTTTTGGGAATTCCCACAATGCACTGCATAGAGTCCAAATCAGGACAGCCCCAGAACACCCTCAGATACTTGATCAACTTGCAACTGTACCATAGTGTTACATGTGTTAGGCAGAGGGGTGTCTGTGCATCTTTTTGGACACCCAATTTAAAATTTTGCCCCCCCCCCCAAAAAAAAGAAAAAAAAATCATGATCTTTTTATAGTGGAAAGAACAGGAAGTGGACACCCTGATATTATGAAATCTGGACAGATTAAGCATTTTGGACACCCAGATTTCAAATTCTGGCTTAGTCAAGGGACCAGAATAAATTTAGATGGCTGCTGATTGGCCGAGCATCAGACACAGTATAGACCCACTGAGCCTAGTGAGCAGTAGTTTTCATCTGACAGGACAGGGCCCACAGCTCATCCATGGAAGGATCAAGCCATATCTGGCTGCATTTGTTATGAACCTTCAAGCTGTGTTTGTGTCCATAATTTAGGGGCTTTGGCTGAGAATTTTCTGTTACTTGTTGCACCAATTTCATGGAAATATAAATGACGTTTTGCAGGGTGACTTATGGTGTCAAGCTGTGAAGCTGTTGTGTCATGGAAAGGAAGTTGTCTGATTGGATAATACCATACTTTCACTGTCAAGAGAACAATTGCATCACCCCCCCCCCCCCATTATCTCATCTTCTAAACTCATTAATTGACTGTGTCACCTTAAAACAGTAAAATGTGGCATACATGCACTGATGTGAGCTTGTTTTCTATGATACAGCTGTTACTTGTACCATTAAGGAATGAACCCCCATATTGATCATGCTGACAGCTTGTTCTGAGCTGTGATGAAATGTCGAGCAATCTCAAATAGCCACCACAACTGATCAATGGTCAGTTATTTATTCCCTGTCCTGCAGACTAAAGTTTAAGTACATCCCTCAATCTGATGTTGTCTTCACCAACTTGTTCCCACACTAGTTCAGTTGCTATATCACGAATACAGAACATTTTACTGAACCATGGAGGAGTGAGTCAGATTTGCTTATTCTTCCATTGTTAAACCCAGACTACTCCATGGCTCAACCTAACTTTGAGGCTTGCAGTAACAGTAAGGAATTTAGACCTTCATTCATTGAAACAATATGCATCTGTATTACAAATAGTCAAACTGACTGGTTGTTTATGAAAAAATTAGAGTATTGCATAAAAGCTTGACATGTGCCAAATTTTTTTATGTGTGTTTTTGATAATGTTTTTGCTATGAATGAAACTGGAATTGTTTCCTGGTTGCTCCAGCCCATACTGTAGATTGCTTTATTTTTGGGTGTTTAAATTTTCACAGTTTTTGTATTTTTTTGACATTTTACTGTGGTTTTAATTTCACTATTTTGGACATAATTCGTATTTAAACAGTATCAAAATCCTATGACACTCTGTTTTTATTTTCACGGTTTGGTGCCATCAGTGAAATAAGCGAAAATAAGAATACAGTAAATTTAAAGCAATGCACAGTATATGGACAACTAAACAAATTTGTGATTTTTATGAGACATGATACCAATTTTTTTGCTACATATTTTAGATGGATATATGCCTCAACTGTTGGCATCCAGAAGGTACTGCACCAGTGCTGAACTGATGCTGCCAAAACAGAAAGGCAGTGCAAGGAAAAGATGGCAACAAAAGCAAGCAGGCAAGACAAAGAAAAAAGACAATGCCACTGACCAGAAGCTATTGCAGAACACAGTGTCAAGTGAGTTATTATTGACAATATGGTAGGGAAGAGGGTTTGGGGATTCGTGTTTTGTGAGGGGTGCACAAAGGGTAATTGGAAGATAGTGGATTTGTTTCTGTATAAAGTGAGTGGGTGTACGTATACATGTTTGGTGTCTTTTGTGATTGTCTGTTTAAGTGACCAAATGCCCATTTTCTCTTTCACATATATACTGGACGGAATACAACTTTGTCAGTTTGTTAGGCAAGAAATATGAGTTCATTCAAGTACATGTACAACTGTATTAGAAAAATAATTCATGTTAAACATAAGCTTTTTTGGTGACAAAATTGATAAATTTTAATATTAAATGTCCTGTATCATATCTTTTCCTTTATAACGTGAGTTTTGTAGTGATCATTAACGTAAACTACTTTCAAGTCATATATACATATATTTTCATACACAAATGTATATGTTCTATGGTCGAGACATCAATGATACTCAAAGTCCTTGCGAATAGAACTTTCACCAAGTCCAGTAAGCATCATGCCTAGTCATGCATGACTTGTAGGGTGTAAGCTATGAATAAGTAAATGTAAACTTATGAATGAATGAATACTCCTCAGCTAAATATACCTGGTTTAGATTCTATTTCACACAGTGCTTTTCACCCCCATTTCTGCTTGCAAGCCTTGGCTAGAGGGATCCTCACTGACCCAGACTTCAAACAACACATGTGAACTCAATCTAATTGCTATTGCATAATTCATGAGAGAGCACTTCAGTCAGTCGATTAGTGCCACTGAATGGATTTTTCACTGTTAACATTTTCACATTTAAGCGGCAAAAATATGGTAATCATTCAATTTTAAGAATATATTAAATTGAGATGTTGACCATAAAAATCAGCTGTCAAAAATTGTACTGTTTCATCAGTTTGGTACTAGGAAGTAAAGTTAGGTTGGAAAAGGTGACTGTTTTGATAAAAAATGGTAATTAAAACATTAAGGGAAAGTAATAAGCAAGCCGGCACAGAGTGTGCACACAGTGATCACTTGCTGGCTGCAACCAGTGTTTCCATTCGGAATTTTTTCAGGGGGTCACAAGAAGCAAAATTGAGGGGAGAATACTAGATTTTCATCAATTTTACATATAGATAAACAAGACTTGTGACCCTCTAGAATTTTCTCAGAGGGTAACTCAGGTTTTGAAAGGGTAATATACCCCCCTTTTGGGGGTTAATGGAAACACTGGCAACCAATATTGGCCGTGTGGCAGGAAATAGTGAAATGGGGAGAAAAAAAAACTTGTTTTCTTGGTAGATAGGGTGTATACCTCAAAAATAATAGTAAGAAATAAGACTTTACAAATTTTTATATGCACCTGTAATTAGTAATAGTATTGAAAAAAATGATATGTGCATCTTCTTTTCATTTGTAGTTCTGTCTGCAAGAGTCCATCAGTTATCTACAGGCAAACATGTGCAACCAGTCCATCAGAATTCCTCCAAAAATTGGACAGAGACACTTCAATATACAGCTGCTGATGTAATGGTTGATCCCAATGGCACCAAGATCCGTGCAACAAAAGGAAAGCCACCAAAGCATAAAAGCAAAAGTGGCAAACTCAGGAAGAAAACAAGTGAGTCAGTGACACGTGCTGCCACCTTAAGGCAGGATAATGATCATGGTGCCGTCTGGAGGCAGAACATTGATGGTGATGCCAGGTGGAGGGACTCTGTGGAGAGCTTCAGGTTGCAGTTAGAAAAATCAAACCAAATGGACAAAGAAGTAGACGGCCAATTTTCTTTCAAAGTGGACACAGATCAGCCTGATAAACAGATGTTTGAAGCTGAAATGTTGCCCGGTGAACATTCTGTGATAAGTGCTTTTGAAAAAATACCTGTTCCTGCTTCTTCAGAGGATTATTCAGAAAGAATATTTTTCAGTGATGGAGGAAAAAATTTGCTGGGTCAAGGAAATATTTCGTGTGTTAATATACCTACAACTGGGCAATCAGTTGAAGATAACCCTAATGATAATTTTTCACTGGAAAGTGCAGAGCTGGATAACAGTTGTCAGAATGTGTGGCCAGAGTTAGACTCTCAAAATGCATTTGAGTCACTCTGGACTTTGGCCCATACCCATGTCACAGAGCCTGACATAGAAGAATATCGGGTTCAAGACTTGCTAAAATATACCTTACCTCAGGCAGGCCCTCCGAGGAGACAACAAAAAATAAAATCATCTGGAATAGATCAGACTGGTTCATCTAAAAGTAAAGTGACAAAGACACGAAAGAAAAAGAAAAAATCATTGCCAAAATCTGCAGAACTTGAAGGTGAAAGGTCACAGATTGCTGATGAAGTGAGACAGTTGCTGCTTAAAGAGGGGGATACACTTGACCGGCATATGGTGAAAAGTTTGTCCCAGTATTTGGAGAAGTTAGATAAAGGTGAGCGAACTATTTCCAGAAGTTAGATAAATGTGAGTGAACTATGATCTCCCGAAGTTAGATAAAGGTGACCAACCTTCTCCAGAAGTTGGATAAAGGTGAGTGAACTATCTCCCTTCATCTACATATATGTTCTACTGTGTCTGTAGTCTCAATCCCTGTCCCAGTATTTGGAGAAGTTAGATACAGGTGAGTGAACTATTTCCGAAAGTTGATCGGCATATGGTGAAAAGTTAGTCCTAGTATTTGGAGAAGTTAGATAAAGGTGAGTGAACTATTTCCAGAAGTTAGGTAAAGGTGAGTGAACTATCTACAGAAGTTAGATAAAGGTGACCGACATTCTCCAGAAGTTAGATAAAGGTGAGTGAACTATCTCCCGTCATCTACATATAGACATTCTATTGTGTCTGTAGTCTCAATTCCTGACAACCAGTTCTGGTTCTGTGAAAAACAGCTGTGTAAAGTTGCAATTATTGTGTTAGAAAATGTACTGTACACATGTGAAACCTTTTTTTTTGACCTTTACATTTACCAGAGAGTTTGAAAACTGTTCAACGTGGAGGAAAGGAGGAAGAGTGGCCCTGTCTGTGCTTATTCTATCTGCTCGTGCTCTTTAACCCTTTTCCCCCTTAAAGCGGCCGAAACCGGCTGATTGTCAAATGTCGTCTGCTTCAGTGTTTTCAACTAATTTCAATGGTAATAAAAAACAATTTTGACTGTGAATTGTAGATGAGCCCTATCAAGATCACATGCCCCAGGTCAACTACTTTCCTTGGCATGAGTTGGACACTTAGTGCCCAACTCATGCCAAGGAAAGTTGTTGACTGAAGTGTCAATTCAGGGGGGAAGGGTTAATTGTTGTCAAGTGTATGTTGTCCTTATTGGGTTAAATAGGGCAAGGAAGGTCTGGTGTTCTGTATAGTATTCATCATGAACGTGGCCAGATGTATGTGTGCCCAATCAGCTTTTTGGTTTGAATGAAGAGTTCTGCAAGTTGGTTGATGTGTTTTCCTTCAAAATTAATGGGTTAAAAAATTTAAGGTTGCAATCCCCCCCCCCCCCCCAAATAATTACAAAAATTGTAAGATTTTCATCATGTTGTTATCAGCTACAAAAATTAATTTCAGATGGATTGCCAATGTCAGTAGGATCAGAATGATGGCTTCTATTGTGCGAAGACAAGTGAAGCTTAACGCTCAATTTTTTAAATAAGATTTGGACTCCTATTATACTCATCAGAGTCATCCCTCTTGTTTGTGTGTGAATTGCTGCGGGGCTCAGCAAGATCTTGCCGAAAACGGGACCACCAATGGAGTGTACACTACAGCAATGAAAGTTCTTGCTATTGTACCTGATCACTTGAGCTGTGGCAACCTTCATCCTTCAATTGGGCCATTTTCCCTTAGCAGTCCACCTGTATAGTGTGTTCGTGTGAAAATCACTGAATTTTTAATATTTGTAATATCATAGTGCCAGGTATTGTAGGGCTCATAAGAAACTAAGCAATACTGGAAAGGTTTTTAATTTACAAATGTGTGCTATTTTGTGTTTCTCATGGGTGCATAATTTCACAAAGTTGACATACATAGGGAATTTGAAGAACTTTAAACTTCACATAGTGTGTGATGTACATTGCTCACCTGCTGATAAAGTCTGCAAAATTAAGTTCCTTGCAAAATTGATAACCTTTATACAAAAAAACCTGCCAGACTGCCAAGGACCTATATGGCGTTGCAGACCACTTGTTTATATATATATATATATATATATATATATATAGGTCCTTGGCAGTCTGGCAGGTTTTTACTATGTTTTTATATATGTGTGTGTGTGTGTGTGTGTGTGTGTGTGTGTGTGTGAGTGGACATCTCTGCTAAGTGGGCTAAGTTTATTTGGCACTGTTCCCTATACTTCCCATGTTAATTGACCTGCACTACATGGGCACTTTTGCCTATATATATATATACACATACATATATACACATACACATCCATGCATAAATGTACATACTTATTTATATTCAAGGAGAGGCAGAGGAAGAAGCCTGGGATGCTGATGCAGTACAAAACATGGGTGACATACAGAGAGTGGTGGCCACTTTCACCCAGCCTTGTCAGGCAGCCCTCACCAAGCTGTCCCATGCCAGAGCCCTGGAGGCTGAGGAACAACGCACGATGAGGCTGGCAAACCAGGAGATACACGCTTATGTGGAATCCTGTGTCATGGCGAATATGGTGAGTTACAATGTACAATTAGGATGCTTGTCTTCAGATGATCTGAAAAATACAACTGGTTGGCTAGGATGAAAGATACTTGGTAGATTAAGTCTTTCAGTGCCAACTGTGACTTGAAGACGCTCGGTACACCGTGATATGCGCAACCATTTATGGTCCAATGCCTCTATACAGTTAGAGCTGGTATCTGTCGATACCTGCACTAGCTGCTGATCACTTTTCCTATTTTGCACAGTTCCGTTTGAGAAATATGGATTGTTTACAAAGAGTGAAAAGGAAAAAGAATGGGCGGTTTGTTAACAAATGCCCAAACATAGGACTAAATGTTTTAAAACAAGGCAGAATACGTCGAAACATGGCAGTGGTAGACGCTTATACACGATCAGCGAATGCTGACCAAGCCATCGTCGAAAGTGCCACGCCCACCTCCCCAAATGCCACATGCACATGCAAACACTGACAGTTATAACTGGGACGAAGGTCGTAGAATAGTGGAACTAAGTGTACTAGCCGATAATCTTGTATGCGAGGAATGTAAAAAAAAAAAAAAACATTGTGCCTAAAAAATGCAGAATCAAAAAAATGATATGGCTTGGCCATTTCTTGTGAATGTGGTACGATAAACGCTGTCCCAACTGGAAAAAAAACAAACAAACACACAAAAACAAAAACACAGTAATACCCCAGTGTCAAAAGGTGGCACAGGCATATTTGATAATGTGCTGCCTGTGTTGCCACTTGACAATGTATTAAGGCAACTATAATTTTGATATTCTTATTTTTACCTCTTTTTTCCACATTGCTGTATTGCACTATGGAGAGAATCTTAAAATGTTTGCCTCTTGTAAGTAAAACTATGAAAGTATATATTATGACTGGAATATAAAATTAACGACGTACTGCCGTTTATTTAACCTAATACATGTATATTGATATGGTATCGAAGTTAGACAATGAATGGATACCTTGTACCTTTGAACTTAGAACAAATTAAGTCAACATGCATGAATACTTTGTACAATTGCAGAAAAAAAATAGCACCGTATGATATCTTTTTTTGTTAATCAATGAAATCAGTACATATTTTGGAAACCCCCTACAATTTTTCAGGGATTTGTAAATATTGTTTCTATTTCAAACTTAAAAAATAACGTGAGCACTTATACATTTTTGCAAGACGAGATGAATTTGAAGTCACATTCCAGCATGTTTTGTCTACATATTTGTTATTAAAAGGATTGATATACATTGCATACGCTCATATTGAGTTATTTTATGCATATTTTTGCATCCTTAATTTATTTTTTTGCTTTTACCCACATATATAATGTTTACTATCAAATTTCTGTGGTCCTTACATGTATCGCCACCTAGCGACAAAAGTAGCACCGTGACATGCCAATTTTTTGCTTGCATTTTGTTTCAAATGCCAATATCTTTGTTCACACCAAAAACCAGAGATTTCTAAATTTGTTTGACCAGTGTACCAAACGTCTTTAAGTCACACTGCTGAAGATGTACTGCTCTGAATTATCTTGGCAAGACCTAGGTTGGGATTGTATTTGGATGACCTTGACCTAATTGTCAAGGTCACAGGGTCACTTGAAATGAAACTTGGTAGGATTATGATTCTTGGCAAGACCTAGGTTGGGATTGTATTTGGATGACCTTGAGCAAATTCTCAAGGTCACAGGGTCACTTATGTGAAATTGGTTTCTGTCCGATAAGTCATGAAGAACAGAATGGAATTTGATGAAACTTATTAGGATTATGTATCTTGGCAAGACCTAGGTTGGGATTGTATTTGGATGACCTTGAGGGAATTCTCAGGGTCACAGGGTCACTTATGTGAAATTGGTTTCCGTGCGATAAGTCTTGAAGAACTTGATGGAATTTGATGAAAGTTGGTAGGATTATGTATCAAGGCAAGACCTAGGTTAGGATTGTATTTGGATGACCTTGAGCAAATTCTCAAGGTCACAGGGTCACTTATGTGAAATTGGTTTCCGTTCGATAAGTCATGAAGAACAGAATGGAATTTGATGAAACTTAGTAGGATTATGCATCAAGATAAGACCAAGGTTGGGATTGTATTTGGATGACCTTGACCAAATTTCAAGGTCACAGGGTCATTTATGTGAAATTGGTTTCTGTCCGATAAGTCATGAAGAACAGAATGGAATTTGATGAAACTTATTAGGAATATATATCTTGGCAAGACCTAGGTTGGGATTGTATTAAGATAACCTTGAGCAAATTCTCAAGTTCACAGGGTCACTTATGTGAAATTGGTTTCCGTGCGATAAGTCTTGAAGAACTTGATGGAATTTGATGAAAGTTGGTAGGATTATGTATCTAGGCAAGACCTAGGTTGGGATTGTATTTGGATGACCTTGAGGGAATTCTCAAGGTCACAGGGTCTCTTATGTGAAATTGGTTTCCGTTCGATAAGTCATGAAGAACAGAATGGAATTTGATGAAACTTAGTAGGATTATGCATCAAGATAAGACCAAGGTTGGGATTGTATTTGGATGACCTTGACCAAATTTCAAGGTCACAGGGTCATTTATGTGAAATTGGTTTCCGTTCGATAAGTCATGAAGAACAGAATGGAATTTGATGAAACTTGGTAGGATTATGTATCTAGGCAAGATCTAGGTTGGGATTGTATTTGGATGACCTTGAGTGAATTCTCAAGGTCGCAGGGTCACTTATGTGAAATTGGTTTCCGTGCGATAAGTCTTGAAAAACATGATGGAATTTGATGAAAGTTGGTAGGATTATGTATCTTGGCAAGACCTAGGTTGGGATTGTATTTGGATGACCTTGAGGGAATTCTCAAGGTCACAGGGTCACTTATGTGAAATTGGTTTCCGTTCGATTAGTCATGAAGAACAGAATGGAATTTGATGAAACTTGGTAGGATTATGTATCAAGGTAAGACTAAGGATGGGAATGTCTTTGGATGACCTTGACCTAATTTTCAAGGTCACAGGGTCATTTATGTGAAATTGGTTTCTCTGCAGTAAGTCTTGAAGAACTTGATGAAAATTGCTAAAGTAATGTATCTAGGTGAGAGCTAAAATAGGATTGTAATTTTCAAGCAAACTTGGTCATTCATAATTTGTTATCAACTGTAGCTTATTCAGAGACGTAAGTGTTCCACCGGGAGGCATTTGATTTTATGTTGGAAAATCAGTCTGTTCTAGTTATTTTTATTATTATTATTATTATTATTATTATTATTATTATTATTATTATTATTATTATTTATAATAATAATAATAATAATGATAACAACAACAATAATAATAATTAAAAAAAAAGGAAAGTTAATAAAATATGCACAATATATTTTTGTGTCAGTGCTGGGATATGGGTTACTGATGGCATGCCCACACTGTATGTGCTGGACACTCACCATTGTCATTCATGTGCCCTCTCATTGATTAATTTTATTTCAATTCTGTTTAAAGAAAAATGGGAAAGCATATTTGGAAACTACCTTTTATGACCGATTTAGCATCTTTGTCCAGGACAGAGGGGAAATGGAAGACACTTCCTGTAATGCACTACAGTGGTCTCCCTCTTATAAGGCCACCCCAAGCACACTAGAAAAGTGGCCATATAAGAAGGGGACCTGTCTCTACAGTATACAGTAAAGCCCACTATTTTGTAGCCCCATCGAGCTCAGATGTTGCTGGCAGGCAAACGTATACGACAGAGGCAGCGGCACGGAGGAACATCCAGTAACCCAGCTGTCTTGGATGTGGGAGTATTTAACACATTACTGCAAGCCTGGGCCAGACAGGTGACTGATTATGCTTGTAGACTGATCTCATCTCATTCCACATTAATCCATTTTTTTTTTCACTTACATGTACATCTTAATTTACAGTGGTTACCAGAAGCACATGTAACTTCATCTTAAGGACACCATTTTCCAGGGTCAGGGGGCTTGACTTGTGCCTGAAGTGAGATCGAGGTGCACTTGCAGCAAAATACAAGTCAACCTCCAGTGCAATCACATTTGTGTGACTTTTCAAAATTTTGGTTTGAACAGAACAGAATAGAACTTTTTATAAAAAATTGCTGTGTGTAACTGTGCGGCGCACTGCAGTGTACTTCTGTCTAGTTCTGTTTTTGTTGCAATAAAATGAAGACAGGCTGGAGTCAAATGCTGAGGTTGCCTAGCTGCGGCATGATCCATATTGCCCAGAAAACAAGTCCCAAGGGTTGCGATCCAGTCTTCTTGAATTTTTTTTGTACATGTACTGAATATGTCATGCCAAACATAAAATAGATTTGTTTGTGGGAACTCTTACTACTGGCTTGTAAACATGACCAAAAAGTGCTGTATGGAATTTCAACAGGGTGCAAAAAAAGTTTGCTTCCTACTGACTTTTTGTCAGGTTGAATAATGCAGAATCTAATTTTTTACCATTAATTTGGATTTTTATGGTGAAATTTGCTTGTTTACCTTTAATTTGTCACTACAGAGGTAAAAAAAAATATGTAAAATCCTCCCTTCTTCATCTGTTTTTCACGGTGAAAAAAAAAATTCTCCCTACCCTGTGACCTCATAATGTTTGTGTTACTGGAAACAAATAAATTTTAAGGCTGGCCAGATATATGTCGGAGATGCAGGCTGCAGCCAAGGCAATATATGTCCACTAATTTTTGTTTTACATAACCCCCCCCCCCCCCCAAAACATTCCAAGATTGTCTATGTTGAATGTATGGAACTTTTTGTAATAACAATAGAACAGGTAAATTAGCATGTAAGGATACATAAAGATGTGTTGGACAATCAAAAGAATTCAAATAAACAAATAATTTGGTCCTATAACTTGATAAAACTGTGATAAAACTTCCATTTGGTAGCCCTGATCTACTGCCAGAACAGCTCTGTTTCAGCTACAAGGGCGTTCCAAGCTCACACCCCGTGCAACATTCAAGTGCACTTTCCTGCGTTTGTCTGGGAAGTTATTTCTAAGGATGATGATAATGATGATGACGACGATGACAACGACGATGACAACGACAACGATGGTGGTGGTGATGATCATGATATCATTAGTATTATCATTATTGTTTATGTATATTGCACCAGTTTCATTAAAGCATTCTCACAGGTGCCTTACATCATAAAAGAGAACAATGTTAAAAAATATCAATTTCAAGTAAAATGAAAATTGGAGATCTTTAATACAAATTCTACTGCATCACAGGTTGCTACAGTGATTGTTTTTGATGTCTATTATGTTTTCAGGGTAAATTAGAGCTCATAGGTAAACTGTTCTCTCAAATGAAGGAAATGGAAGTCCAACCAAATCTCCAGTCATACGCAGCTTGTTTGGAGTGCTTGGGACGCATGAAGAAGTTTGAGCATCAGGTGGCAAAGAGAGTCCTTGAAGATATCAAAGTTCAGGTTGGCAGAGTGGAATAAATGTCCATCAGTATTTATAGTCGTACTGTGAATCTTCACAGTCATGCAGAATTACCATCTCTGGTTGCTCTGTGCATGAAAAACCATGATTTATTGAAAGAGATTAGTGAATATGTGATAAGTATGGTGTACTGTTACAGTATTACATATCTATGTTTGGATTCAGTTAAAATTCTATCACTCTCCGTATAATGAATTGATTTTAAAACTAGTAGGAAAAGTTCTGATCTGTTTCCTTGATTTTGTGATCTTGTTTTAATCCAGAAAATAATGAAATAACTCAAGACAGAAAGCTTCTTCATTTTTTTCATGCACTATTGCAACAGCATTTATGTGCAATGATATACATACTAAAGGAAGAAGAAAAAAAGAAAAAGAAATCTCAGGTACTGCTGTATTGGTTTCAGAGCCCTTTGTTGTACATGTACATGTAATTGTACATGTGCGTTGAAGGAAACGTGTTATTTTTGTATATCTGTAACTGCATTTTGTGTCATTTAGGTTTTATTTTGCCCTTTCTTTTGACAAATATAGGTCACAAGTTTGAAATAAAGAGACACTCTCACTATTAAAAGCATTCGTGCACCTTTCATGTGATCTGGGTGCCGATCCCCTAGCTTATTGCCATCCTCTGTGGGTGGTTCGTTGTGTCAAGGTCACATACAACTTGTGTCCCTTGAGAGGATCTGTTCAAAGTCCCAGTTCTAGAAACAGGAATGTCTATCAATAGTCTCAAAACTCCTAAACTATAAATTGTTTTCAGCTGAAATGTTCCCATGTGGCACTATGTGCTTTATAGTGAAAAAGATAAAGAGCTGCATGGCTGCACCAGTTTTGTTCAAAATATACCTGAGAAACTCACAATATAATTTGCATGGTCTAATTGTAATTTGTGTGACACTTTGAATGTCCAGTTCATGAGAAGGTGCAATGCTAAATGTACAAAGAATAAAACATGATTTTTGTGGATCGATCTATCTATCTATCTATCTATCTATCTATCTATCTATCTATCTATCTATCTATCTGTCTATCTGTCTGTCTGTCTGTCTGTCTGTCTGTCTGTCTGTCTGTCTGTTTATTTGTCTGGCTATGTATCTGTCTGTCCATCCGTCTGTCTGTCTATCTGTGTCTGTCTTTCTATCTATCTATCTATCTATCTATCTATCTATCTATCTATCTATCTATCTATCTATCTATCTATCTATCTATCTATCTATCTATCTATCAAGGTAACATCCAGTGGTGTGCACTTTTGTTCCTGGTTTTTCAGAGCCTGGACCTTGGTTCATTGTTCAGCCAGTGTGTACTGCAGCCTGACCAGAGCACAGCCATCCTCAGGGTAATGCAGGATTCATCATCTTGTTAACCCATTCCAGACCAGTCCCATGTTTACACAGACATTTATTACCTAGGTGTAAGATGGAGATTGTATTTTCACATGCTCCATAAAAGGAGCCTTTACTCAACTGCAAACAAGTTTTGCCTTGGGTCACTGAATTAGCTCAACTAAGCTTTTTGCCAGTTGTTTTTTTTGTGTGTCTGTCAGTCTGTGGATCCCTCATTCTTCCTCCAAGCCTCAATTTCGACTTAAGAGATCAATAAGGTGCAAGATACACTTCAAAATTTTGGAGGGGGGGGGGGGGGATGTAGCTTGGCTAGATCTCAAACAAATTTCTTCAAAAGGTCATGTTTTAATTTGGATTTTGCAAATTTTTTGCCTTTTTTATTATTATCATTTTTAAATCTTTGAATGGGTTCTTCCTGAAAAATTTTTAATTTCAAGGTCTGCAAAAACATCAAACTCTGTTGATGCCTGTCACATATGGTATAAATCTTTCAGTGCCACACTTTGGACTGAGTCAACAGCTTTTCTCAGCATGTTTTGAGTGCAATGCACCCGAAGCATGCTGAAGAAAGCTGTTGACCCGGACTTGTTGTATTCTATGGAGCTACAGGTGTACGTGAATGAAAGGTCTTTTTACAAGGAACACGAATGTAGCAGCCTTGTTATAATTGACAGTAGTTTGACTTGAGTTGCAGTTGACATTGAAAGAGTTAAGTGTCATTACAACAGTCCCAGGTCAGGTTGAATACTTTCCAAGACCCAACCCTAAGTGATCTGGGAACCTTTCGAAGAGATTGGTCCTGCATTTTGATGAAAGCATTGGCATTTCAGGTAAAATTGTGGTACCAATATTTTAGGGCAGCAGACATTAATGTATAGGATGGATGTGCCTTTTAAGCTTCAGATTCTTATGTGTGTCCAGGAGGAGACATAAGACATGGTGGCACCAATACAAGACATGCATATTAATTTCCCGCCACAAAGCATGGAGCTCACACCAGTCAATCATGGAGGACACTCGGGCATATTGCTGTCATAGACAGGGGCAGATACCCCTTTCTCACAAAATGAGCGTCTTTTAGAAAAATTTAAGTTTAAGTCTGCCTGTACTAATTATTCTTTATTCCAAAAATATTGTTACATGAAATATCCCGCTTCCCCGCACAGCCAGCAACAGGTATCTCGCCAGGCAAGACTATGGTTGCTAAGACAACAAGGTATGCAGGTGTGGAGGGAAATTAATGTTTTGTATTACCTCCTAACATTTTGAGCCCTGGCATTGCTATATTATGCAAATTATTTGCCTCATTAATTTAATAGAATTTTTCACTGAGGGCTTTTTCGCAGAGAGGGCCTCATCCAGTTGATGAACACATACGGAGGGTTTGTTCAAAATACTTCCAAATCAATTTGAATCTTTACCTCTGGAAGCAAAATGTAAATTGATTCTGTACAAATATTTTTAAGATAGTTTCTAAATCTATCACACGTATAGTACAGAAAAACATGATCCATATTCATTAATTCGAAACCCAACAATGACAGCAAAGAGATTCCAGACTTGCCAAAGCATCAACATTTCTCTTCCAATACCAAAGTAAAGAAACAAATTTCACTCCTGACTTGAGACAGGCAGTCACCCATAAAGGGCAACTGGTGGTTTTAAACCGGTCCTCTCAACCTTAGAAATATTCATCATTAACTGCAGACACTAGTTCTTTTCCAAATTGTATAGGCCTAACCACCCAAAACACAAATTTCATTACTTCTGCCAACAATAAAAAGATACCTGTTAGGCCTATCACCTTGCTATTTTTTCTGTGTATATGCATTTTCTGTTTTGTTTGGCATAGGGTTATATATTTGTAACTTAAATGGGAAGGTCATGGAAAAATTCACAAACTTTCAAATTTCTTGTGAACATTGATTTTTTTTTTTTCAAGTACATACAAGCCTGGTCCCAAATCATAGCAAGTATACCATTTGACCCTTTCTTCCTTAAACCAGCCAAAACCAACTAGTTATCAAATGTCTGCTTCAGTGATTTCAACAATAATGAAAAACAATTTGACTGAGAATTGTAGGTGAGACTCATCAAGATCATATGCCACAGGTCAACAGCTTTCCATAGCATGACTTAGTGCCCTACCCATGCCAAGTAGAGTTGTTGACGCCTTCATAATTTAAGAGGGAAAGGGTTACTGTATTCGTCTTAATAAGCACAGCGTGTGCTATAAAAAATTTCATCCACAAAAGCTAAAAAAATGTAGATCTTAAGTGTAATAATAAATTCTACCACTCATTTGAAAACTATGGAATGTTTCGGGGGTTCTTTCTTTGAAAAAAAATGGTGTGTGCTCTTTTTAGGGAGTGTGCGCTGATTAAGATGAACACGGTAAGGCAACTAAAGCGGGACTGGCTGGCCAATGCAAAAACCACTGATATCAAATTTTACTGACTTAATGTAACAATGAAGTGGATCAATCGCAAGTGCATACAAAATAGAACATTTGTATTTCAAATAACTGTTGACGTCAGCTGCCAGGAAACCTTGGGATGAGCTTAGAACATTTGGTTCGCCAGAGGGCGTCACTGGTCAAAAAGGATGACATAACTATTCAGAAATAGCTAGAGGTCAGTTGACCCTGCTTGAATATGGTGCCCTCTGGTGATTCAACTTTTCTGAGCTGATCCCATTGATTCTTACATGATGTATGATTACAGGCTATCCGTGAGGTAGAGCCAGATTTTACCACCGACAGACCAGACATTCCTGAAGACTACAAGTGTAGCTTGCTTAATGACACTTCTCTAAGTGACTCACATCAGGTAATTTAAATTGATCGTGATATGTAAAGTGGTGTAACACTGTCATGTGTGACAAGACAATTTACAAGCCCATGATTTTACCCACATGAACATTTTTCTTTGCTGCCCATACACAGCAGCAGGAAGAGACAGTTTTCATGCCCAGCCTGTAGAGGGCACTTCAGTCAGGAGGACTAGGATTGTGTATTCCCACATGTTTCCATTCAGTGTTAGGAGACATTCATATTTAATTGCGATCCTGCTCGCTTGCTGTGTTGCCGGGGCAACAGACTGATGCTTCCACCATGATCAGGGCAGATCTGTATTATATACTACATAAACATCCATAAATAACACCTTTTCAACCAAAAGAGAGCTTATTTCTAATCAATTTAGGCATCTTTTATGTTTCAAATATATGTTTAAACATTTTCTTAAGATTATTCTGTGTTCATGTTGTTTATTTTATTGAGAAAGTAGTTTTGGTTGATGGATCAGGTCCCTATGGAAAACCAGTTTCCTCTGATTATTTTTAAACTTTTTATGAAACTTTTAATGTATTTATTTGAAGGCCGAGTGGTGTCGACCCTGACGACGTTACCATGATATCTCAAAAATTGTCACCGCAGCTTTACCAAACTTTTGTTCAAGTACATAATAGTCCAGGTCAATAGCTTTCCTTGGCACGCTGTGGGTGCACTATGCCCAAAGCATGCTGAGGAAAGCTGTTGACTCAGTCCAAAATGTGGCACTGAAAGAGTTAAACGGTGGTTTCGTTCTTTGTTTCTTCAGGGCATGGCTGAGAATCCCTATCATGGAGTCGTCAGCACAGAGGTTCTGCGGGCCAAGTCAGTGCAACAAATGTCCATAGAGCTTGGTGGGCATGTGGAAGTGGCTTCAATTGAACCTCCTTGTTCAGAGACGGATGGAACGGAAAAAGTGGTATGCGTTTCATGAAGGCTTCTCCAGTCAGATGTACAGGTGGCAGGAGGTGGAACTACTTGTCAAGAGTTCTAACCTCTTCCCAGCCGGGCACTCAAAATTGTCTGATGCTGGGGATTTTAGTGAGAAAGTCAACTTTTCAGAAATGTTAAAATATACAGATTTTTATGTCTGACACTGGAAACCTTAGTTTGCTTGAAATTACTACCATTTAGAATGATTTGGGGTTGTATTCTAGCACAGGTAAATGGTGTAAATACATGTGGACAACTAAACATCACATGACTTCTGCATGACATGCACACATTCAGTGCTAGATGGCCTGTGCCGAAAACACTGGAATTGACATTGCTGCAGTGACTTTATCTCAGTGTATTACTGCCAGAAATTTCCGGCTCTAAGGCGTCAGGGATTTAAAAATGGCACCGGAAATATGCGGCACCCTAGGCTTTTAAGGGGCTAGGTGACAAATCACGCTGCTGGCATGTGATAGATTTTTGATATATCAGGAACAAGATTTCATCTGCTATTTATCTCTTATTAATTGTTACAGAAACAACTCCTTGAAGAATGGAGAAAGACACTTAAAACATCTTTTGAGAAAAACGTCAGTTTATTGGAAACAAGAACCAAGGGTGAGTTTAACGTGCACTGACGAATTCTAAGGGGATCGCCATTGGTACAATTTACAGAACAATTAAAACCAATGCACTTTTAAGGCTGATGCTGTAAGCTAAGATTACTATCCATGTATAATGAGAAAAAAAAATACAGTCACAAATTACATTATAAAATGGCCTCATTTCCTTGTTCACAAGCGATAACATTTGAACATAATGCATCATGCCAATGTCCTTAGTTGTGATAATCATGATTATTACCATAAAATATAAAAGTTGTCTTTTGGTAGAAGTTTTAAGCACTGGAAACAGTTACCTAGGCCGATGTACATTTAGGATTTCTTTGATACAGGATCCGTGGGGGTGTCCATATTGCCCTATCTGAAGCTCTTTGATTGTGATGTCTATGTGGACTTCATGCTTAAGGTAAGTGGAATAAAACACTGATTGCTTCTGTAACGTTGCAAGCATTAAAAAATGACAAGAGCATCTGGCTTCTTACATGCAGTGTTCAAAAGCATTGGCAATTTTTTCTTCAAATTACCCAGTCTTTTGGGTTAAAACAGACAAACAGTTCACAAATAATAAAGATATTTGTACTGATGCCAGACAAGGTTACTTTACAAATTTTGATCCACATGTTATCAAGTATATTTTCAAGGGAGTCCAAACTTGTTAGTGACGCATGTGCAATTATGCTGTTTCATAACAGCAGAAATTGTAACAAAAAATGCGTACACAAAATGTGAACGATCAGTGCTTTATGTAAAGTGTTTATTTTGTGTGATATTGATGGTGTGTATTATACAATGTAGTGTTTTATTCTATGTGTGGTATTGGCATGTTATAGCAGATTACAGTGCTTTAGAAATGCAAGCATTAAAAACGACTAGAAAAGATTTGCGACAAAGCCTCATGTGCCTCCAAAATTTGCATAAATTTTAATGTTCATTGCATGCACCTACAGCAGAAACCTATAAATTGAAGTTGGAATGGCATCTCTTCCTATAATATTTTTGAAGATTTAAAATTTCAAATGCTCCTAATTCACATAATTTTACATAAACTCAACTATCTTTAAGAAAAAGCACGCCTTTATGTATGAATGTATACATACAGGTTTAGTGTTTCTAAGTGTAACAGTGTCGGAGAAAATTGTCGGACAAAATTGCTAGTAAAGAAGAATGGGAAGAAAGAGAAAAAAGAAGGAAGGAAGGAGAATGTCTGTGTTGGCATACTGACATAATGAAGTCCTGCATTGATCATGAGTAATGATGGATTTTGTGGAGCAAGTTTGTAAAATTCAAGAATTTCAAAGGAGGTATATTTTGATTTACAAGATTAAGTAACCATGAAAATATTAATGTTATTTTCAAAATTGATGGAAGATCTACGAAGCTAGTGAAAGCTAATGAGGTCAAATGGAAGGTTGCAAATTGAAAATATTCACCTAGGTGTAAAAATTAAAAAAAAAAAAAAGTTTTGTTTTGCAATTATAATGTTGGAAAGAATGTGAATGTCTACTTACAATATTTTATCTAATTTTCAGCTCAGCTGACATGTCATTTAGCAGGGTGCTTGTGAGGATCCATTTTCCATTATCTGTCTGTCCATCGTTTTACAATTTAGGAAAGCAGCTGAACTCAGTCTCTACCAAATGTGCATTTAGTGACACTTATATCAGTACCTGACATTTAATAACTGTTCAGAATCATGTGATGAGCTGTAAGATTACATGTTAATATTGTTGATATTGGGAAGCTAATGTTCACATATGTTTATATTATTGTCTCCAAAATTGTCCACCAGGTCCACTTCAATCTGGCGGACACCAAACCCCGGGCTTTGTTATTTTTCATTCAGCTGAGCACAGGATGTTGTCACAGCCTTCTGGTTCTAATTTGTTTTTACGTTTGCAATGCCATGTTCACAGGAAGCTCAAACTATAGGCCAGGAGAGACAGACCTACAGTCCAACCCCCGCAGTGCTGCAGCGGATGTTGGGGCACCAGATCCACCATAGATACAAGGTACAGCAGCAGATTGACAGCAAGTACACAGACAAGGTAGGAACAGTGCTGCCCTCTACCAGCTGTTAACTGCAAATTGGGAAAGAGGGTCTTTTGCTGTACTGCTGTGGTGGTTAACATTGAATCAAGCTGATTGTCAAATGATCAGATTGATGTGTTATTAGGCATATACATTTACAGCAGGACAGGGAGTCAATTTAACAGACTTCTTGTCAGATGCTGAGAAAGTCCATTTGTACTGATTGTCTGGTTAATTGATACTTTAAATGTTTTAGGGTTTTGCAAGACTTACTGTGAGTCTGTAATATCAAAATGTCAAATGTCTGTTAACTCATTCCATACCAGTCCCTGATTTTTCGGTATATTTACCTAGATTTAAGATGACAATTGCATATTTAAGTTCTTCATGAAAAGAGCTTTCATTCAAGTACCCACATGCCTATTAAGGTTCTGACACTGCCTGGCAAGTCATGCTGCAGCTGCCACAAGGGCATCTGCAGCATGACTTGCCAGGCAGTGCCAGAACCACTGACTAAGGCATGTGACCATAGTATGTAATGAGTTAAATTAACTTACTACTGTGCTATAAATTCACTTTGCTGCATTATAATGTGTTTTTGCCTAATTCGCTGATGTCACAAAACCATGAAAATAAAACACATGACAAAGGTTTTATAGGAACTGTCCAAAAAAGTGGAAGTAAAGTGCCAATTTAAAGGCCTGTAGTGCAAAAACCACTGCAAGTTGTACATTTAGTCCAGTAATAAGGACATTTACAATATATATTTTTGAAGTGCTCACGAGCATTTTATAAATTTTGGATAACAAGTTCTTGTTAAAAAGGCTCGCACTTGTAGAGGTATGCTGTACAGAATAATATGACATGCTTCACTGCATTCCAGACTCTGTCAAGAGTAATTGAACTTGTCTCAAGTGGGACATTCATTGTTAAACTTATACACCTGTTTAAAAACATTTAAATTTGAGGGATACCAACTAATACGTGGTTCTCTGGTCCTCCTTCATGAAGGCTGTGTCTCATGGAACATTTTTAATCAATAAAAGTTGGTCCATTTTTTCATCACTTGTTACATGTATATTTTTAAGTTTTGAAAATGTCATGTTTACAGAGCAGTCACAAAGCACAAAAAGTAGATTTTATTGTTGAAATAATGACAGGTTTTACGTTGATTCCAACATCATGACAATTGTATGGATAGTGCATTGTATGAGAATACAGGCAAATTTTACTGAAAAAATAAAATGAAAAAGTTCCCACCACATCTCTTTTCCCCAGCTGAGATCAAGACCCCTTACTGTGATCACTCTAGGCTGGTTTTCTGAATCTGATGTGAAAGGAACTGTAAATTGGTCTGTTGGTGACATATTTTTAGGTGGCGTTACTGCACTCTCACTATGTGGGGAAATACAACACACCCACGGGACCTGTCAACCAGCTCGTCACCTGGCAACAGCTAATACATTCCCATCTGCCTACAGGTGCACTGGTAGGTACCTATGTGTTGTTAGACATTTTGAAAAAGGTGTGGGTTTTCTACAGGCACTTTTATGTTGCAAAATATTTTGAAAGCGGAAGGTGTCACATAACCTTATGTTGCAAGACTTTTTTGAAAGAGCTGTAGATATTATATAGATACCCATATGTTGCTATACTTTTTAAAGTTATGCAGGTATCCTTTAAATACGCTTATGTTGTGAGACCTTTTGATAAAGGTGTGTATATCCTATACTTTTATGTTGCATGACTTTTTGAAAGGGTTGTAGGGCCCTATCTGTTTCCATATGTTCCAAGACTTTTTGAAAGAGATGTAGGTATGCTTCAGATCTTGTTGTTTGGTGCTTCTTCATATTAAATTTTCGGGTACTCTTTGATCGTGCTATTCTAGACCCAGTGAAAGACAAAATAGCTGCATATATATTTACCTGCATGGTTTTCCTGTGGTTATAAGGATAACGTCTGTGTTTCAGCAAACAGCCTGCTGTGAGTGGCCGCATAACGTGGTGCGGGCGGTGAGTGTAACGGTCGTCATTCTGGTCTTACTTTGCTGACTATGACTTTACATTTGGCAAGACAAATGTGAACGAATTTTCCTTTCAAAAGATGTGATACAACATGTTTGAATTCATCAACAATTTGTGAGCTAATGATTTTCTGTTTTTTTCCAAAACCAAAGTGGAATTGTACATTTTTTTCACCCTTGAAATGGAATATGGTATTTTTTCTTCTATAAATTATATATAAATATATAGCAGTGAAACAGAATATGAAAATTTTTGCTTATAAAATGGAATTTCTTCTTTTTTGAAATGGAAAATCATTGGGTCTATGAGCAGTGTGAGTAAACAGGAAATATATAGTAATTCTTGAATGAAAATGCAATGCACATCCAGAGTTGAAACAGATAGAATACGTAGTTCCTGAACATCAGTATTTCAGCAGGTTTAGCTTCTCTTTAAGGAGAATTCATCAACAATGCAATGCAAGGGGAAATACTTGATTGTAAAAAAAGGGGTTTTAAATATGATAAGCAGAAATATCATTGCTTAAAAACACACACACACAACCCCACCCATTGTAGAGTAAAAGTTGTGATGCTGTCACGTGAAGAAGCTCTGAGAATGATGTCATGTTAAGGGCACTCACAAAAGACCAAGAGTGCCATTATGTTTGGACATGTCATGAAGTCGCTTGGAGCCCATGCACATGTATATTTATATGCATGTTGGACATAGCATGTTGTTGCTGGAGCCCATGCACATGTGTATGTACATGATCACTTTTTGCAGGTGGGCAAGTTTCTGTATGACATCATCTTGGTTGATTTGAAGGTGGATGCCAACATTTTTAAAGATGGAAATGAAAGGTAAGATCTATGTTCACACTAATGGGCCAAAATTATTGTACATGTATGGAAAAGTAGATGTGTGTCAGAGTTTAAATACATGCAGATTATCCAAACCCAGGTAAGCGTACTGTTAAAAGTACGACATAAGTGTAGGCTTAACCAGATCCTGCTCAAATAGCCCAAGAGCAGCCAAATGTGAAGTTTTACTTGCTGTAATGATTGTAGTTAACTTTAATTTGATAGCCAAAAAAATGTTGATAATTGTTGATAAGATTTTTCCTGATGGCATGCCTCAGGTCAACAGCTTCCCTAAGTGCAGATTGGGTGCATTGTGTCCAACTTGTTCCAAAGAAAGCTTTTGACTCGGTCTACTTGATCAGGAGAGGGTCAAAGATCAATAGGCAAGGGAAAGAACGGAAGGTTCAAGAACTGCCTAAATGAGGGCACTACAGTCAGTGGAGAGCCAGGGTTGTGTATTCCCATTACTTTACATTATAATTTGCAACTTAATAACTTGGAAAAACTACTGCACAGAGAAACACCAAATTTCAGACAGTAAATCTAAATGCATAACTAAATACCTCACAAAAATCATATAACCACACCTACAAAAGTGACTGGTTTATTTGAGGTTGCTTTAACATACAAACTAATCGGAATGCACAGCTCTAACCCTCCAAATGTTTGTGTATTCAGTTGTGTATTGGGGTGAACAGACATCTTAGAGCTAATTCTGACCTTTCCTATTAACAATAGTGCAAAAGATAGTTACGTGCAAAACAAGACTCTCAGTATAAGTGCGTGCTGGTTATGTACTTATAATAAATTTTGATTTGTATTCTAAAGCTGCATAGTTGATCAAATTTAAAATGAAATGCCATGCTTTTGGATTATAGAGCTAATCAGTACTAAATGTCCAGTCAGGATAATGTCACCGGCTCTGTGAATATGCTATTTGAGTGTCGCTTATATGTGTACATGAAGTCACTCTCTTTAAGCCTGGTGATGACTTTTGACATCTCCTCATGGCCACATGTTGCCACCAGATGGCATTTTGGGTCAGAAATTCTGGCACTAAAACAAGGGTAGTCATGTTACATGTGGTCACTGCACATGCAAATGGTATGCTTGTAAATATATATTTTTATGTACAAATATAAACAGTGAAACCTCAGAATAATGACACTCTGATGACTGACATATTTCATTAATGACACTCCGATGACATATTTCCATAATGACACTGGGATGACTGACATATTTCCATAATGACACTGGGGGATGACTGACATATTTCCATAATGACACTCAGATGACTGACATATTTCCATAATGACACTGGGATGACTGACATATTTCCATAATGACACTCCTATGACATATTTCCATAATGACACTCCTATGACATATTTCCATAATGACACAAGTTTTGACAGGATTAAAGTCAAATTCCTTTGCTGCTGGACTCACTGTGTAGCACATTTTACAGAGACCAGATGATGTGGTTATAATGAGGTTTCATTGTAGTATGCTGTGTGTTTCAGGAGCATCTTGCCAGCCTTTTACACCCAGATCAACCGACAAGGAGAGGAGGAGATCAAGGTACAGAAAGCTGTTTTAGATTTAACCCTGAGGGACCTAATGTATCGGCATGCAACTTTTTCCCATTAAAAATTACCAGGAAACCTATGGTGTAAATGCCCACTTTTTTTTAGTTTGTCATTAAGAATACCATGCTGTGAGTCAACAGCCATATTTTGGGCCCAGAGTGTTTGGGCCTAGCTTGCAGTTGGCTGAATTGGCTGGAAAAAAAATATGCTCCCAGACCTGTTTGTTTGTAGCCTGTCAGTTTACTGGCCATGGTTGCCAAGTTACAAGTGTCGAGTGATGCATTGCAGCCAGCCTGTTCCTAATCTGTTTCCAAATAAGGAAAGTTACAAACATGCCGTGACAGTGGCCCCCTTCTTGTAAGTCCCTCCCACCCCCCACCCACTGATGAGAGGCCACCCCGTCTGCAGTCCACTGCTTCATGCATTAAGTATGGTATTCTCATTTAATATTTCCCCTCAAAACAGGCCACCCATCTTGTCAGGCTGGTGCACTTGGGGTAGCCTTACAAAGGGGGGGGGGAGGGAGGGGGTCTGTAGTCAATAATTTCATTAAATAAGTGTATCAGATGAAATGGGGCATGTAAAGCACACAGTTGTGTGTGGTGGAAGCACCTGCTGTCTATGTCACATGACATTTTCAACCAATGAATGAAGTGGATTTTTTTTTATCCCTCAGGTGTCTCCCCCTACAACAGGTAGACACCTGGGGAAGTTACCAGTGGTGCCACTTACAGGCAACGTGCTTTATAACTTATGTCCTGTGTTTCAGCCCCATCCAGTGATAGGGCGTCTGTTCATGCGGGACAGTGCAAAGAAACTTGTGTTTGCGAGTGAGGACCTACCCTCACTGGCGCCACCAGTGCCTTGGACCTCCGTCAACATGGGTGGTACTCTGCTTGCAACAAGTGAGTAAATCTTTTAAGACAGAGTGGGGAAGTTGTGCAGGGGTAGCTGACATTACCCGAACCCTTTCCCATGCAAACTGATGAGCACCCAGATATCTAATGTCCCCAGCTTTGATCCTTTAGCTCAACTGTGAGGGAACTAGCACTGATGTGTATTCTGGGCACATTACACACAAGTGGCATCGAGGGAAGATGTTGACTTTGTCCCCAGAAGGTCAATTTTTTTGTCCAAAAAATTATGTGTGTCAGGATATCAGATGAGGCCTGCATTCAGAAAGTGAATTGTAGATGAGACCTGGGGGCGTTATGTGCTCTAATTAAGGGGCATTCCTGCACCAAGGGAACCTGGTGTCTGATTTTCACCAGGAAATCATGAGCTACGTGTCTACAGGTACCTGTAGGATGCAAATACCAACTGTTGCTGTACTGTTTGCCTACTTTACCTCACACGGATTGCCAGTAAGTTCATGCATCAACGTACATAGATTTAGTGAGTTGAAGTTATGCTGGTTCCATCTGAGTGGCCTCAACCCTGACAATGTTACCGCTATAACTCAAAAACTATTTACTCTAGCTTGACCAATTTTTTTATCAGAGATGAACCTTATAATGGATCAGGTTCCTATTGAAAACCAGCTCCCTCTGGTTATTTTCAAACTTTTTATGAAACTTAATGTATTTATTTGAAGGCTGTCTGAGTGGTGTCAACCCTGATGATGTTACCACTATTGCTGAAAAAATATTGACCATAGGTATACCAAATTTTTTTTTCAGAGATGCATCTTATGATGAAACAGATTCCTATTTAAAACCAGTTTCCTCTTTATATTTGTAAACTTTTTATGAAACTTAAGGCCATTTGCGTGGCGCACACAGGAATGATGTAACCATAATATCTCAACAAGGATCCAACGCAGCTTCACCAAACTTTTGTCAGAGATTTACATTATAATGGACCACACTCTTCTTGAAAACCAGCTTCCTCTTATTATTTTTAAACTTGTTATGAAACTTTTGAAGTATTTATGTGAAGGCCATCTGAGTGGTGCACAAGGGACAATGTTACCATAATATCTGAAGAAGAATTCATCACAGCTTAAATTTTTGGTGAAGCTACACCATATTATGGCACCTGTCCTAAATAGAGGTCTCAAAAAAAAAGAAAAGAAGAAAAACTGCAAAATTGAGGAAAAAAGATTGTGGGCACTGAGGGTAATCCATTCTCTGAATGCTATTTTGTATTCTCCTGTGATTTGAGTTCTTGGGCTGACATTAAGTGGGGGTGGAACCAGAGAAAAGATATTAGATCTATTGATATTTTTCCTGATGGTGTTTGTTGTGTTCTTATTTTAGCGCAATTAATACGGTACCCAAGCCGCAGTGGAGAGCACCTGTCATCGTTACAGGATGTGGAATCCCGACAGCTATACCCAGTGTTTGATGCTCTCAATATTCTGAGTGCCTGTCCCTGGACCATCAACACAGCTGTAAGTGTCAGTCCCACAATTTGCATTGAGATTGAATTTCTTCAGCAGCTTCAACAAATTTTTGTCAGGGATGCACATTATAATGTATCACATTCCCATTGAAAACCGGCTTCTTATTTTTAAATTTGTCATGAAACTTTAGAAGTATTTATTTGAAGCCCATCTGAGTGGCACACAAATGGACAATTTTACCATAATAACTCAAGAAGGATTCATTACAGCTTCGTCAAATTTTTGGGGTAGTTATGGCACCTGCGAAGACTCAAAAAAAAAAAAAGAAAAAAATTGCAGAATTGAGGAAAAAAGATTGTGGGTGCCGAGGGTAATCCATTCTCTGAATGCTATTTTTTATTCTGTGTACTCACATGTGCTCTTTCTTTCTTTTTTTTTAATAGATCCTGGATATTTTGATGGAGCTGTTCAACAACAAAGGCAATATGGACCTGTGTATACCACCCCCAGTGTCTGAATGTGCACCTGTTCCCAAAGTTCCCATGTAAGTGCTCATAAATGATAGCTCCACATGCTGTGTTCCATAAAAGAAACCTTTGAATTCTTGATTCGAGGACACAGTTAAACACATATTTCATAAAATATACAAAAATGTGTGATGCTTGTATTCCATGGCTATATATAAACTGTAAACTCTTTGCTTGTTGTGGTCAATTTTTTTGTCTTGTCTACAGTTCTTCAGTCATGTACATAGTATGACCTGTTATCAGTCTGTGCAGAGTGACAGGGAGAGAATATACATACAGCACACACAAGTGTTGTTTGGTGTGCCCGAGGAGTTACCTTTTTTTGAGTGATCAGTGGGAAAATGTGCTATTTCTATTGAAAAGTGCATCCCTTGTTATGGAGGGCCATTTTGTTTGTGTGTACACTGGAGTCCGGCTTGACTATAGTTTGTTATTTGATGTGCGGAAGGAGTGAGACTCCAACTTGCAACCTTTGGCACCAGTCGCCTAGCTGAAATGGGAAACGCACATATCCACTCGACCGAATCCCCATTCTTAAAAAGAATGGTTCTATGGAGATAGCTGTGTGCAAGTGCCATATCAACACGGTTATGCAGTAAATGTACTGAGGCAGCATTTAATTCCAGGATCGCAGACTTATATTATTTTGGGCAAGCTTTGAAATTGGACATGTGAATATTTTGACAGATACTGTATCCTTGTATTTAACTCTTTTCCCCTTGAATTTAATCAGAGTGGACATCTTTTCTTGCAAGAAAAGCTGTTGACCTGGGGCATGTGATCTTGATAGGTCTCCTGGACAATTCTCAGTCAAATTATTTTTCGTTACTGTTGAAAACACTGGAGCAGACAAACATTTGACCACCAGCTGGTTTTAGCCGGTTTGGGGGGGGGGGGGAAGGGTTCAAGATATGATTATAAACTTGAGCAAGGATAGTCCTACCACACCTTTGATGTACTGACAGAGAATTTCAAATAAACTATAATTCTGTTTACATTCAGTAGTTCAATATGTGCCAGCATATTTCTATCTATTAGGCAAATATTGTTGCAATAGATTGAATTGAATTTTTTTTCCATGTGTACATTGAATAAATTTACAAAAAGTAAAGGAGTCTCGAAAACTTGACCCAGATGACCTGTCCAACAAAATCAGTGCTCAGATTGAGCATCATTTCAAAGTTCTAGATGATGGACTGTGAGAGAAAGTGGACAAAATAGTTATGCTGGAGAAAAAGTTAAAAAAAGAGCTGTCCCAAAAATATGATAAATTGGAGCAATACTCTAGACATAACTCAATTTGCATCACTGGTGTAAAGGAGAGCCCAGTATGATGAGAAGCTGGTAAGTATTGAAGTTCTGAATGTGAAGGGAATGATACGAACTGTTCATTCCATAACAAGCTAGGCTATCAACACATGTCACAAACAGGGTTTCTCCGTATGCATTCATTCATTGACCCAGTGAAGGAATGTTCCAGTATGTCTAGCCAGGCACACACAAGATTTTCAGCTCATGTGGAGGGTTGCACTTAGGACATGTCAGTATATTACCTAGAACAGAGATATGGAATGTATGAGGGCTTGTGGTCTACCTGTAAGTGACACTAAGTCCATATGTTCTTTTCAAATAGCTACAATGTATATGTTAGTTTCACATGTATTTTACTGGTTTTGCATTCGCATACAAGAGCCTGTGTGCATTGCCTTTCACTTCGTTATCATTATTACTTTCCACTAGTACCATTCATTTATTTGTTGTCTGGACTGAATATTGAGCTGAGACAATGAGCCACTATCTGAGATGCTTGTCTGGATATTTCAAGTTCCCAATTGTGTCAGATAATTACTCACTGGAAACCTGCCATTATCATTTAGGCCATTATAGCCTGTTTTGAAAAATTACCTGTTGAATGTATCAGCATCGAAAATAAAAACAAAGTTTCTTCAAAATTTTTGTACATGTATCGGTACTGTGTAAGCTACAAATAGCCAGTGACAGAAACAGACACAGACAGTGATAGAATTTGGGAAACAAATTTCTGGTTTTGGTGGTATGGAAGTGTTGCAAGAGATTTGACTTTGTGTGAAAGCTAAATGATGTGCACACCATCTGTGGATTGTGTGGAAACACAGAATGCTTGAATCTAAAGAGCGTGCCAGAGGTAAAGGATGATCATCCAACACCTCCTTGGTTACCTGATGGGTCAGGAGCTACATGTATCAGGTTACCTCTGTTAACCAGTGGTGCCCCCTTGTGACTCAAGTGCTCTGGAGACATCTCATGATTGTTGTTCCAGGGAACTGCCTCCAGAAGAACGTGCTCAGCTGCAGGCAGAGCGATACAAAGTGAAAAAAGAGCGGGCCGAGATGTACAGCTTGTGGTGTACAGAGCTCTACAGACTCTCCATAGCCAATAAGGTGAGATTGTGTTCTCTGTAGGAAACGAGGTGAGATACGTTTAAAGCCTGGTGTACTTACCTGAGTAGCTGGCTGAATGTTGTAAGTACATGTACATGGATCTACAGTGCTGCCAGAAAGTCTTGCTTCAAAACTCATGGGGGTCACCAGTGGGGCCACTTGCAGGTACCATTTTTCAAATTGTAATAAAAATTATAATTCTGACACTTTAACCAGTTTAGGGCCAATGGGCACCACAGATAGGTATACAAGAAGCACACTGAGTAACTAACATCAAACTTCCTAACAGTGTTCTGCAGGACCACATGAAGGGGCCACCAGAGGAGATGGTGCAAGACTTTTTGGTGGCACTGTATGTTGCCAGCGAGATGAAACATTCTTGGAACCCTGTGGTGAATCAGATGAGATTGCTCTTTAGAACTTTAATGTACATGTCAATTTGACATCAAAATAGGACACTCTGGATGCTGTAGGGCACAATTTTGCATTTTTTTTATTATTTGTTTTATGTGTGTGGACTTTGAGCATTTCACCTATGAACAGCTTTATTTAACATGCATCTTAGATTATAAATCCAAGTTAATGTCATTCTAAAAATGTCTTCACTCCCGTTTCAGTACCGTGACGAGGTGTTTTGGTATCCACACAACCTTGATTTCCGTGGGCGGGTCTATCCCTGTCCCCCTCACTTCAACCACTTAGGTGAGAGCAGTGGTCTTATCTAACAAATTAATTCTTCATTTCAGTGTTCAGTCATCTTTGTAGGAGAGAGAGAGAGAGAGAGAGAGAGAGAGAGAGAGAGAGAGAGAGAGAGAGAAGAGAGAGAGAGAGAGAGAGAGAGAGAGAGAGAGAGAGAGAGAGAGAGAGAGAGAGAGAGAGAGAGAGAGAGAGAGAGAGAGAGAGAGAGAGAGAGAGAGAGAGAGAGAGAGAGAGAGAGATGAAAACAATTGTAGTACAGTTGTACCTGTCTTGAGAGACTACCCTAAGAGCAGACCCAAAAGTGGTCTCTCAAAGCAAGTGGTCTCTCATTAGATTTATAATAACATGGAAAAGATGGCAGCAAAGACCTGGTGAAAGTGGTCCTTAAAAACCAGGTGGTCTCTTGTTGGAGTGGTCTCTCATGACAGGGACCACTGTACCTTATATTAATACATAAGAAAACTGATGGATGCTGGTTTTATGTATGAATTTGAAATATTACAGAATTACAAAAATAGAAAATAGACGTTTAGGGTTTGTATGCTGATATTTTGGCCACATTTCATTGCCAGCAAACTATTTTGAGTCGCATAATCTTATGTACTGATCCATATGAATTCTTGTTTGTGTTACATGTATATTGAAGAACGTAAGAAGCAGACAAAACTTTGTCATGCCAGTGTCACGGAAAATTATGCCAGCTTATTTACACCTCATCTTTTGTCAAACATTCATGGGAAAACTCTTGTCCCACATTTCGCAGATCATTTGGTGGATCCGGACATAAGTAAGACATTATTAATACATGTGGCATTTTTTGTTTTAAATTGAGGGAAATTAAGGAAAAAGACACCCCTGAAGAGTGATTTTACAAAATCTGGCTGTTTAACCCTCTCCCTTTTGAATTAACTCTTGGGTTAACAGCTTTCTTTGGCATGGGTTGGGTCCTTGGTAAGGAAAGCTGTTGACCTGGGGCATATGATCTTGATAGGTCTCATCTGCGATTCTCAGTCAAGTTACTTTTCATTGCTGTATAAAATCAGTTGAAAACACTGAAGCAGACAACATTTGACCATCAGTCGGTTTTGGCTGGTTTAAGGGGGAAAAGGTTATTTCTAATGGACACACATTTTGCATGACGAGTATACTTAGAGGCCTGTGGCTTCTATCCAGAGAGGGAACTGAAACCAGCAAAAATGGAATAAGCCCCGGACGCTTGAATCGTGATGGAGAGACACCTATCAACAGATCAGGTGATCCACCGTGACCTGAAGCTGAGACCAAGACAACTGACTTGGTCTCAGCCTGAAGTGTCCCCTCGGCTGACCCCATTGCCTCAGAAGAAGGTTATAGATTCTTGATTGCTGTCTGTTCCACAGGTAATGATGTATCTCGTAGCTTGATGAAGTTTGCCAAGGGGAAACCCCTGGGTCCAGCTGGGCTGGACTGGCTCAAGATCCACATTGTTAACTTGATGGGAACTAAGAAAAGGTAAACGTTCATTACTTCACTGTGACTTACCGGTAGGTTTATTACATGTTTTGTTTCAAAGAATTGCAATCAGGAAGAAACAAGCACAATTCATTTCACAGCTGTATCTTTCACTGTCATAGAAAATTGTTGGTATTTTTGTTCACCCCCCCCCCCCCCAAAAATTGAATGCTGAAAAGAAAAGGGTGCATTTCTTGGTCGCACACCAAGGAATAATAAGTGACAAGTCTGTGGTTTAGGAAGCAAGTACTTTTAACAAAATATCCATGCCACATATGTGTGCCTTTGTGTACATTTGATATTTTGTCTTTTTCAAAGCCTTCCTGCCAAAACTAGGTTCTGCTGCACCTGTGCAACTGCTTTACAGCAACTGTTGTAATTTTGTGAGTCAAATTCTGTAAGTCAAGTGCACGTAATTTTCTGCAGTAACATTGGTAACTGTTGATACAATGAATCTTCTATGGTTTCCAAAATCATTGTTTTGTGAGCGAGTGAGCGAGGGAAGGAGATTGATCTAAAAAATGTATGGAAAAGAATAGCTCTTTGCTACATTTAAAAAAAAAAAGAAAGAAACAGTTAACAGTGTTTCATGAAATGACCTGAAGGGCCAATCACAGAAGTAGCCTAGGTGACACTTCCTTACATTGTAACAAAATGTCTGCCTTGGTAGACGTAGGGATCTTTTAGAACTGAAAAAAAAAAAGCGTAAACTTTTCAATATTATTCACGTAAAGCCATAAGCAATATTTAGATTTGTTTGGAGTTCAGAAAGAACATCCAAAACAAAATGCTGGACATAAGTATATGACAGTTTTGCAAAACATGTTGGAAAAATACAAGAGAAAGCTGCTGTGTGGTTCCATTCCTGCTCTTGGTTCTCCACACAAGATTGATTCTTGACCGAATTCCCAAGCTTAAAGTTATGTTGCATTTGATTGTAAACTTTTTTTCCTGACTCTTGACACTCTTTGAAATACAATGGAAAGGGATCTTCATTCATCCTCAGCCAAAGGTAGAAATTGCAGTTTAAAGTGACCAAGACTTGGTACATACACTTACTTTGTTTGATATTAGCCTACAGTAACTTAGACACACTCAAAATAAAATGTATTTAAACAGGCAGTGAGATGTAACAGATCCCAGTTCCAGTCAGATTATTTTGGTGTCTGTTTCAGACTATCCAATGCAGATCGTTTGGCTTATGCAAATACCATGATGCCACAAATTCTGGACTCTGCAGATCGCCCTATGACGGTAAATTGTGGTTTTTTTTGTTTGTTTTTTTTTTTGTTTTTTTGTTTTTTGTTGTTTTTTTTGTATGATATGGATGTAGAAACAAATATCATGTAATCATGGTAATGATGTTTTTTTTTTTTTAAATTATAATTCTTGGTGAAAAAAAAGGTTGGGGTGGGGGTGGGGACTTAAGAGAGCACTGGTAGCAATAAGAAATGACATGGTAGATGTAGCTCTCTTGTCACTGTACTTTGTATCTTAAAATATTGCTTGATTACATTTTGTGGTCCATGTGTCAAATTGCTTCAGCTTGACATGAGAAATGTGATGGACATTACCCCTAATCATGGTACAAGTTGAGCAATAAACTTTCATATACACACAAGAAAAGCTTAACATTCTGTGGTTGTGAATTATAGAAGTATACACAAATTTTACAAAACATGAATGCCACCGTATTGCTTCCAATGAGAGCCCATGTTCTTCTCAGAACCACTGACTTAAGACTATAGGCATCTGGTACTTGAATGAAAGCTCTTTTTATGAAGAATTTAAATATGCAATTGTCGTCTTAAATCTAGGTAAATATGCGGAAAAATCAGGGACTGGTATGGAATGAGTTAACAGAAGGTCATGAATTTATCCACCAGACGGTACTGCCAAGAGTGTAAAGGATTGACAAATATCCGAAAGTGTCAGTCCTGTGGACTGATAGATCCCCGGAGTTTATTTCAACCCCTGTTAGGGTATTATACTTATAATGTTCAAGATATAGATCCAAAATGAAAGACTCATTTTAGTGTACTCTGGTGTGTGCCCAAACACTCATTTGGAGGATATGGTAGCATATTTGCACAAGCATGGAAATAATATGTTGCGTTTTTACATGTAGCTTTGTATTTCTTTGTACAGTCCACTTATGATGTGAAGTGGAGAATCCAAGCAATTTTGTCTGTTCAACCAAGGTGCTAGAGATGGGAAAGAGATAAAACGCAACAAGATAGAGACAACCATGTGTTGCTGAATTTAGCAGAATAATTTTCTTGTGTTTTAGGGCGAGAAGTGGTGGCAAGAGGCGGATGAGCCCTGGCAAGCTCTGGCCTGCTGTATGGAAATAGCTCATGCCACACGCAGCCCAGACCACACCCAATATATCTGTCATCTCCCAGTGCATCAAGTAAGTGCTGCCACCTACCAATCATTAGAAGCACTAAGTTACATGATAGGGTACCTGCTGTATCGCTGAGTCCCACTGAGTACCATTGTGTGTGTGTTGGGGGGGGGGGGGCGGGTAGCAGACTGTTGGGGAGCCACAGTCTGTACTGGCCTTAAAAAATGTAAATAGCTGTACTTCAACATTTGCTGTAGGAGTGCATATTTTAGGGGTGGCGTTAGGAAACTTCCAACTCATCGCAGAAAAATATATTTGGATGTTTCAGTTTGTATACAACATACTATGAAATAACCCACAAGACCACCACCTCCCCCAGGCATTGGTTGATTGAGACACTACATTGTGAGTGCCTGTGTTTTCAGGATGGTTCATGCAATGGGCTACAGCACTACGCCGCCATGGGACGGGACCAGTCCGGGGCAGAGTCTGTCAACCTGTATCCATTTAACGCCCCCAAGGATGTGTACAGTGACGTCCTTGAACTGGTGAGTACAAAGAGTAGTGAATTGGGGATACCCACAACTCAGAAAATATTAATTATTCTACTATGTTTGAAGGTGAATTATCATTTTCTGGAGTGAAATTCAAAAGTAGTAACTCACTGTAGGTGACATGACCGAAACATTGTTAGGACTAAATTGTGATGCGCCTGCATCAGTCATGTGGCGCACTGACGTAGACTAAATCAAATTTTTGTGAAGGATGTTTCATTATATAGTACATGTACCTATTCTCGATATGTTCCTTTTGTCGATGGGTGGGCAAAAACATTGTTATTGGTCTTACCTGCATGCATCCAGAAAAGACAACTTTGTTTAGGTTTTTGCCATGGAAGTACAGCTTAGAACTTCAAACCTCTGATTTAAAGCAATGGTTTTCCTGTCTATGGTTAATAATGTATTGTGATGCAATTTACAAACTGCACAGTTTGGCCTATCGAGAACTGGTACATCGTGTATATGTCATGAATGACGTGGAATAACTGTGATGAAAGTAAACAAACATGTCATACCAGGTCGACATAGAAAGTAGGCCTAGGCCTTACTTTCTGTGATGAATACCCAATTAAACATGGAATAAACAAAATCTTACATGGCTGGCAACTTATGATCATTGTTGGTGGGAAAAATCACTTGTGACCTGCAGTCGCTTGTGATTTTCCCCACCAACAACGATCCCTCGTCAGAAGAAAAATGGTAATTCAGTCTCAGTCATGTAAGATTCTGTATATATGACAAAGTTCACAGAATGTAAAATGTGCGTGTACACAATGAAAATAAGACAACTATAGCATAGCATAGCATGAAGCTATATACAACAAGTAAAGTAAACAAGACTAGACATGGTATGCAGGCATGTATGATACAAGGGAATGTCAGGATGACCAGCGACGACCCTGGCTTAGGAATGAAAATCTGGTCTGGCTGGGGACTGTGTTGAAATTTTACATTACAAGCAGCAAGTTACAAAAGAGAAACATTTTTCTGCTGCTAAACATTGAATATGCCAACGAGAAAATAAAACATGGTTTAATTATTGCACAGACAATGGTTCAGTACTGTATACATTTCTGTGTATGTGTTGATAACTGAAGCTATGTTGACCTGGAGGTTTGTGATAGATGTACGGCAGCACCTCACGCATTGTCCGATGCCATATGAAAGCAAGAAATAGAGCGCTTATGAAAGTGTACCTGAGTAAAGGTCATGAGGTGAATACATGTACACAAAATATTCGATTTAAAAAGTGAAAAGGTATTAAGAGGCCAATATTGGAACACAGATATGTTATACTGTGCACTGCCACCTTCACTGTGAAGAGAAGGTGATCTATGTTGAGTTTTTCTGTCCGGTGTGGGTATGGTTTATTTATTACCTCTGTTTTTGGGTCTTTATTGTGGGTGCTCTGTGTCAGTAGGAAGTGATCTGTTTTGACTGACTTTGCAGTGAGTGTTTGGCTGTGTTGACAATGAAACTTTTGCGTTGACGGTGTGTGCTGCCGTGTTTCAGGTGGAGAAGGAAAGAAGGAAAGATGCAGCCAATGGAGTACCAATTGCCCAGCTACTGGATGGTTTTGTGGAGAGAAAGGTGAGACAGTGGAACGCAAAGTGAAAATAAAAACGGGAATAAATAGTGAGTCTTGTCTTGCTTATACTACTCGCACGTTCTCCGGATCTTAATCTTTAATTGACTCATTCGGTGCCCCATTTTGGACTCAGTCGACAGTGTTCCTTGGCATGCTTTGGGAGCAATGTGCTCAAAGTACACCAAGGAAAGCTATTGACCTGGACAATTATATTTTTCTGGAACTATAGGCATGCTGGTATTTGAATGAAAGGTCTTTTCACAAGGAATATGAATCTAGCATCTTCATAAAAAATGAGAGCAGTTCATCTTAAGTAGTTGACTTAAGTCGCGGTTGGCACAGAGTGAGTTAACATTAAACCACAAGAATTCAGAAAAATAGGATCAGTTAATCACAATTTTCTTAAAATGGTAGCATATTTGTTATTACAAGTTACTGCAGACCTTTAGAAATGTTGAAATGAAATCTCAATGCATTGGAACAGGAGAAAAAAATATGATTTTATCTCGGTTGGCATGGCAATGCTGTTCTCGATCTGAACTTAAGAATCAACTTGGGTGGGAATACCTTGGTCAGTATAAATGACTGGCAAATTAACAGTCATTCGGTAGCTGTTGCAACATGAGTTGCCATGCATTAGGCTCAAGTGGAAAGTGAGTGCCTCAGGAACTGTCCACATCAGTTTTAGAGCTCTGTCTCAACTTTTTTATATAACTTCAAGAAAGAAAAAGTGTGATTTTATGGAATTTTGGTTGCCTTTTACCAAGTGTAGTGCTAATTTTATATTTTTGGTCCTTTTCTGTCAACTAAGAATAAAAACCTGCTCATATTGATTTGGTTCAAAATGTGCACAAGGAACTCCCTACATATGCCTGCTATAAAGACCATCTCTCATGACAGACCACATGTCTGTGTAGGTCCATTCTTTTGAATATAATTGTATAGAACTTGATATTAAGGCAAGTCCTGATGCCCCATGCAGTTGTAACAGGTGCGATCGCAATTAGCAATTGTATGTGTATTTGGCTGAATATACTGCCCAATACACAACATTCTTGTGGGCTAGAGGTGTGTATTCCAATTCGATTCTATGTTAAAGTAACATTCAAGTTGACCATTTAATAGGTGTGCAGCGAAAGTTACCACATTTATAGGGGTATTTAAATTATATACAACCATTTTGCACAAGAAATTTGGTGTCTCTAGGTTGAGTAGTTTTAAAGTTACATAGGTACAAATTACAATGAAAACTAATGGAAATACACATACCTATCCCGCCTGCCTACAGAGCCCTCTACTGGGAACCCACATGAACCAGCTGATCTTGATCCAGTCCAGGCAACCAAAAACTTGAAGCTCAATAGGACTTGAACCCACTAGTTGCTCCAAAGTGTGAAAAGAGTATAACTAGGGGCAACTGTTACCTTTATGTCAAGCCCTGGTGTGTGTACTTGTTTATTACTTTACCTTCATTGTAAGACCACCTACAACATGACACCTCTTTGCTGCCAGTAGGAGCCTAACAAAATCTTAGTTCTCCTGTTTGTCACCTTATCCTGACGGTCACATGCATGAATGAATTCATAGTTACGCTGGTCTGCTGTCACCAAGTTGGACACGCTAGGAACAGGTACAGTAGAGCTTAAACTTGCTCAAAATCACCCTTTCAAACTTCCCCACTTTCTTCATGTCTATACACTTTAATTTGGCTGTCGATGATCCGCTGATAGTGGTGTCCCACTTCCCGTGAAATACAGTTTATTCTTGTTGAGTGATCGTGGTGGTCAAAATTAGAAAACTTAATTTCGTTAGGTTGGTATAGGGTTTGTCTAAAATGGCAGTTACCACTCTACATATAACCTCCACCGCCAAACACCTCCTACCAGTGAAGGGGGATAAGGGGGGCCCCTAGTACACTGGTACAAGAAAATGTACAAAAAGTGATTGGTATGAAGTACAGAAATTAAAAGTGCTTTCAGTATGTTAGTATGGCAATAAAAATGCCCAGTACACTGGACAGAAAACCCTTTGAAAATATGTTGGTCTTTTCAAATAGTTTATAGTGGAAAATAGACTGGTACATGTTTCACTTCAAATTGCCTCCTAAGCAGAACAAGGTTCGTATCTCTACTCCATTTGTAGGGTTGATAGTGCACATGGACATTGGTGTGTTAGCAGGCAAGACTTCAAGTTTAACCAGTACTAATGACCAGTATTGTTTCATGTACAAAATGATTATGACAAACTTTGGGCTGTAGCTGGAGTACGACTCTCAACCTCTCATTCTGTTCATAGCCTTCTGGATTCAGGTGAACAATGAATGGATAATTTTGCTTACAACTATATACATACAAAGTACAGTAGTCCCTCCTTTGAAATACCACTCCTTTGGGAGACCACCTCCTTTGAGAGACCACAGTTTTCAGGTCTTTCTGTAGTACTTTTCATGTTATTTATACCTCCTTTGAGGGACCAGCTGCTTCATGTGACCGCCTTTTGGGTGGCACTAGGGGCGGTCTCTCAAAGGAGGGCCTACTGTACATGATTCTGATCACTCGTGAGCCCAAACACCCAACCCTCCAACCAGTCAAGACGTGTCACTACCAAACACTGTCACAGGGTCGCCCGGTTGTTCGGTAGTGAGGTTGTGCGGTAGTGACGGGTTTCACTGTATTCAACTCGCATGGCCTTCAAAAGCTATGACAGCATGTTGACACCTAAGAGAAAGCGCAGTAGTAGAGAACTTGAAGTGCAGTCTTTACTTTAATTCACAAAAGTAAGTGTAAATTCATGAAAAAGCAGGGAAGCACATGATGAAGAGATTGCGTGCACATTTATGTTGCATTTGGCATCCAGGTAATCAAGCAGACCGTCATGACCAGCGTTTATGGGGTGACGCTGTATGGGGCTCGCCTGCAGATTCTACGGAGACTAGAGGACAACGCTCAGTTCCCCCAGCAGTACGCAAAGGCAGCCAGTGCATACCTAAGTGAGAAGACGCTCCAGTGTCTGCAGCAGATGTTCTCCGCTGCCAAAGAAATTCAGGTAAACCTGGCGTTCAAGACTCATTAACTTCATTGTCAAGGATTTTTCCAAAGCTTCATAGGCCTATAGTTGTGGGGCTTTTTACTCTTCGGCCATACTTGGCTGAAGGGTGTGGTTACTATAATGTCGCCCTGGTGTTCCTAATTGCTGTCAATGTGATAACCTAAGACCTACCTTGTGAAAATTTGGAATGCATGTGGCATGGATGTTGTATTAACTCTTTCAGTGCCAAATTTTGGACTGAGTCAACAGCTTTTTCTCGGTACACATTGGGCTGTTGACCTGGGATATATTCTCTCTGGAACTTTAGGCGTACTGGTACTTGAATGAAAGGTCTTTTTACCAGGAATACGAATCTGGGATTCTAATGATAATACAGACTAGTCTGACTGAAGTTGATTGACTTTAGGCGGATTGGCACTAAACGAGTTAAAGGTGTATTTAACAGTTGCATAACCTTTCCCCACTGAAATCATCTGCAAGTGCTCAGATGTAAATTGTGCTTTGCCTAAAAGTTTCTGCTTCATTGAATTTTTTCGGTAATAGAAAATGCTTGTTGAGAGAATTGTAGATATGACCTGTCATTATAACCACTCCAGGTAAACAGCTTCCTTGGCACAAGGAAAGCTGTTGACTCAGTCTCATTCTGACCATGAAAGGGTTAATTGGAGGCAAGTCAAAGAGAATGAAACTTGATTATTGAGGTTTAATGGATTCCATATAGATTATAGACATTAAAAACCTGGATCAGTGGTTTTTGCGTTGGCTGACTTAGCTGTCCACGCATTCCTGCAAGAACACTGACTTATAACTAGGCATTCAGGTACTTGAATGAAAGGTCCTTTTATGCAGAATATTACCATACAGTTTTTATTGATCTCCTTCTCATGTATGATAACATACCACTGAGGGACAAGTTAGACTTTTGACAACTGATAACTTGTAATCTTTTATAAGCTACTTTCTGCCATGCTACCACTCTTGCATGGGAGGAATTTAAATTAACCCTTTCCCCGTCGAGCTGGCCAAAACTGGCTGGTGATCAAATGTGATTTGCATCATTGTTTTAAACAAATTTCAGCAGTAATGAAAAACAATTTGACTGAGAATTGTAGATGAGACCTTTCAAGATAACATGCCCCATTTAGTGCCCAACCCATGCCAAGAAAATATGTTGACTCATTTTTAATTCAAGGGGGAAAGGGTTAAAGTTGCTGTTCTTGATTGAACTTGTAGGACTGGTTCACAGTGTGTGCGGACCTGATTTCTGTGATGTCTAGTCAGCCAGTACAGTGGGTGACTCCACTTGGTCTGCCAGTCCTCCAGCCCTACTTCAGGCATCAGCGTGTCCCCCATCCACAACGCAAGTCCAGGTTCATGCACATTCAGTGAGTATAGTTTACTGTGTGTTGTCTATTTCACACGCATGTATACCATGTAGTGCGATGAAAGGTTTTGGTTGAGACATTTATCCAAATGAAAAATGTTGTAATTTTGGAACAGGGATCTTCAATACATGTGCAAATGAGAGAGCATGCAATTTGTGGGATCAGTTGATATTGCTTACTGGAAAAAAATGAAAACATTATCATGACCATAGAATGAAGACAACAATGCAAATGGCAATTGTAATTTACTGCACCATTTAAAAAATAAAAAATGTGACTTTTTTTTTCTTCAGGAAGCCGAACAAGAAGAAACAAATGAATGCATTCCCCCCGAACTTTGTTCATTCCCTGGACTCGACGCACATGATGCTAACAGCTATAAACTGTCACAGGTACAACCCTCGCCTGGCTACTGAAAATTGCTTTAAATTAATTTCGCTGTATTCTTATTTTGGCTCATTTCGCTGATGGCACAAAAACGTGAAAATAAAAACACAATGAAATAGTACTTCAACAGTGTTTGAATATGAACTATGTCCAAAACAGTGAAATCAAAACTACATTGAAATGTCAAAAATACAAAAACTGTGAAAACTTATACATGCGAAAATAAAGCAGTTTACAGTATTTGCACATTTTTGATGATGGTGAGACTTTTTTATAATGACACTCACATATTCTACATATTGACGTAACGACACAGGTTTTCAGAGGACTTGAAGTCAAATTGCTTTGTTATTGGACTCATTTATCTGCGTCCAACATGTCTTATAGCAAACAGATGGTGTCATTATAAGGATGTTTCACTGAACCGTTTTTGGGAATTAGAAATCATTGTCAATGCTTTTACTCAAAAAGGATGTGTGATGGAAGTTCATCAAACATAGTCAGACGGGCTCTAAGTGAGACTTTGCTTGGGATTCCAGATTGGTGACCTTGACTTCATTTTCAAGATCACAGGGCAATTTAAGAGAAATGTGTGTACAATTATTTGGAGAGTCAATTAAGATTGGTCAAACCTGGCCAGATCGTGTGTTTAAGAATTAGACCTCCTTCGGGATTGAGGTTGTTTGGCTTTCACCCTAATTTTCAGGTCACAGGACCACTTAAAATTATTATGCTACCATGCAATAACTGGAAAGAGTTGATAAAAGTTAGTCAAACTTTGTTATATCGTACATTTCAGTTAGACTGGTTGGGAATGTAGATTTGTTACCATAACCTTATTTTCAAGGTCAGACAAGACCAATTGAAGTATCTGTATTTTTGTGTGATAACCACAAGAAGGTTTAGGCTTGTTCTGACCATTCTTTCTAGTGAGACATTATTTCAGGTTGAAGAGGATTTGGAACAGAGATACCTGGGGTTTGTTGGCAACAGGAGGGCTTGATCTGGCCCTGCAAAAACCAGATTGCTTAGGTTTGAATATGCAATCATTATTCAATTCAAACCGAAGCACACACACAGCAAAATAATTGATTGAAAATGGGGACTTTTACAAGCAGCGTGACCTCTGCTTGTAAGGTTTTGTTTATTTCAAACTTAAAGTGCACAGAAAGAAAATCTTGTCACTTGTCTGGAATTTTTAGACAAACAACACAAACTCTGAATGTATTAACTTTTATATGCATAAATTTTCATAGTTTTTGCATTTCAGCTGTTTACCTCAGGTTACCATTTCACTATTTTGGACATACTAAATTGGTGTCAAATTTCAATGTGCTTATGTTTTCAGTTTTGTGGGATCAGTGGAATAAACAGATATTAAAATTCGCTTAAATAAAGTGAATTTACAGCACTGTGACATTGTGCTTTGCAGGGCAGGCATCACTTTCCAGTCTGTACACGACTGCTACTGGACCCACCCCTGTGATGTGGACACTATGAACAGAGTAAGTGCACACTTCACCAACTGTGATACGAGAAAGACAGTGGCACATGTATTCATTGCCATTCAGAATAGTAAATTACTCAACAGTGGAGTTTCTCAACTCAATATTAATGAAGTACACTGGTACCTGTCTTGAGAGACCACATATCTTTTTAAGACCACTCTCTGAGAACATTGTGCTATCTTTTCCGTGTTATTGTACCTCTAATGAAAGACCACCTGTTTTGAGAGACCACATTTTGACCCTCCCTTGGGATGGTCTCTCAACTCAATATTAATGAATGAAGTACTCACATAAAAAAATATAGCACACAAGTTTACAGAAAATGCACATAGTAATGATCTGATTGTGTCTGTGCTGCAACTGGCACAAGTTAACAAACTGCTACCCAAAAATTTTAAGAGATTGATAAAATTAAGATCTTTAGTAGAAGTGCTTCATTTGGCTAGAAAATAGAGGTTCTGGGGTTTGTGTGTGTGTGTGTGTGTGTGTGTGTTAAAGTTTGTGTATATACTGTGAAATTATGAACAAGTGTATGAGTTTTTAGTGATCTTTTTCATTTTACACATTTTACTGTATGTAATGCAAATTGTAACTCTTCAAGCAAGGACTGCATATGACTGCATATGCATGATCTTGACCTCCATTCCCAAGGCAACAGCACCACTTTAGTTTTTGCATGCAAGATCAGCTGTGCACATCACTACCACAGTAGTCTTGTTATGGTTTTATAGCGGGTTCCATGCCATGTACTGTGTACCATAATGTACAAATATTGTTTTCATTGTATTAATTTTGTTCACTGTTTGCAAAGGGCTGTGTGCAAAACCATGTATTTGTTTTGGCATGTTGCAAAAAGCGCTTGCTGAGTTGAACTTGCCTTCTACATGAAAAGCTAAATTATGGTGGGTAATATTCTTTATCGGGATATCTGCTGGAAAAATCCCAATGCACATCTTTCCCTCAGGAAATTTTTATGATAATATGATGAACAAGGACAAAAGTATTAAATGAAACTGGTCGGTTTCCATGTGCTATTTTCATGGTCACAGTTTATTGCTGCATTTGTGCACATGTACATGTATTTATAGGTTACAATGGGTCAAGATGTCCAGTCATTATGTTTGCATAACATAGGCATGTCTGACAACATGACATGATACATGTGCAGCTGTTGCAGACATAGCTACATAATGAGAAAAGTGTGTAGCACACTTGCCTATGTATACACCCGCACTGTACATGTATTACAGTATGAATATGTACACGTTTTGCACCTGTACATTGTATTACATAAACATGTACAGTTTTGTACCTGTAAATTGCATTACACAATGAACAGGTTTGTACCTGTACATTGTATTACATAATAAACACATACAGGTTTGTACCTGTACATTGTGTTACATAATAAACATACAGGTTTGTACCTGTACATTGTGTTACATAATAAATACATACAGGTTTGTACTTGTACATTGTGTTACATAATAAACATACAGGTTTGTACTTGTACATTGTGTTACATAATAAACACATACAGGTTTGTACCTGTACATTGTGTTACATAATAAATACATACAGGTTTGTACTTGTTCATTGTGTTACATAATAAACACATACAGGTTTGTACTTGTACATTGTGTTACATGATAAACACATACAGGTTTGTACCTGTACATTGTGTTACATAATAAACACATACAGGTTTGTACCTGTACATTGTGTTACATAATAAACACATACAGGTTTGTACTTGTACATTGTGTTACATAATAAATACATACAGGTTTGTACTTGTACATTGTGTTACATAATAAACATGTACAGGTTTGTACTCGTACATTGTGTTACATAGTAAACACATACAGGTTTGTACTTGTACATTGTGTTACATAATAAACATACAGGTTTGTACCTGTGCAGTGGTCCCCCTCTTATAAGGCCCCTCTGAAGAGAGGCCATCCCCTCTAGAAAGGCCACTTCTTTATGCAGCAAGTATGGGATTTCCATAATAAACTCCCCCTCAAGAGAGGCCACCCCTCTTATAAGGCCACATTTCTGGTGCATTTGGGGTGGCCTTATAGGAGGGGGACCACTGTACATTTTTCAGCATACAGGGTATCTTTCAGACAGATACAGCCTATTTCGAAAATTAGCTGTTGAACATATGGTGGTAAAAAATACATATAGAATCAAAGTACAAAAAAAATCAGCTTAAAGTTCAAGTATTTATACTTTAGAGGTAGGCAGTAACAGGAACAGACATGGAGAGCACAGAACCTGCCTAACAGATTTCAGGCACTGATGGCATTAAAGTGTTGCTGACCTTTGACTTTGAGATGAATACAGGGTACATGATGTTTACGTTACAGATCTGCCGGGAGCAGTTTGTGGCTCTACACAGTCAGCCAATCCTCCAGCAACTGGCAGACCTCATGTCCACCAAGTTTGGCTACTCAGACAGGTTTGTTAATACCAAATTCCTATCATGGAAAAACTAGACCATCCGAATATCTTTCCAGTATGTGAAGGCTTGTAAAATGACAACACTGAATATAACATTGGTGCTTTCTAACATTATTCTTGGAAGAAAACAGAACTACATAGATTTTGAAAATACATGGGATATTTTTGTAAAGTGTATAGTAATCAATTATGTGTGGGCTAATGGCATAAACTTGGTAGAGCTTTGAGCTTCATATTGGATGTAATATTACTGATGATAAACTGCTTGTATGTAAGATTTGTGTGCTTTGATGCAGATGGGGTGCTTCTCACAGCTTATATTCAGATCAAATTTTGCAATTTCAGTGATGCAGCAAAAGATATTCCAATCTCCCAAGAGACAAAGGACTTCGTCAACTTTGTGTTGAGTCGTGTACCCAAGACAGGTATGTCGAGGAAATACTGTACTTTTTGATCATAGATTAGTAAAGTGAATACTGCAGTTAATATTATCCATAGGTACCCTCTCTTTCATATGTATGTATATTCCATATTGCCATTCAAATTTTCAGTATATTCTGAATCAAACAGGCAGATTACTATTGTTTTGTATTTCCTGACAAGTTTCAATTTGTTTCCCTGTATGACAGATAGAGCAAATATACCGTGAAAACAAAGAAAAAATAAATAAATAAATAAAAAAGACCACTGACATTTGGCTGTGCATATTGGTACTTTGTGTTAAGGTTTTCCCTTTTATTGCCTGCTAAACAGACTTATCTCTGTCTTTTTCCACTGCAGTGTGGAGCTTGGTCTGCCATGCAGGCAATCTATCCTAACTGTTTCTGTACTAAGTTGGTGAATGAATCCAGAGCTTCTGGAATGTCTTGGGTGCAATACAGTGAGTTGAGGGAGGCTTACCATTGGGATAATTTTTTTTTATTATTATTATTATTATTATTATTATTATTTTTTTGCCTATCAAGATAAGCTATACTGATACTTGGACAATGTTCACTTGACTGAAATCACTTCTTACTAGAAATATGACCTGGAATCATTGTATTACCTCAAGTGAATGCGACTACAGAGAATAAATTGGGGGAGGGAATTTAAAATTTTGATAAATGTGCAGAATGATCTTCATTCAGTTGAAATTTATAACTCCATAGAAGCTTGTGAGCATAACACAAAGTAAAGTCAAACCTATTTATAGTGGAAAGTCAGGGGACCAGTGAAATATGACTGTTGTACACCCATGTCCATCTTTTACAGGGTTACAAAGGTACACTGAAACATGAAATGAATGATCTTCATTACAACAGACCCTTTTTAGGACCCCACAGGGTAAATCAATAAATCCCTCAGAAACTTTTATTATGTAAAAGGGAAACTTTCTGCAAATGATTGCTGTCGCGTGCTGTCACCTGGTATCATAAATTCCACCATCCTTACTGCAGATCACATGACCTGGGCAAATCTAAATCAGAACAGCAGTTCACTTGATTGCACAGCTTGATTAAAGCTCAAATAATAGAATAGATAACACAGGAGATGATGCTGGTTGACACTTCTGTGACATTTCCATATTTTCCAGCAAAATAAACGTTTAGGGGATTAACAGGCCTCCATTTAATTGATAATAAGTACATCCAACTTGCACAGGTCTGCTGGCCACTGCTGACCTAAAATCAATGTCTGTTTAGGCTCCATGAAGCTTGAGAAATTCAAGGTGGGTGGGACTTTTCAGTGTCTGTCATAGACACTTCGACAGGTATCTATCTTTATGATGTGAAGAGGTAGGTGTTCATTAGTACAGGTTTGACTAGTTGAACGTGTAAAATTATGAACAGTAGACTGTACAGTTGGATTGATGCACATTTTGTTTTTCTGTCATGTGGATCCCCTTTGTTCTGCTTCAGGTACCTTTGAGCTGAAGAATGTTCTGAAATCAACCTACTTCTTCAGCTGAGATCAGTGCAGTGTTGAATGAGCGATTGTCCACTGTGGAGATGTTACGCTGACAGGGCTGTACGTGTACGGGGGTGAAAAAATACAATAAGAAACCGCACAGGTATCTGTCCGTAGTGGAGACCAGTATGGCGTGGTGTTACAGGAATCAGACCAGAGAGATCAGAGAAAAATTGCATGGACATTGTATGGCTGTCAATGGATGATAACTACTGTGGAATATATCTTTAACCCTTTCCCCTAATAAAGCCACTGTTACTGCATTGGAAAATGTCCATATCGGATAGATAGCCTTGGTTTAGGGGGCACAATACATCAGAAAAGGAACATTGGTGCAAAAAGATCGGGGCCTTATAAGATGGATGACCGTTGGCAAGAGGGTCATCAGTCACAGGAGACCACTGGGCCAGTGTTATATTCCTGGTATTTTATGTGCATTAGTTTGTGGGAGATCCTAGCTTTACTTCGTCAGCACGTGAATAATACCGATCTGTTGCTGTATGATGGGATTAACTATATGACTTGAAAACATTTTTGTGTGTCTCTGACCTGACTGTGCCTATAATGCTGGAGATAAAGCCTTTTGTGATATGAACATAATTCAACAAATCCATATTTGCCACAATGACGTACTATGGTGTCAGATTTTATTGCCTTCAGGACATGTGGAGATTGGAAGCTGTGCATACACATGTGCTGGTAACTTCTCATAATTTAAACAAAACAGGAAAAAAACAAAACAAAACACACACATCATAATGGCTTTCAGATTAACCCGTTTTCCCTTGAATGAAGACTGAGGTGACAGCTTTCCTTGGCATGGGTTGGGCACTTAGTCATGTGATCTTGGTCGGTCTCATCTACAATTCTTGGTTAGATTGTTTTTCATTACTGTTGAAATGAAGCGAAAACCCTGAAGCAGACAACATTTAACCACATACCGGTTTTGGCCAGTTTGAGGGGGAAAGGTGAAAAGTAAAGAGACTGTGTATGCACAGTGCTCCCTCTTGGTATAGCTGGTAGTGGGGTCCACAGAGCAGGCTGTGCTACTGCAAAACTGTAAGCCCCAAAACTGACCTAAGCTTGTGTCCAAGCACATATGTGGAAACACTAGGACCAGGAAATGCCACACAGAAACCACCACATGGTGAAAACGAGGGGCACATCAAGTTCACGAAACTTTGCAGTGCATGCAGATCACTTAAAGCACAGATTTCAATTGATGATTTATTTATTCCCAGTGTTATAAACTTGTTTCATGTTTTAATTCAACCAATTTAAGTTCATTCAATTCAAACAATTACCATGGGTTGCAGATGTGGCACCATGTTTGTTCCTGGGCCAGGTCCAAGCAATGGAACCAGCCAGCGAACTCATTGGAAGTTATGATTTGTTGTTGGCTCTCATAGGCCACTTGGTTAGCAGCCAATCAGAACCAACAACTGATTGGAATATATCCAATCAGCACTTAGGCTATACAGATGACAGCCGCCATCATGAAGAAAATCCAAACCCAACCCTTGCAGATCGCTAATTTACACTTATACATACACGTAAGCCGAGCTTTGCGCAGTGTTCTGACAAGGAGGCTTCTTATATTGATACTGATAAAATACTTCAGTGGGAGCCACAAACAGCCTTTAAATGAAGGTGAATTACCTTTTTAAATGCCACATTTTGGACAGAGTCAATAGCTTTCCTTGGTAAGCTTTGGATGCAATGCAAACCTGTTGACCTGGACTACTATATTCTATGGAACTGCAGGCATGCTGGTACTCAAATGAAATGCCTTTTTGTGAGGAACATGAATCTCGCACCCTTTTTACCTCAGCTGACTTGTCAGTCAGCTGAGGTTTTGTCGTCCGTCCGTCGTCCGTCCGTCCGTCGTCCACAATTCACATTTTCGACTTCTTCTCAAAAACCGTCAGCCAGATTCACTTCAAACTTGGTGGAGATATGCCTTGGGTGGGTCTCTACCAAGTTTGTTCAAATGGTCACGGTCCAGTGATTTTTGGATTTTTAATGAATTTTTTTCGTCTTTTATGGGTAAATCTTAAAAAATCTTCTTCTCCGAAACCACTCACCCAATTGCTTTGATATCACACAGGAACACTCCCTGGGACTCCTAGTTCTTAATTTGTTCACCAGGTGGCGCTGCAATTTTTTCCTAATTTTTTATGAATTTTTGTGTGTTATAGCTATTTTCGACTTCTTGTCCAGAACCATCACTCAGATTAAGCTGAAACATGGTGGATATGTTCCTTGTAGAAGGGTCAAACAAAGTTGTTCACTGTGTGAGAATGCTGCAGATTCCTGATTTTTAACGATTTTTTCAATTCGGGTACTTATCGGTCAATGCAGCTTTCCTATTGATTACTATGGAAGTCAATGGGCATTCTAATGCTAATTCACATTTTTGACTTCTTCTCCAAAACGGTCATCCAGATTAACTTCAAACTTGGTGGCAATGTACCTTGGATGGCTTTCTACCAATTTTGTTCACGTGGTCATGCTCCAGTGATTTTTGGATTTTTAATGAATTTTTGTTGTTGGTTTTTTTGGACAAATCTTAAAAAATCTTCTTCTCCGAAACTGCTTACCCAAATGCTTTGATATCACACAGGAAGCCATCTAGGGACTCCTTGTTGTTAATTTGTTCACCAGGTGGCGCTGCAGTTTTTTCTATTTTTTTTTGTGAATTTTTGTGTGTTATAGATATTTTCGACTTCTTCTCCAGAACCGTCACTCAGATTAAGCTTACACATGGTGGATATGTTCCTAATGGAAGGGCCAAACAAAGTTGTTCAGTATGTGGGAATGCTGCGGATTCCTGATTTTAGCACAGCTGACTTGTCAGTTCATAGAGCTGTGGGGTCACAGTGCAACATACATGAATTTATACTCTTCATTATAACTTGAGAACTACTTGAACTTTGATGTTGTACATGTAAGTGTTCTTCTATTAAGGTCAGACTTTCTCAGAACATGGTGTCCTTGATCCTTTCCCAAGTTCATAGAGCTGCAAGTGTGATGAATGTCCAGATCAGCTGAGGCTCGGGCTGTTCACACAGCCCTCTTGTTATTATTAAAGACAGCTCTCATTTAGAAGTTTGACTGTAGGCGCAGTTAGTACTGAGACAGTTAATGTGCACAACACTCTCTGAGGAAGGTTGTTGAAAAGGACCATTTGTCTAGTCTATGGGCATATACATGTAGGCATGCTGGTACTTGAATAAAACATCTTTGCACCAGGAATTTGAATCTGGAATCATTATAATAATTCAGATCAGTACAATTTTGGTAGACGTACATCGTGAACACGAGATGCTTTGAATTTTAAGCCATTTCTAGTGTATTATATTGATATGTCAGATTATTTTTCAGCTGTCAACGTTTGAGATTTGTTCTCGATTCAATTGTACCGAATATTTATGTCAAACCACATGGTAATGCATAGATTGTATGTCCTGTGTGTACTGTAAATTCTTTGTGCGTCATCTTGTTGTGGAGAGCCTCCAGATTAGTTCTTTGTAACTATTTAGGCAATCCATGTGAAGTAAATATGTTTAAAATAAAATTTTGGTTGTAATTTACACCAAAAAAGTGACCTTTTGTTTAAAAAATAAAACAAAATGATTTGTGCTGTAATTTATAAATAATGGGGTGAAGTGGTTAATGGGTCAAATTAGATGGTGAAACAACTTCTTTCATCCATTAAATTACCCTAAAACAGGAAGGAGGTAAAATATCTTTTGTGGGAATTGTACTTTAAAATTTATTTTGGTGGTGCAGTGAAACCTCATTATCAGTACACTCAGATATCCAACATATTCAATATACTAACGCAATTTTTCATGGGAAAAGTTCATTTTCATTATTATTTGATTCATTTATCTGACGTATTCAGTTATCTGACACTTTTTTTTAGAGAACATATCATGCCATTATAATGAGTTTTCACTATAATGAAAATCTAAATATAATTTTCCTCATTTCTAAAATGTCAGTGTCACTGTTGGGATAGCCATTAATTAGTAGTATGCCTGCATCCAGGGCTTGACATAAGGGATTTTGATGGCTTGTCCTAAAGCCCTCCCCTCCCCCCCCCCCCCTTTTTTTTGTGCCAAATACAGACAACTATTGAGCTCAAAATTTTTACTTGTCCTGCCTGAAAATTTATTAGTGCAGGATAACAGGGCTTGCCATAATGTGAAACCTTGGTGTCTGTATCATGCTGGATGGTTTTGTCTGTTGCCTAGCAACAGGACAAGCCATTTTGGGAAGGAAATGATATGCATGTGTCAAATTCAAGGGAAAAAGGGTTACAGTTGAATAGGCAGCTAAGGAAGAGATAATGTGTTTCAGACACACACTGAAAGATTAAGTAGTAGTTTCATAAATCGCACATGTGGACCCAAAGGGTATATTTATGTATAACGATGAGTGCTTCGAATGACAGATGAGCAAATGTACGTATTATGTCAACACTGTATACTTGAGACCAAATGATTTCCTGGTGGACATCTGATCTACTATGTACATAGTATTTATACACGGATTACATCTTGATACCCCTGCAGAAATGCAGACATTTCTTGCTTGAGAAAATATATTTTGAAAGCAAGATTGCCATTGGCCTTACCTGGTGGTTGTATGAGTTTTAATAATATATGTATATGCATATATATATATATATATATATATATATATATATATATATATATATATATATGTCGGATTGTGTTCATAAGTGGGTGCTGGATAGGAGAAGATTTTCTAGAGTGCATACTAAAAGCTCATCTGAGTTTTATATGCTGCAATTTGTTGATACTGGGTTTCTGATGGTATTTATACATGTATGTTTATTCAGTGGGGTAAAAAAGTGAAGTATGGTGACCTTACTCTTTCTTTTGACCTCCACAAAAATGTACAATATGTGATAATAAATGCTGATGCAGTGAAAAAAGATTGAACCTTTTGTGTACAGTGCACCACTACATCTTGAGAACAACATGATGAAAAGTCTGGGAAAAAAAAAAGTCATCTACATTGACATTTTTTTAGGGTCCGCCCCATGGGGGGGGGGGGGTTACCATTTATGTTTTTGGGTTGTTCGGATGTTCACATTCTCGTTACAGAGATATCTATAGAATGCCTCCATTCTTTATGCTCAAATTTGGCTATATGCTTATCTTACCTGGCAAGATGAGCTGATTAGATTTTGGTGTCATCATGACTTAATTTGAGCAGATGGCAGCCTAAAAGGAAGGGGCAAGAACAGAAGGTTCAAGAACTGCCTAAAAGAGGGCACTGCAGTCAGTGGAGGGCCAGGGTTGTGTATTCCCATTGCTTTACATTGTAATTTGCAACTTAATAACTTGAAAACTACTGCACATAGAAACACCAAATTTCAGACAGTAAATCTGGATGCATAACTAAATACCTCTAAAAATCATATAACCACAGCTACAAAAGTGATTACATGTAGTTTATTTAAAGTTGCTTTAACATACAAACTAATCGGAATACACAGATCTTGCCCTCCAAATGTTTGTGTATTCACTTGTGTATTGGGGCAAATACACACTTCGGTGCCAATTCCCACCTTTCCTATTACATGGAGGACCCTTCAGTCAACACTTTGCAGTGAAGGCATGTCTAGTTTTCAGGCAAAACCTTTCAAAGACCCTTCAACATGAGCCATTTTGCGCCAGGGCAGAATGAACCCAGTATGGCTTCAAGGAGAGGCTGGGCATGAATGTGGGAAGGTATAAGCTGTTGAAGACACTGGGCCATTGCAGTGGTAGAGGGATCACTACAGCTACATGTGACTGGTTACCTTAGTGTGCCTGATGTATATACTAGCTTGATGGCTTTGGCTCAGCTGAGCTTATAGGATGGCCAGTTGTCTGTCATCTACACTTCACATTTTCAAGTTCTTCTCCAAAACCTTAGGCAGGATTCACTTGAAACTTGATGGGGATGTACATGTACCTTGTGTGGGTCTCCACCAAGTATGTTCAAATGGTCATAGTCCAGTCATTTTGGGAATTTTTATGAATATTTTGGTTCACTTTCTAGCAAAGTCTTCTCCAAAATCACCAAGCCGATTGCTTTGAAATTGCATAGGGACACATCTGGACCTTAGTTTGTTCAGCAGTTGGCATGGTGATTATTTTTGGCTTTTAAAAAAAGAAAAATATGCATTATGCTCTTCTTGACTTTTTCTCCCAAAGGAAAAGTTGAATTCTTTTCAAACTGATTGGGAATGTATATGGACTTTAGCTCCACCAAATTGTTCACTACATGGTGGTGCTGTCATTTTTTTGATTTTTAACAAATTATCAAAATTCAGATAAGTAAGTGGGGGGATATGTCCTTGTTGGCAACAGTGATGATGGTTATAAACAAAGGTGACCTTGATATCATTCTGAATTTCACAGGACCACTTCACTCTGTGCATGTAAGGTCAGCTGAGCACTGGACTCTCTTACTCCCCCCCTTTTTTTAGCTGTTCTGACCAAAGCAGAGCTTATGCGACCACTCATGTCTGTCCGTCCATCCGCGATTCAATCACTTAACTTATTAATTAGATAATGTTCCAGATTCATAGATATCACAAAAACGATATAGGCCTACTTTCTACTTTTGCTATAAACTAAGCTGACGAACTAGTCAGAAGAACCCAAAAAGTGTCAGGCCTACCAATTCTCTTTTAATTTTTGGCAGAAGTGATGAAATTTGGATTTTGAGTGGTTGGGCCTATACATACATGTATTGGAAACACTATAGTCTGTATTTAATGAAGCTGACGAACTAGTCAGAAGAACCCAAAAAGTGTCAGGCCTACCAATTCTCTTTTAATTTTTGGCAGAAGTGATGAAATTTGGATTTTGAGTGGTTGGGCCTATACATACATGTATTGGAAACACTATAGTCTGTATTTAATGAAGCTGACGAACTAGTCAGAAGAACCCAAAAAGTGTCAGGCCTACCAATTCTCTTTTAATTTTTGGCAGAAGTGATGAAATTTGGATTTTGAGTGGTTGGGCCTATACATACATGTATTGGAAACACTATAGTCTGTATTTAATGAAGCTGACGAACTAGTCAGAAGAACCCAAAAAGTGTCAGGCCTACCAATTCTCTTTTAATTTTTGGCAGAAGTGATGAAATTTGGATTTTGAGTGGTTGGGCCTATACATACATGTATTGGAAACACTATAGTCTGTATTTAATGAAGAATATTTCAAAGGTTGAGAGGATCAGTTTAAACCACCAGTTACCTTTTGTGGGTGACTGCCTGTGTCAAGTCAGGAGTGAAATTTGTTTCTTCACATTGGTATTGGAAGATGAATGTTGATGCTTTGGTAACTATGAAATCTCTTTGCTGTCATTGTTGGGTTTGATATTTATGAATATGTGTCATGTTTTTCCACATAAGGTAATGGATATATGGAAGGGGGGTAATTCTCCCTGCTCCCCTCCAATGTTGGGGCACTTGCTTCCCGGTACCCCTATCAGAGCCATCATACTGTTTAGTAAGGCTCTGTTGGGTAGTGACTTTTAGTACCTGGGTACCTGCCAGAGTGGATATTAAAATACCCGGGTACCCGTGGGTATCACCTGCCACATTGGATTGCATAACCTATTCTATTAGCGCCACACATTGGATGCAGTATATATACCACCAAATCAAGTCTACGCACACATCAATCAAAAGAACGAGACCACAGCGGGCACTTCAATCAAACAGAAAAGCATTTTATTACCCGGGTAACAGGATACCCGACAGAGCCCTACTGTTGAGCTAGTCTGAAGCCTCTATAGGAGACTCTTGACATGTATGAAGTCATTACATTTAACATACACTTACATTTAGTGGTCCAGTGTCCACCTACCCAAATAATTACATGTAGTGGTGTGTTTACAGTTAGGGGTTGAAGCACCATTTTTTCCGTCAAATTTGCATTTACATTTAGGGGTACTGTTTACAGTTAGCCATCTGACACCTAACCCTAAATGTATATTTACATTTAGGGGCATGTTTACATTTAGGGACCCAAAAGGTAGGTCACCAAGTACAGTTTTATTTATTGTGTGAACAAGTGCAATTTTGATGTGGAGGCTCAATTCCTTTTGCCATTGATGTCATGGTGACCTCACAAAAATAGGTCAAGGTCACTGATATATAACATTCTAACTTTGGCCACGGTCTATATCATCATATAAATTTGGCGAGTCTAATCCAATTACTTTTCCAAATATGGTATTTTCCATCTTAATACACATTTTGGCTCATAATTATTGGTTGCTTAATTAGTATTATTAGCAACTTAGACTTTGACCTCCCCCACAGTCCCATCAAATTTGGTTAAGATCCGCCAAAATTTAAAGATGCTAGAGTGTTCAAAATATTTTCGCATTTTGACCCCTATATTACATAATGAAGTAGGTGGTGCCACCAATATCGAAAGGGGTCTAGATTTTCATACACCCTATAAGTCCTGAAAGTTATATTGGGCTAACTTGAAAACTGTGGACGGTATCGCGCTCAAGAGCAAAAGTTTACGGACGGACAGACTTGAGCGGTCTAATTTATAGCTATTCGACCTTTGGTCAGCAGAGCTAAAAAGGAGAAATGTGCTAGTTTATCTGCCTACTAACACTATTGCACACTTGGGAAGCACTAGTTTCCTGAGCTAACTAGCAGGTAAACCCACCAAGGAATGGTTATTCCAAGAAAACAGCTGGGCGAAATTTGGTCTGGTAAACGACCTTTGATTTTGTAATGCCCGAAATGCAAAAGCTATTCAGTAATTTTCAAAATTTTGCTTTGTTCTTCTTCTATGAAATAAAGAAAATGAAAATCCTGGAAATCAAAGGGAAAATTGAAATGTCAAAATTTGAGGACTCGTGACAGAAAAACTAAGCCAAACATAAAAAATCGCAGGATCGTTTTCTTGTTGCCAATATGTCAGGATTAAGATGTAAGTGTAATTATATTTTCATAAATATCACTATATTGAAGACAACAAAGGAGTGAAACACTCAAGTTCCAGAACCATATGGGTCCTTGGAGACACAATGCAAGGTTGGAAGTGTAATTAAGATTTTATCACCAATTAATTAGTGACTTATATCGACGTTTATGGAGTCGATGGTTTGCGGTCAACGTTCGATTGTTTATTCATTAGGAGATATGCAGATTAAGTTCCCGCCCCAACTGCATACCTGATTGCCTAGTCTCGGTTGGTGAGTTATGGTGAGGTCGGTATCTTGTGGAGACAAGCGAGATATTACTAATATTTTAGAAATACAGACTACTTATTAAAGGCATATGGAAGTTTTTCCTATATATGGCCCGGGAAGAACTTGAAGAATACCAGTTTGGCAATTGTGAACTTAAATTTCTCAAAAATGCTAATTTTGCGAGAAATGAGTATATAGCCCATCTGTGACAGTGATGCGACCCGCACGTCCCCCGTGATTGCCAGGCGTCAAACCCGTGCTATGTGGCGGGAAATTAATATGCATACTGCGTATTAACATCACAGGCACCCAACACGGGGTCTATATATTCTTTAGAGTATGACGATTACACAAATATATGATTTGATATCCTAACGCAAAATCCATTTTGAGCTACGATCAATCAAAATGGGACTTTTTCTTCTTTTTTTGTTTGTTTGTGTGCGTGTGTGTGTGTGTGTGTGTGTGTGTGTGTGTGTGTGTGTGTGTGTTAAGTGTCCTTAAGTGGTAACAGGCTACCTGTTCAGGTACAAAAACTTGATAATCCTGACAGCCAGGGAAACTAATCAGACTCAGTGCAAAAGAGTGAGCCACCACAGGTCTGGTCTGTCTTTTTTATGGTTGTGATGAGGTTGCACTGTATTTTGAAAGTTAAAATTGAATAGGCATGCAGAACTTTATATATATTCAGGTTATTTTGAAGAGAAAAATCAAACACAGAATGCGCAAAACATCAGTGTGTTCCTTGACCAATGTGCCAAAATACCGCCCGATAGGTGGAATTGAACCACTCTGACTATTCAGTCAGCTACGGACTGTTCCACCGATCCTCAGGCAACTGAGCTCAAGGAAGTCCAGGATCGATGCAGGACGGGGTCGATGTCAGAGCCAGTGCATGTGGATGTGGACTGGCTCTGACATGCTGTCACGTCCTGTAAATTTGACAGGCAGCGGTCCTCCTGTCAGGACGACTGTCTGCCAAATATAGACACAGCCTGCACCCCAGGCCACTGAGGCTCAATCGGGCACCCTACGAGTGAGATTGTATGATATATAAATGGGCATTAGGAGACGTACACAAATTAAAAGCAAACAAATTATCATTTTAAATCAATAAAATGAGTAAATAAATTCACATCTTCATTTCATGTATCCATTTCTTGCATCACAGGTCTGAATATGATTATGGGAGTATTCTAATAATAAAAAAATGTGTGATTATTTTACTGCAATTTTACAAATTATGAAGAAAAGTATCGTCGATGTACCTGTTCTCGATATGTTCCTATTGTCAATCACCTCCGGAAATCTCGCGCGCGATTTTTCGTGACCAGCATAGATCTGCCTAGAGGTGACCTACTTTGGCCCGCTCTAAAGTAAAAAAGTCTGGAAAAATGCGATCAAAACAGGTAAAAATATTTAAAAATATAGTTTGCTGTCTAATTTAATAAGGTAGGCCTACAGCCTTTAAATCACTGCAAACATGTAATATTACTGTGTTAAACTCGCCGCAAGTTGGGCTGCTTCATAGTTTTCGGGAAGAGCGAAAAAGTGAGAGAAGCCCCAACATTGGTTGAAAAACGAAAGCGAAAAAGTGAGAAAAGCCCCGACATTAGTTGAAAAACGAAAGCATCGAGTTCTGGACCATACATTGCAGGCTACATGTAATTTGTTGTTGTCGTTTTTAAAAACAACAAAACAAATGCTGTAACCATTTGGTGATTATAGACCTATAAAGATACAGCATTGGTGATCAAATCGATGAGTAATGATACATGAAGAAGAAATTCTTTGTGACTGCTGGATTTGAAAAAGGAATTTATGTGCGTGGCATGCAACACTCAAGCGTTACGTATACTCACCTTACTCCAATATATTGCTTAAGAGCCAGTCCGCTAGGTGGCATAATGGCTAGGACGGTGTACGTTAGAACTATGGGTGGCACTTTCGAATCAGCATTAAAACGTGCCACCCACGTTAGAACTATGGGTGGCACGTTCGAATCAGCATTAAAACGTGCCACCCACGTTAGAACTATGGGTGGCATGTTCGAATCAGCAGATGATCCTACAGGCTGCACGTGCCACCCACTTAAGTAGAACTATGGGTGGCACGTTTGAATCAGCATTAAAACGTACAAAGATTTTATTTCTTTCCTTTTTTGCCTCCAATATTTATTTATTTATTTATTTATCTATCTATCTATCTATCTATCTATCTATCTATCTATCTATCTATCTATCTATCTATCTATTTATTTATTTATTCTTTTCTTTCTTTCTTTACTACCATCACTCAAGAAATCTATTATCATACTATGGAGAACGTACCTTCAACAAAATGACTGTCATCCTTATCATATTTTTTAGATCTATTTGCTGTATTTCATTTTCCACAAAAAATGGGTGTGCAATAAATTATTATTATCATCATATTCATCATCATTTTTATTGTTATTATTATTATTATTATTAGTAGTAGTAGTAGTAGTAGTAGTATAAGTATTATTATTAGACTTGCATCGCATATTGTCTTTAAATCATAATGAACTTAAAGTGTTGAAAAACGGATATGTTTGTTGTTATCGATATTAAATGAATTTTCATAGTAATTACATGATCTTCTTGGCTCTGTGGTACAGCAGCGATATAGCACCACGTCCAATTGTCTGCCAACTCCCCGAAAGTATCAAGAACCTCTGTGGCACAATGGGTAGAGTGGATAGCTTACATTCTTAAGGAGACGGGTTCGAATCCATGTGTCTTACTTCATTACAATATGATATACTTTAATAATACAAGTCTTACGGAGCAGCCCAATAATATAATAGGTGAGAGGAAGAGAGAAAGAAAGAAACTGTCCACATCCAAGCTGTGACCAATAGTGGAAACAACAGATGCTTTACTGTATGCATGGACATATGTAACAAGATAGTCAATTTTAGAAATAAAAATATGTATACATGAGCCATAACGTGTTCCTACCTGTAGCTTTCAGCTTATATATTGAAACTTTATCAGTCTTATTGGAATATGTAGTAAAATACAGAGTTTCATTTTACGATCAACTTGATATTACCGTGTTGAAGTCCCAAATTGATTGGAGAAAACGTATTGAAGTACATAAATGTACGTTACATATTATACACGTGGAATAAAATGTCAAATATAAGAGGAATGAAAAAATGTGAAGTTTGTGAAATATAGGCCTGCAACACCTTTTTTCATTTTGAAAAAAGCTGCTTTGCATTTTAGTGACTGGAGAGGTTATAGTGCCCTATCTGGTGTAAATGATCTTATACTTAGATATCCAGATATGTATTGAGTGTCTGACGTTAGTTAACGCCTAAATCGGATCCCACAGGTCAAAATTCTCACTGAAAAGTCAGTTATGAGGTGCTTCAACTATTGCAATTGACCCTCATAACTGTTCCCAATCACTGAATGTAGCTTTGAGTTGAACCATATTTTTTTCTTCATAATAACTACTGATACCAGACATTTTAAAGATTTTTTTTCAAAATAATTTACTTGTCGATGAAAAATCACCAAACCTTGCACACGTGTTGATCTTGGCATTTGAATCACTACTACAATATTAATTTATTTTGATACGTTGTAAAGACAAACAAAAAACAAAAACAAAAAAAAACCAAAAAAAAAAAAAAAAAACAAACAAACAAACAAAACAAAACAAAAAAAAACAATAAAAAAAAAAACAAAAAAACCCCCTGAATTTTATGAGCAAAAAATTGACATTTTTTAGTAACTTAAGTAGTCTTCATGTGGAAAAAATTTCCATGGTTAAACCTAAAGCTACCCAGTTCTTGTGGGGCGTTGGTATCGTCAAATCGTATATTTTCTGGGCATCTCATCCTGAAATTACAGCAAGTGTTAGGACCTGTAGGGTCCAATTCAGGTGTTCACCAACGCTGTCAGACACGCTATACAATCTGTCACATTCCTAGCAAGTGAGTTTTGTAAGTTTTGTGATACACAATTTAACAATACCTGGCTCTTAAGAGACTCTCTGTGTTGAATTTAAGACTGGGTGAGTATCTTGCTTGCCTCGGTGGAATAATAATAATAATAATAGGAAACCATGTCATTATACATGCAAATGATAATTTTCATTGGACACTTAACATTATTTTAAACATACTTTTGTTTGAACGTGCAAGAAAAGAGATTGAGAAATAAGCGAAACTTCTGGTAATTCTGTTCCCAAGCATCACATACCACGAAGTAATTGAATGCAAAATGAAGTTCAGTTTTATTTAACATGGAGCTGCAATACGGAAAAAAATTGAAGGCTTGTCATTCGCCGAAAAAAGTGAGTACCAGTCGATAACGAGGATGTGAGTGACCAGTTACAAAAACAGTCTCTACCATGCAATAACTCGAATGTCAGTGGAAAGATGAATTTTGCTGTTTGTGACCAAGAGTTGTATCGTGCAAAGAATGGCAGTTGTAGCTACATAGAGGGGAAGGTAATGTTTAAAGTCAATAGGACTGGTGAGTGGGTGAGTAGTCAGCCTGGTGAACTGAAGGCTGAAAAGTGCTGCCTAGCAAGAAAAGAGGCAGCCCTGATGAACAAAGTAGACAAGGAGCAAAAGCACGAGGTTGAATGAACGATTAAAGAAAAGATGGCACAACAAAAAAGAGAGAGAGAGAGAGAGAGAGAGAGAGAGAGAGAGAGAGAGAGAGAGAGAGAGAGAGAGAGAGAAGACAAACAACGAGAACAATATGAAAGCTGAATTCAGGAAATATACGAGCATTGTGGTTTGTGGAGTGTTGAAGGAGAGTTGCACAGTGGCATCACAGGATTGTGACAGAAGAAGGTTATGTGTTTGCTTAAGGGCCATGTACATGTCAGGACCAAAATCCTTAAGTGCCACACAGACTCTAAGTTTGCGCTCACTAGATGCAAGATGACCTCAGGAAACATGTCCTGTATCTCATGACTGGAAATTCCCGATGAAATGCAAGACTTACACCACCTTATGATGGACCCTGGCAGTTTTGTAGGGTACACATTTGTACAAGCATGGGAAAGTGAGGGAATATGTCAATGGTATAACGGCAAAGTTTTGGTTTCACTCCAGATAACCAGGGACACAATGAATTCAAAGTGCAATACGAAGGAAAGGACGAGCCGTATTATTTAGCCATTGACGAAATCCTTGTTGACATAATCCGACGAGATCTTGATCTACAAGAAAAAGAGTTTTAAAATATGAAACATAATCATCAAATCCTAAAAATGTGAGGACATTAACTCCATATGATGATATTTTTATATGGATGAAGTTTTAGCTACTTTTTGACAATTTTAATTCAATTTGTCAATTTTTTTAATTGTACTCCATGTGACTGTAATATGTGCAATTTTATGAACAGAGCAATCCAGGAACAAACAGTATTAAAAGAATGTATTTCTTTTAAAATATACATTGGATTGATGTCTGTGATTAAACAACATTGACATTTGAAGAATGTTTGCCATACCATGGACAAACATGCATGAACCTTTTACATGTGACTGTAATATGTGCAATTTTATGAGCAGAACAATCCTGGAACAAACAGTGTTAAAAGAATGTATTTCTTTTAAAAAATACATTACATTGATGTCTGTGATAAAAGAACATTGGCATTTGAAGAATGTTTGCCGTACCATGGACAAACATGCACAAACCTTTTACATGTACTTGCATTTTACCAGCTGAAAGTCTTTTACCTGCAAATTTTACAAACTTTATATAGCCATTAATAAAATGTGTCTATTTGTGTTCTACTTTTAATGCCATGTGTTGTGATTATATGTTATTTTGTATCAAAGCCCCACATTATTGTTTTGCAAATGAAGTGTTATTTATTTCTGGCTGCATCTTTTTACCATAAAATAAGAATAATTTGCTCAATTTACCAAAATTTTTATTGTGACCATTAATTTAATATGCTTCTATATAAGCAAAATGAATATTAGTCAATTATATAGTAAACACTTCATGTGGAAACAGCAGTGTCAGTCCAACTCTCTGGTATGTGGAGGTGGGAAAAGCCATGTAGCCCCTGCTCACTCAGCTGGAACACACACCCGCCGGGCTCAGTCCTTGATCACACATTCTTGTATGCAGAAGCGATGACATTTTGCCCAATATCTGAAATTTTATTTCTTTAATATCTTCAAAAGTTTTCATCATAAAACTTTAATTCCAAAAGCATATTACTACTTACATGATATCGTATCCATTGATGTGAATTTTATTTTTGTAATTATAATTCATAATTTTCATGATTATGTTACGCGCCATCGAAGGACCTGCACAATCGACCGATCGGGCAGCGCTATCAATGGATCTATTGTTCGCGCAACAATCGATGGATCGCGCACCGATCGATCGATCGCGCTGCGCTGACAATGGATGTAACTGTACATCTGTAGCTCAACTGCCTAGATTCGACGATTCTAGACTTGACTCGGCCGTAAATCAAATCTGTAAAGAAAAGTACCGGCAAACGATCATTACAAAACACGTACATAAACTTTAGTTAGGTATGTAATCCTGATCAAAGTAAAATGTTAACTTAAGTAACGCCAATCGATCGATCGCGCTGTGCTTGCAAAGGATGCCCGATCGATGCATAATTTAGTTAGAAATAATTGTAATGAAATAAACTAGTAGTAGCATCAGATCTGCCTTTGATAGATAGATAGATAGATAGATAGATAGATAGATAGATAGATAGATAGATAGATAGATAGATAGATAGATAGATAGATAGATAGATAGATAGATAGATAGATAGATAGATTTGATTGATAGCCAGGTTTGTCAATAAAGTTATTCGTTTGTTCAATAGTCCTCTGTTTCAAGATACAAACTCTGCGACTGCAGAAACAGATTTCCATAAGTTTTTGAAAAAAACAAAACTCGGAGGTAAAAACAAAATCATAAAAGTCCGGGTGTTCATGAACTATAAGTATACTTGGAGAATGCAAACTTAAAGTAAATTTTATTTTTCTTGTCAGCGCACTCAATTTATGGTTTTAAAAAATTCACAGACTGAAAGTGACATGCCACTCAGAAAACACTCAATTTGACAGATCCGTCAATCGATGTTCCAGCGCCAGCAACACTCACGAAGTGTCACAACAAACCGATTGTTCGCGCAGCGCCATCTATCGATTGTTGCGCGAACAATAGATCCATTGATGGCGTTGCGCGATCGGTCGATTGTGCAGATCCATCGATGGCGCGTAACAATTATACCTAACATAAGCGAAGTGCAAAAGTACATTCTTCTTGTTTCCTGCAACGGGTAAAAAAATGAATGGTCCCAAATCCTTTTTGGACCATTCATTTTCACCCTTTTCACACGTTTCTCGTTTCGTTTCGCTCTATTTCGTAATATGTATCCTCTATCACTCTTTTCCGTGAAAAACTGTGAAGCAGCCCTTATATTTAATATCGTAGTATCGTCTGCAGTCTCTGATCTAACCACTCATTTACACACTCAGCTCAGGCAAGGCCGGGGACTGGTAGGCCTAATTATTTTGGATGGTAACAAAAATATTGAAATAATTACAAGTAAATGCTTATCAGTTTTTATCTTTTATCTGCACAAATCCATAAATTGAAGTAGGAATGACACCTCTATCTATAATAGTTTTGAAGCTATTGAAGATTTAAATTTTGCATATTCACCCAATTTGTAGTCTATAAATTAAATCCTACAACTTTGGTTCGTGGTTCATTGGATGTGGCTTTGCCACAAACATAAAAAACAAAGTTGGAATAACATCTCTATCTATCATAGTTTTGGAGGTATCTAACTTTTATAATTTGCAATTCTCCAAATTAACATAATTTAAAATTTTAGAGCTTTCATTTACTCTCCCCTTTATTACCAGATGTCACAAAGCAAAAGATGCACACTAAAATTAGGTGTCTATTTGCAAAGTTATGGAAGATATGGAGCTTTTAACATTTTAATTGCCCCTAATTTGCATAATTTTAAACATCTTGACTAATCCAAATGGTGTATGCACAATTTCACTGGTAGTTCAGTCCCCATGGCAAGTCTGGTGGTTTTCAGAATAATTGTGGGTGAGAAAAAGTCCAGACACATTAGGTCTTTAAGATGAAGAAACGAAAAATTGAATTCTTGGAAAAACAAAATGTTTGAGTTCCTATCCAGACATAATTAATTCTCGTGAAAACAAAATCTCTGGGTTTGCACCTAGACATAATGAAATCAATACACAGATATTCATATTTCACTTTATGATACTCATGACCATAACCATGACATTTGGACGAGTTTAGAGATCGGTGACCTTGACCCAATTCCCCAGGTCACAGCTATTTTAGTAAATATGGTTTTCACGTGATAAGTTGAAAAGTTTTTGACATGGGTCTTTCATGTATTGCTTATGCTTATAGTCCTGTATAACGTCTTGAATGAGATCCCCCCCCCCCCCCCGAAGAGGAAGGGGCATATAGCAATCAATTACTTTGCCTGTGCATGCATGTATTCGTCCATCTGTCCAAACGGTTTTCACATGATGACTCAAAAAGATTTTGACATAGAGCTTTCATGTTGCACTGTCTTACAGTCCTATATAAGGTCTCAGACCAGTTCAAAGATGGGTAACCTTGACCCTCCCAAGGTCACAGAACCATTTTAGTGAATTTGGTATTCATTAACGCTAGTACAGAAGATCTGAGACAAGTTCGAAGATGGATCACCTTGATCCAAATTCGAAGGTCACAGAGCCTGGGGTGGGGTGGGGTGGGGTGGGGTGGGGGGAAGAGCATAGATCTAGCATTTTGCATTTTAATTTTAATTTGCCAGTTGCTAGTTGATGCAAACATTCCTATTGATTACAATTAAGTCAATGGGCATTGCAATGGTACTTCAGCTTTTTTTACTTCTCAAAACTGTCAGCCAGATTTGCTTCAAACTTGGTAGCACTGGACTATGAGTGGGTCTCTATCAAGTACTTTTCTAATGGTCACGCTGCAGTAATTTTTGGATTTATAAATTTTTGTTTATTTTCTTTCTTTCTTTATTTTATTTTGTCAAAACCTTAGAAATATTTTTTGTTAAAACTGCTTTCCAATTGCTTTGAAATTGGATGGGAGCCACTGGATACCACCGAAGCAGGGTGAAACTTATTATGGGATGAGTGGCATGGTCAGCTAAAGCAGGCTGTTCACACAGTCCTCCTTGTTTACCATGACAGAAGGTTGCACAGGGGGACACAAAATTAAAGGGCAGTCAGCCTCTCCATCCAGCCATCCCTCTGTCAGCCTGTCTGTCTTATCCATCCATACGGCAGCAGTCTCAACAACCCTATAAAACAGAATATAATTTTATGAAATGTGTACCAAGGGCATGTGTCATGTGTATTGTTTTTGACCTAGATCTTTTTTCAAGGTCCGATGCTCAAGAACATGTCCAGTTTTAGATCTTTTGATTTACACGTCTATAATTAGTGCCATTAAAGATCTACCTTTGATATTTTCAGCAAAGGACCAATGTGGGAGGATGTTGAGTGCAAATTATTTTGGATGGCCTTGAATTTTTTCAAGCTAGGTCACAGGGCCCCCAAACATGACCATTTTGGTATATATTGATTGATATCGAGTACAATGGCAATGCAGCTTTGCGTTTAATATTTGCAACAAAGGGTCAATGTAAGAAGATGTTAAGTGTAAGATATTTTGGATGACGTTGACTTATTTTCAAAGTCACACATACCTATGCCGAAGAAGCATTGTATGCAGGTAATAAGTGTCTGTCAATATATAAGTTAACTTCATATGATCATGACATTATTAGAATTACCAGTAAATTTGGTTTGTATCATAGATAAAGAAAAACTAACACACATGAAAGGATGCATACTAAATCTCATCTTTACGACATCATGCTATAACTGCATCTAAGCTGATGTTTTCCCTTTACCATTTAAAGACCATTTCGTCAATTTAATTGTCACTTTACAATTTACAAGAACAATTTCTAGCAAAAGTGTTTACTCATAATGATACCTGCTGTAAACACTTTGCATCCCTAACATACATCCCATATCAGCACCTTTTTGACAATTAAGTACTACATTTTCCCGTACAAAATACTTCATCAACAATATTTTCTTTAATTCTGTGCCCCTGGTGTTTTGTTTGTCTCTTAGGTTAATTATCCCCTGTTTATAATCATTAATTAACTTAGTGAAAATGACAATTCCAGGAAAATGAGCATTGGTCCTTGTCAAACTTGTTCATGTACAGCTTATAAAGTACTTCAGGTATTGCCACGAAATTTTATAGGAACATCAATCAATATATGAAAAGTTATGTGCGTATAATTATTATCCATATAAAGATTCCACAATATGTTTGAAGTGTTATACCAATGACAGGTGGGGGCATATGTGTCCATTGGACCCCTTTCAAGTTTGGGGGTGGGGGTGGGGGTGGGGTGGTTATATTTCTCTTTCACCAACAGTAAAATAAAAGTTTATATATATATATATATATACATATATATTTCACTTTCACCAACAGTAAAATGAAAGAGGACAAAATAATTATTGTTTGTCATAAAATGTTTTTTTTTTTTTTGATCTGTAAACTAAGCGGGCTTAAACCATGCTGACCATTATTAAATATGGTGCAAGCTGGGATTGTCACTGTCAAATTAAATAATTACATCAGTAAAATTAACTCATAAACTGTTTGTTTTCTGTGTATAACTAAGAAAAAATAGTGGGGCTCGTCCGGGATTCGAACCCGGGACCTCTCGCACCCTAAGCGAGAATCATACCCCTAGACCAACGAGCCTGTAGCATGGCGTAGGGTGCGATTTTATTGGTCTATATATTAAAGCACCAGTGGCTCATGGTCACATGACTATACTTCCGGGATATCATGTGATTGTTATTGTCCCCGCCCTCGATGTCACATGCTTCAAAAGAAGCCGATACATTCCGTGACCAAGACGGTGGCAATAATCTCTAAGTCTATCTGCCTTGAGATAAAGATAAAATACTCTGAATATGGCGTGGACTAACTACCAGATCTTTCTGGCCTTCATGATGTTAATCACGGGTTCCATCAACACACTATCTACCAAGTAAGTGAGGTTTCATTGCACGTGGGCGATAATATCGGATTCATGGTAATGAAGCCACTACAGACAATGGGATGTCTTATAGCAGCGTTAAACAATCATTTCCACTATAACTGTGAAAGTGTTGCACAGCCACAGCGAGGGTCATTCTCAGGAGTCCCCACATAAGGAAACCTTGGAAAGCGAGCAACACATCCAGTAGTTCCATTGTGTGCTGACTTAAACAGTTAAATGGCCGTATCATATGAACGAAAATTTTAACCGCCTTGTCCTTGATTGAAGTATTAAAGGACCAAATTTTGGTCCAAAGGCAAAGCCAAAGTGAAAGGCGCAGGGTAGCTGAGCATTGTAATCTCGTCTGGGGATAGTTCGGAGCTTGTGGCTTAGCTTAGTCGCCATATATAAATTAAAGGGGATTAAATGCTGTCATTTATTCAAGGCAAATGGAATTTCCTCTGGATGTGGCATGCCATTACTAGGTGTTGAAAGGGCCTGCCTAGCCCTAGTGCGTTATCGTTATCCGTCGTCACTGTGCAACAGCTAGACTTGGATGGCTGATCACAGACATGGGACACAGTCAGAATCAGAGACCCAAAGTTACTGGAGCAGAAGCAGGTAGTGGATCTTGAATGAGACAAGATCGTATTTACAGGGACAGTATAGACCTACTTCGGATCAGGATTTTTTATTTTATTTATTTATTTTTTGGGGGGTGGGGGAGGGAGGGGAAGTCGTTGTTTTTGCTTTTTTTATTTTTTTTTTTTTTTTAATTCAGATTTGTATTCTTTTTATTTCATTGTTAACAAAAGTGAGTTAGGAGTCTTATTTTACTTCACTAGAAAAGCTAAGTGCAGTCTGACCAGTCAACATCCCTAAAAACGAAAATCCTGATGCAACGTCAACTTAAATTATCCGAACAACGAAGTGACAAATATACAACATACTTTTTCCCCAAAGAAAAGTCATATCAGTCAAATGGTCAATATAATTTTTCCCAAAAAGGTTGAAACACTGAGTGCCAAAACACCGAAAATCAAATGATACACCAAATCATGATACACCTGACTTGTCAAATGGGACAAAGAATTTATCTTTATTGATCATTTATGTATACATGAAGCTGGCCAGTTATATTTTCTATCAATTGTGAAGTATATGTAAAACACAATTTTTGTTAATATATGGAATATAACAATATATCTGATATATGAGGTATGCATGAAGTATGTCATTGTTATTGCAACATGTACATACAAAACCACATGTAACATACAAGCTGACATACTACATGCATACATTATAGATCATTATTTTTAGTGTTTTTTTTGTGAGCCATGCAAAATTCAATATTATTGCTTTTCAAAATTCTGATGTTCCATATATTATAAGGGCATATACTAAAACACAGATCCTTGTTGCTGACTCCTTGATGTTTTCATTACCTTTCCAATCTTTGTTGTGTAATTTATGTCACTATATACCTTTAGGTGAAATCTATGAACAGTTCAAAGTTCAGTCCTCCAAAACGGATGTTAGACGAGAAATCAGAAGATCTGCAAATTAGGACATGTATGTGTGCGTAGAAGCTTTGTGCTGATCTAGCCTGCCATTTAACTGGGTACCAGCTCCATGTGCGAAACAGTCACTACCGAGATGTACATGTATATGTTTCTAAATAAAGCATACATGGAGGAAACTTTGTTGACACTAAAAAATTCTGGGCATAAATCTGGTTATTGGAAGAAGACTGCTTAGATTAGCTATATATAATATGCAAAGACGTGGCCTGTAGAAGCAAAGGCTGGGACAGGGACTTCACTCACAGTTTGCCTGCCGGCTTGCCTGCTCCCAGTTGCCCAGACATGACATATGTGAACTTGCAGTGATTATTGTACCATGAGAACTCTTGGGGAAAATTTAACTTCAGGTTTAATTGATGTTGTCAACTGCCTGTATTACAAATTCAATAAATTTACTGGTTTTGACAGATATGAACCCCTTAGAAATAGCAACTTGATTTCACCTCTGTTAAAACACGGAAATAGGAGTAAACATATAAATACAAATTACAACTAGGAAAGATGATTTGCTGCATAGCAAATCAGTGTGTGTGTCTTCAAAGCATATTGGTATGGCAATGTACAACTATTCCATAACACAGGAGTAGAAGTTGGAATGGCATCTCTATCTATTATAGCTTTGAAGTTGTTCAAGATTTAAAATTTCTAATGGTGCTATTTAGCATAATTTAAATTGCTACAACTTTTGTTTTAGATTCATTAGGTGCGCGATGATCAATAATCCCCTTGAAGAAGTCGGAATGACATCTCTATCTATTATACTTTTGAAGATATTCAAGATTTAAAATTTCAAATGCCCCTAATTTGCATAATTTTAAACATCTTCTTTCCTTTGTATAAAACGGTCAAACTCCTTGTATGGAGGTAGAATCATGCCAAGTTTGGAGTTTACATGTATAATAGTGTTCGAGAAAAGTGTCGGACAAATTTGCTGGTAAAGAACAAAAAGAAAGAAAGAAAGAATTCGAGGAAAAACAGAAAAGTGTGTGTTGACACACACACTTTAACTACATGTGCATGTACCTGTGAACTGAGACATGCACTGTACTGACTCAGTGAATGGCTATGAAGAACAGGCTTCATCTCACTGGTGATAAGAAAACAAAGACATGAAAGTGTCCAGTGAGATGACACAAATCCACACACTTTCAAAATTCACCAAAATGTGAAAACAGTCATTGGTACTATAAGCTCTGTATGTAGTCTGTTTTTAACAGAGGGTACACTCTGCCAGGCTTGTTCTGCCTAGAAGTCCAGTCCGTCTGATCCCTTGGGACTGATGGAACTGATAAGCCCATCACACTCCTAGCCTCAGGGCAAAACAGACCAGCTACCAGGACACTCTGACTGGTCAGTCTCAGTCATGGTGTACTTACAGCTCTGTCCAGCATTAGTGTGAACATGCAGCAGATATGTTTCTTGCATGAACAGAAAGAGATCCTCTGTATTTTATTGAGAGCCTCATTACACAGTTGTTGGGAGTCTCCCCCCCCCCCGCAATTTGCTACAAGACCCAAACCTTCCAAAGCGTACACTCAACATGCATGGACAGAAAGCTGTGAGACAGGTTCAAGCTAATTAATTATGAATGTAAAATGGTTGCCTGGCACCATAGAGGTCAAGCAATAGGTCATACAGGAGGCAGTTGAAAGCCTGCATGTGGATTACGGTGAAATTTGGTGAATTTAGCGTACATTAAAATTCCCCAAGTTTTGTTTGTGTGCTGTTGGATTTGCCAGTTGTCTCAAACCTATATGTGTAAGTTAGAACTTTGTGTCTATCTGCAATAGTTTGGAAGATATGGAGCTTTTAAAATTTTAAATGCCCCTAATTTGCATAATTTTAAACATCTTCATTCCTCTGTGTAAAATGGTCAAACTCCTTGTATGTAGGTACAATCATGCCAAGTTTGGAGTTTCTATGTATAATAGTGTCCGAGAAAAGTGTCGGACAAATTTGCCGGTAAAGAAGAAAGAAGAAAGAAAGAATTCGAGGAAAAACAGAAAAGTGTGTGTTGACACACACACTTTAATCAGCACACACACACACACACACACACACACACACACACACATATATATATATATATATATATATATATATATATATATATATATATATATATATGTGTGTGTGTGTGTATGTGTTAAATTACAATCAGCACACACACACACATATATATATGTGTGTGTGTGTGTGTGCTGATTGTAATTTGTAATATTAACCATTGCCCAGGTACGTGTTGTCTCTACCTGGCAGAGCTGAATGCATAATAAGAAAACCACAAACTAGCACACACTGATAATGCTTCCATGGTGGAGACTCTGAATAGGAGAGGTCGCAGGTAGTAACTTTATGTGTATTCAGCTGAATACACAACCCAATGCACAAAATTCTCATGGGCTAGAGGTGGGTATTCCGAATCCCATAAGATTCTATGTTAATGTAACATTTAATACCTTGAATAGTTTTGCAGCAAAAGTCATTAAATTTTACACAAACATTTACCATAAGAAATTTGGTGTTTCTAAATAAAGCTACATAGGTGCAGATTACAGTGGAAGGTATTGAAAAAACACATACCTGACCCCACCTGCCCACACAGTTCTCCGATGAAAACCCACATGAACCAGTTGATTTTTTACCATACCTATTCCTTTTCCGTACAGCAGAGTGTGATTATTCTTTGTACACTTTACCCAAACTGCCTATGATTCCAGTAAATACTCTTAGCTTCTAGTTCTGTTGCTGGGGATGAGGTCTTTATGTAATTGGGTTGTCTCATTGGCCAATGGCTTTGACAGTGTTAGTCCAAAACCTATTGTCTGGACTGCTCAACCCTCAAAACTTCCTAAAAACAGTGGTACGCCTCTTATAAGGCCACACCAAATGCACCAGAAATGTGGCCTTATAAGAGGGGTGGCCTCTCTTCCGGGGGAGTATATTATGGAAATCCCATACTTGCTGCATGCAGTGCATGAAGTGGCTTTTCTTGAGGGGGTAGCCTCTTTTCAGGGGGCCCTTATAAGAGGTGGGCCACTGTATCCCTTACCAGAAAACAGAATACAGAGGTCTGGTCGGGGATTGATGCATGGCCAAGAGACTTTATAGAGTTCAGGTGGCTGCGGCTCAGGAAACTGTAAATTGCTGTAATTTTGCTGTATTCTGACTTCCCCTTATGGCACAAAACTGTGAAAATAAAAACACAGTGAAACAGTATTTTACCATTGTTTGAATTGGAATTATGTCCGAAATAGTAAAATTAAAACTACAGTGAAATGTCAAAAAATACAAAAAACCGTTAAGATTTAAACATGCGAAAATAAAATGGCTTACAGTAGTAACTTGTGCATTTGCTGGTACAGGTGAAATGTAAAACTTTATGAGGAACTCAGCTGGCAGACAGTAGGAAAGTATAGGTCGACTGCAAAACTGATAACAGTGAGGATGAGTGTGGAATATAGTAAATTACTTAACTTAGTTCCTGATGTATGATGCATTACGATGATTGTAGCAAAGTGTAAATAAACTGCAAAATTAATATTGGTGTATAAAATATCAAAGGATTTAGTTCCCTAACATATTTATGTCTCCCCGTGCAACGGGGGGGGGGGGGGGGACATATTGTTTTTGCGTCTGTTTCTTCCACTTCTACTTCTTGTTCGTCTTCAACATGTTGTGTGCTTTGCGGGCGCGACAACTCGAGAAAGATTTGACTTGGGAAGTTGAAATTTGTTGGAAGATGTTCCTATATAAAACCTTGCTTGGGATTGCAGATGGGTGACCTTGACCTATTTTTCAAGGTCACATGGGCGTGTCATGTAAAATTGACGCGGACACAATAACTCCGCAAGGATTTGACTTAAGAGGTTGAAATTTTGCATGAGTATGTACCATAACATGAACTAGGTTGGGATTGCAGATAGGTGACCTTGACGTATATTTCAAGGTCACATGGGCATGTCATGTAAAATTGACACGCATCCAACAACTCTTGAAGGATTTGACTTAGGAGGTTGGAATTTTGCATGTTTATGTACCATAATACCAAATGGGTTGGGATTATAGATGGGTGACCTTGACCTATTTTCAAGGTCACATGGCCACTTTTTAAAAATCATTGCAGAGGCACTCGAGAAAGTTTGTCATAAAGAGGTTGACATTTTGTGTGATTATGTTTCTATGTAAGACTTTGTAATACCTTGCTTGTAAGTGCAAATGTATGACCTTGACCAATTTTTCAAGGTCAAGTGGGCATTTCGTCAAAAGTCAATGTTTTGAAATGTCTATAAAGAGTGTACCTTCACTATATCTGTAGATCATTGGAATTGGTATGCCTATCTATAAAAATAAGGGTGACAATAGTAAGGGCGCACGGGGAGACATTTCATTTTCTGTTGCAAAATCAGCCTGTTCTAGTATACTTTGTAGTTACAGCTTGTTTTTGATAATCCTGCACAACCAAGCTTAAATACTTGTCAAGATTGTCACTTACCATTAGCAAGACCATTTTAATAATTCATTTTTTCAGTCTGCATGAACTTACGACAGTGAAACAAGCCTGATGATGATGTCACAATTTCTGAATTATTATCCTTATGTCTGGGTGCCCACCCAGACATATTGTTTTTATAGTTCTTTATTCTTTCTTTATTTCTTAATACCTTTCCGCCACATTTTGTGACACAGTTTTCTCAGCCATAACACAAGTTACAACATTGAAATTTTACACACTATGCGACTCATAACTGAAATTATGCACTTGCTGTGGATTTATTTGATATGCTGTAAATTATTAAAGTTATGGGTAAAAAATGAAAAAAAAAATCCTATTCAGCTATTGGCTAAAAAAACAATGGTAGTTGTATTAGTCAATCACATTGCATTGATTGACAATACACGTGTTGCCTGGTTACTCTACTACTAGTGTTCAGCAGATTGTACCTGATCACCCATGATTGATGATGTCACAAAACAGTATCAGGGGGTTTCAAAACAAGCTCCAATTGGCACCCAGACATATTTGCTTGCAAATCTGTCCATTCTAGTTTAAATCTTAATTAAGATCATTATTCCTTCAATCACCTGCACCATGGCAACTGTTTGATTATATTATGAACAGATTGACAACAATACTTCTTACCCATTTGAGTTCGTTGAACTCACACTTGTTCAAGATCAGAATGATTACCGACCCCTAGTTGCAGATGTGGTATGTGTAATGAAGATATGTGGCTTTTTTTTTCATGAGTACTGATGGTATTTAATTCCTTGATCCAGTTTACGTACAATAATTTATGATATAAGTACACATAAAACTTTTGTGGTAAAGGCTCATTATACAAAGACTCAGATATCCAACATATTCACTTAATGACAAAAGTTCCAGACAGAAATTCCAATTCCTTTGCTATATGACTCATTTATATGGCATATTCAGATATCTGACACATTTTCCAAGGAACGGATGGGGTCATTATAACGAGGGTTCACTGTATATGGATCTGACATTCGTACCCTTTGTAAAAATATTCAGATATTTTCAGCTGTACATGACTTAATTCTTTCCTTGCAGCTGGTATGGGTTCACATGCTGTCAGTTCAGCAGTTCACGTTATTCCTGGTGGCAGATTAAACTATTATTGTGATACTTTTGTACAGGGTTTCCGCCAGAGGGTAAAACAGGTAAAATAGCATACCCTACAAAATTTCAAGGATACTTTTGCTTACCGTAAAATTTTGGTAAAAAAGAACAATTTTAGCAAATATTATCCCCAAATACCCCATAAATCTTTGTCAGTCTTTTCACTTTGAAATATAAATAATTGAGTACCCTAAAATTTCACTCTGGCAGAAACCCTGCTGTAGATTAAGTGTCTTCATATCTGTCCCTTGTCTATCATATCTATTGTTCATGCCTGTGTTGATGGTGTGTTGACACCTTGCTGGTCTGGTCAGATCAACCAAGACCCATGGACTTGACTGATGATGTGTAACATGTGCATTTTTTCAGGTCCTGTGTGCATTTTGTTTTGTTTTTTCTTGACAAGAGCTATTAACCCTTTCCTACAGCTTTCCTTGGTACGGGCTGGGCACATTGGACCCAACCCATGCCATGGAAAGCTGGTGATCTGGAGGATCCTGTCATTATAGGTATCATCTACAATATTCAGCGAAAATGTTTTATGCTGATGAGAATTTTATGTAAAAAGAACAAGGCAAATGACAATTTACCTCGGGGGTGGGAGTGGGGGGCTTTTGGGCTATCTGAGCGAGCAAGGGTCAATATCGGGGTCAGGCACATTGTATTTTGGATAATTAAAATATGTTTAAACAATTTAGAAATTTTCGTATGTATTCAGCAGAATACACGACCCAATACACGAAATTCATGCCATGCCCTAAAATTTTCAGGGTTTCCACCAGAGGGAAGAACAATCAAAATTCTGCACCCTAAAATTTTCAGAGGGTAAGAATCCGTACCCTAAAATATTTATGAGTAACATGCAAGCTGGAGGATTCTGGGGCCGAAAATTTAGACTTTCAAAGCCTTCTTGATCCCGTAGCCTCTTGGAGTGCCGTGGAATAAATTCTAGAGCATCTAAATTTTTAAAAATTTCAGGGGGAGGGTCCTTAGCAGCCTCAGATCCCCTTTCAGCATGTGACATGCCTTTGCAATGTTGCCATGTATACCCTAATTTTTTTTTTATGGAGGAAACCATGCAAGTACCAGCATGCGGGTGGTTACATGGAATATAATAGCATCTCTCCTCACACTGTGTCCAAAGTGTGCCAGGGAAAGCTGCTGACTCTGTCAAAAATATTGCAACAAGATGGCATGATTGCTGCCGATGATGTACAAAAAGAAAAAGCATGTGGCAACGAGTTGTGGCATTGGTCACTGAACTAAAGATAAGGTCAATTTCTGCTTTGAATTTATCATTTTTGTTACAGCACCCAGGTACTTACCGCAAGAAACATTCAGTTCCTTCAAAGAGAGAGGAGCTTCTTTGGCAACTGCTTATCATGCATTATTTTACAGATGGGCTGATCGGACCAAAGCCGTGGGACGCTATGGCGGGGAGCCCAGGAAGTTCAATCATCCGTTCTTGCAGGTGATTTTGTTGTGGGAACTATTTTTGTCAGTTTGTGTAAGGACATGAGATGCAGCAAAACACTTTTTAGGTAACAACCATCTTTGAAGGCCCATGGACTGTTAAGTATTAATGGAAGTGTGATAAAACTATATGTATTACTGGAAAGAACATGATCCATGCATTTCAACTATGACTATAATTTCAAATTTCTGAGTCAATTGTTAAATAAACATTGAACTGAACATTTGGCAAACTTGTCAAATTTTGGACCCCTTCTTTGAAGTAGTTACTTCTTTTATGCAATCCTCAAAATTTTTCACAAAAATGATGCACAGCAGTGTGTTAAAAATGGTATCCTGTGCATTTTTATGTCGTGTTTGATTTTCCAGATACCGTATTCATTCCAATAGTAGCACGCTGTGCTGATGCAAAGATTTCCTGGAGTAGATATGGTTTTTATGGAGTTTGGTGATAATGATATGTCTCAATTTACAATACCACAAGCAATTACACTTATTATATAATCCATATAGCATAAAATAACAACAATGAACCCTCTTTTTTCATCAGAAGCAGTTAACTTAAAAATACTGAATTTTTAAAAACCCCAAGATTAGAAAGTAGGGTGTGTGCCACAATTGAAATGAATATGGTATATGCTTTCAAACATAGAGGGAGTCCAAAATACTGAAACAGCAAGTTTGCCTTGTCATAACTGCAAAACAAACACTGATTACAAAAATATGTTGATACTTTTTTGAGGCACACTAATGTACATATTTCTGAGAAAAAAAAATTGAAAGGAGAAACATCCATTTGAAGAAGGGGTCCAAAATTAGACATCCGCCTTATGTCTCTGAATCTTTATTTGACAGTTAGGGAAATATTTCTAAATTATAATTATATTTAAAATCTGTGAATTGGGCCCTTTCCAGTAATATATATAGCTGCAATATGTTTCCAGCAGTAGTTTTCAATCTGTGGGCATTGATAGGTGGTTACCAAAATGTTTTGATGTTTTTAGTGTCATAGCGTTTGTGTGCATGTGTGATGTGCACTGAAGTGTGGACAGCGTGAATGTGGGGCAGATCACAATTTCTTTTTTGAGGTGAAAAAATACAACTGTTTTCTGAAAAACTTCCCTTGACATGCTTTTTTTTTTTTTTTTTTTTTTTTTTTTTTTTTTTGATATTTTTTTTATTCTGCAACAAGGCACAGGTTGCTACATATAAATATTACATATCTTGCCAACTAGATTTATTTAGCTTATTATCAGGTACATATTTACTGTTTAGTAATATGCCCTTATGCACTTTGTATAACCATGATTACCCCCACAACCCTGTTGTTACAAATATGTCACATTGTAGGGTCATTTTTTTTCTGGCAAATATTTCAAATTATACATAAACATGTACTTACTACAAATAATATCTCATTGTAGGCACACTTTGAAATGTTATCACAGCCATATGGCAGGTTAACAATATACATGTGCTTAACACAGAGTAATGAGGAGGCAGTGTGGGGGAAATGCCACACAGTCCAGCTCCACCTGAAGATCAGCTGTACTCCCAGCCACGGCCCGAAGCACAGGTCACCACCCTGGCTCTGCCACTGTCAGAGGGGTGACTGTGACAGGGAGCCCGTGTGAGCATCTCCCCCGCCAGTCAGTTACTGCCTCCCATAATTCATCCACCACACTTAACCAATCTTTATAAATATTTCCATTTCTTGTTATGTTTCCTCAATTTATCATTTTGTAATGCTATACTGTATTCTATTGATTTAATCTCTTGCACTTTGTTCTGAAAACTTTGCAAAGTTGGCCATTCTTTCTCATGACATATAAATAAATAATATTTTGCAATCAAAAATATGAAAGACCAGGACTGCATTCCATCTACTTCAACACCAAGTAATAAATCTGCTTTAGAAAAACTTATATTAATATTCATTTTTTCTTTTATCCAATTTAAAACCTCTCTCCAAAATTGCTGAGTTATCTCACACTCGTAAAAGTAGTGCATCAATGTTTCTTCTTCTTCATTACATAATGTGCAGATTGCACTGTCCTTTATTCCACATTTAAATAATCTTGAATTTGTAAATATGATTCTATGTAAAAACCTGTACTGAAAAACTCTCAACTTAGCTGATATAGTGCACGTATATACTTGACTGAAACAACACTTCCAATACTCTTCCTCTAATACTACATCCAAGTCTTCTTTCCACTTAAGTAAAGCATTTATTGGAGGTACAAAAATCTGTTCAATCAATACCGAGTACAAAAATTTCGAAGCTTTTTCAGCTTTCACAATTTTTTCTACAAAATACATATATGTCTCAAAATTGACTGGCCAGCTATCTTGTATTTTACTCTTCCAACTTCTTGGTATTGCTGCAATTAAACTTTGATACTTCAAATAATTTGTTCTTACATTTGGATACTTGATACAAAACATCGGATATGACAATAATTGGCCTTCCGCATTGAGTAAATCAAGCACTGTATTAACACCTTCTTGCCCCCAATGAGGATAATATACTGGTTTGTTTTCAATGCGAATCCATGAGTTATACCATAAATTTTGATGTACAATGTCCTTAAGCTTTACTGGTTCAAAATAATTGACACAACACCATAATATTATCACCTCCTTCCAAAAAATACTTTTTACCTTCTTAAAGACAAGATCAACATCTTTATAATTAATATTACATTGCCATATATTTCTATAACTTGGCAGTTGTTGAACAACAAATTCCTTCCATTTTCCAGCACTTTCTTCACTGAGAAGCCTTTTAATCCAACTTAATTTTAACGCTTGATTCTGGGACTTAATATGTATCATTTTAAGACCACCTTGCTCATATGAGCCTATAACAGTATCCCGTTTTATTTTATCCCTACCTTGTCCGCTCCACAAAAAATTATACATCAAAATTTCTACCTTCTTAAAAAAACTATCTTTTTCAGATTTAGAATTTGGACTTGGAACAACAGTCATAACATAAATTAGCTGTGACAAAGCAAAGGTTTTTAGTATGGTCACTTTGCCATACAGTGAAAAATTACGCTGTGACCATATATTCAACTGGTTTTTTATTTTTTGTAGTAGTGGGTTATAGTTTAGGTTTGCCAATTTATTTGTGTCAGAAGTTATCATTATTCCTAACAGTTTAACTGGTCCATTAGTCCACTTAATCTGTTTTGAAGTCTTAAGTTTAAATTGTGTATCTTTTAAATTACCTATTGGCATTATTTCTGTTTTATCATAATTAACTTTCAATCCTGAATATTTTTCAAACCCTTCAAATACATTAAGTACTTCTTGCAAACTTTCTTTATTAGCTTTAATTGTCAAACAGGTGTCGTCCGCATATTGACTTACTTTATATTCCTTATCTTCCATCTTAACACCTTCAATTTTATCATTTTGTCTGATAATTATTCCCAAAATTTCAGCAGATATCAAGAACAGGTACGGAGAAAGTGGGCAACCCTGACGTACACCTCGAGACAGTATAAAAGGTGCTGTTGCCCAACCATTATTGAGGACCTGGCTGTTTGTTTCAGCATAAACCATTTCAATCCAATGTTTAAAGCTGGGGCCAAAATTGAAGAAACTTAGTACTTTTTGTATATATTTCCATTCCAATCTATCAAAGGCTTTTTCAAAATCAATAAACATTGAAAGGGCCGAAATATCTTCCCTGTCTGTATAGTCTATAATATCAATCATTCTCATAATATTTTCACCTATATATCTGTTTTGTAAAAATCCTGTTTGGTCCCTTTCAATAACTTCTGGCAATACTTTCCTCATCCGGAATGCTAAGCATTTTGATATTATTTTATAATCTGTATTTAATAAGGAGATGGGTCTCCAGTTCTTGAGAGTTAAGGGGTCCTTGTCTTTCTTGGGCAGAAGAGTAATAATTCCCTGACGTTGTGAAATGGATAAGTGACCTCTTTCATATGAAAAATTTATGGATTTTAACAATAAATCTTTAATATCAGCCCAAAAAACTTTATAAAATTCTATCGGAAGCCCATCTGTTCCTGGACTTTTATTATTTTTGAATGACTTAATTACGTTACATACTTCCTGTACTGTTAAAGGGCCCTCACATAAACTTTGTTCCTCCTCTGCAAGTTTAGTAATATTAGCTGCATTTGGCACTTCTTGCTCTAGCTCTATATCTTCTATTCCCTGTGATGTGTATAGTTTTTTGTAAAACCTTGCCTGTTCTTGAAGTATCTGATTCTTATCTGATGTTACCAACCCATTAGATAATTGCAACTGTCCAATGACCTTGTTATTATAATTCCTTCTTTCCAGATTCAAAAAATATTTACTTGCTTTTTCTCCTTCTTCATACCATTGGACTTTACATCTTATTAATGCTCCTTTAGTTTTATATTCAACTTCTTTTTCTAATTCACTTTTTACTTTGTTTATTTCATCCTTAAATTTACTGGGATCCTGATCTTTTTGCTGCAGTTCTTCCAAATCTTGTAATCTTTCTTCTATTTCTCTGATTTTATTAGTTTTTTCCTTTTTCTTCATTGATGCATATTTAATAGATTCTCCTCTTATTTGTGATTTCACTGTGTCCCATAGAAGAGCTGGGTTAGCCTCTGAGTTCAAAAGTAATGTCTCTGATATGGTTTGTTTTACTAAGTCAATGTATTCTTTATCTGTCAACAGTGAACAGTTAAGCTTCCAAAAGCCTCTTCCTCTCTCGTTAGCCTCTATTAAGAAAGTCAGATTAATCATTGAATGATCTGTTCTAAAACCAGGTTTTATGTCTGTGTCTGTTACATATGAGGTCATACCAAATGACACTAGAAAGAAGTCTAACCTACAGAAAATAATGTTAGGATTATTGCTGTGCCAGGTAAATCTAAATTTATCTGGGTTTTGTAACCTCCAGATATCAACCAGATCTGTATCTTCCATCCATGTTAATAGAGTTGCTTGCGCTCTGGCATGCGTGTGTGCACGACCACCTCTTTTATCTTTGTCCAAATCTAATACTAAATTGAAGTCGCCACCCACAATTCTATTGTCATTTGGAATATCTTCTATTAAGTTAATAATATTTTCAAAAAATACTGGACTGTCTTGATTTGGACCATATATGTTAGCTAACGTGACTCTCTTACTTCCAACCGTTATATCTGCAATAATATATCGTCCCTCCGTATCTGAGTGTACATTATGAATTTCCATATGGAATTTATTTTTGAATAGTATGCAAACTCCCCTTGACTCACTTGAACCATGTGCAAATAAAACCTTAAATCCCCACTCTGCCTTCCACTGCTTCTCGACCTCCTGCGTACAATGTACTTCCTGCAAAAACACAATTCCAGCTTCCCCTTTTTGTAAATAATGAAAAACTTCTCTTCTTTTCTTATAATCACGCAAACCTCTCACATTTAATGAGCAAATTAAAACATCTCCTGCCATATTACTGATTTAGATTTCCATAAATATAATACCTCTTTCTTATGTACCGCTGCACTTTATCTTTGGCATATAACAAATCCTTATATACCTTGTTACAGAGTTTTTCAATCCCTTGACATGCTTGAGGGGACAGCTCTGGTTTAAAAAAAAATGCTCAAAAGACTGCAATAAATTACTTCTGAATTCTTTATATATGGAATAATGGCATTCAGGCAAGACTAGGTGTGTTAATTTTTTTTTGAGTTGGGGAAAATAAGTGAATGTTTACTTTATCTGGAACTGTAATGTACTTGGTATCACTCATTGCTGTATTGTAGATGACTTGCTACTGTATGTTGCTTGATTTTGACACGTTTTCATTTTCACGGTTTTTGTGTTGTTGACATTCCAATGTAGTTTCAGTTTCACTGTTTTGGACATAATTCCTGTTCACACAATGTTAAAATACCATTTCATTGTGTTTTTGTTTTCATGGTTCTGTGCCATCAGCGAAATAAGCAAAAATAAGAATGCAGCGAAATTAAAGTAATTTGCAGGGTTTTTGCCTCATTGTAATTTGAATATGTTGGAACTCATAATGCAAAGGGTGACTTGTTGTGTGGCCAGCTTTGAACAGATGCACAATTCCTTTGTTGTTGCACTCTACAGAAGTACTCCTCTGTATATGTATTCAGACCAAGTTGGGCAGTTTTCGTGCATGTGGGAATAAGGTGCTTTCCTTGAGATGGAATCAGGGTAGTGGAGGCAAATTGCTGTATATTTATGAACAACTGCAGCTAGATATTTAGCTTACAATTCTCTTTTTTAAGGCAAAAAACTTCTTACTACCATCTCAAGATTTCCCACAAAAATGCATCTGTCTGTTCCGTTTTACACATATTTTTCTTTAATAATACCTTTCTAAAACAGAAAGTTTATATCTGATGGTCACATAAAAATATTTGCTGGCTTTGACCCATTCATAATCGGGATAATAAATACAGGACGTATCAGACTCAGGCTGTTGGGGGCAAGGATGATCTCTTGCTTCAAAGAAAGAGCCACCTAGTGGCCAACATCTGAACTGGCTAATGCTAATGGTGTAAACTTCTGTCTGTGTTTCAGGCTGTGGGGATGTTTCTTGGAGAACTGTCCTGCCTGGCTGTGTTCCACATAACTCGTATATACAACAAACGTAAAAACAAACCCATGGAGCTAGGGCCCCAGACATTCAACCCTCTGATCTTCTTGCCCCCAGCGATGTGTGACATGATCGCTACATCCACCATGTATTTTGGACTCAATCTCACCTTCGCCTCCAGTTTCCAGATGTTGAGAGGTAGGTGATGGGAACATTGAAAAAATTTTATTAACTTGGTTGATCACAGTTGGAGAGGAAATATCTGCAGCTCCTGTGGGGTAGTCCAGATGAAGGTTGAATTTGTAGTACAGTAGTCCCTCCTTTGAGAGACTGCCCCTAGTGCCATCCAAAAGGTGGTCACATAAAGCAGGTGGTCCCTCAAAGGAGGTATAAATTATATGAAAAGTACTACAGAAAGACCTGACAACTGTGGTCTCTCAAAGCAGGTGGTCTCCCAAAGGAGTTGTCTTTCAGAGAAGGGACTACTGTAATAATAGAAGCCGGAGCTTTTAACTCTTTCAGTGCCAAATTTTAGACTTGTCAACAGCTTTTCTTGGTTCCTATTGGGCTCATTGCGCCCAGTGTGCACCAAGAAAAGCTGTTGACCTGGGATATTCTGGCTGGCACTATAGGCATACTGGTACTTGAATGAAAGGTCTTTTTATGGCGAATACGAATTTGGGATCCTGATGATCATTCAGACTAGTCTGACTAAAGTAGATTGACTTTAGTCACGATTGGCACTGAAAGAGTTAATACATGTGAATGTCATCCTGAAACCTTGAATTTCAGCCCAACTAGGTTTCATATAAAATGACAGTTAATTGTATAGCTGACCATGCTTATATGTTTCCATGGTTTCAGATGATCAGATATTGTATTCTTTACATTTTGCTATGGTTTCATATGCTGTTTGCATATTTTTTGTGCGTCTCCATAGTTATGGTTACTGTTATCAGATTTCTTGCATGTTACCATGGTTATAGGTGCTGCCCTTATATACCATCTCTGTTTCCATGATTACAGGTGCTGTTATTGTCTTCACGGCGCTGTTGTCGGTGGCGTTCTTGCGTCGTGTAATTCGCTGCCATATGTGGCTGGGGATGGTAGCAATCCTTGCAGGCCTCATCCTGGTAGGAGTGGCGGACATTTTGTTTGGCAATAACAACAAAAACGATATCAATGGAATAATTGCAGGCATGTAACCACATTTCTTTTCAAAGTTGTATTTCATGTCAAGATACACAAGATATTCGGTAAATTTCAGGAACAGTGCTTTCAAATTCACATGTCCTCTAGGGTGAGACAAGTGAAATTCCAATCACAGCAAGTAAAATTTTCAAAGAACTTGCCCAGGGACCAACTAAAAATTTGCTTTTACATACAAGATTTGCCTGTATGGAAAAGTGAGTCAGAAGAGTGGGCCGTAAATTATCAAACCAACTTGCCCTGGGGACAAGTTGACAGAAAGAAATAATGAGTCCTGAGGTATAAGAGTATTTTTCTTTGCGTGTAGTATTATGAGATTGTGTAAATGGTAGCATATTGAGTGTGCCTCTCATGTAAGGTATGGTTTAAAAATCAACCAAGAACTGTGTTTGTAATGAACATGCAGTACACTTTATACAGTCCAGATATGAAAGTCATAAATGCCCCCCTATCTCCCCCGTTTGTTGAAATGAAATTTATGTTCTTTGAACGGCTTATCTCAGGTGTACTCTTTTAGTATCGCTCTTGTTTACAGTATCCAAGGTCAGGTTAGTACGCTGCTATATGACACTCTCACGTTCACGGCCTGTCATACTAAAGCAGTCCCTGATGGACAGTTTAACTGGTACATGTTGTCTCAGCACACATAGTGACATGGTCTATTTAAGCGTCCACTTAATGTCAGTTAACCACATCAACCCTGCATATTAGCAGCAGTGCATGGCGTTTTCTGCTGCCACTGATGAGAATTGTGAAGATTCAAATCCAGTCTGGCCTTTCCGGGTGGTGTTATTATCAGGGCACAGGTCTTGTTTTGCTCTGTTTTTCCATTTGTTAACCCTTTTCTCCCATAAAGTAAGACATGGCATAGGTCAACAAGCTTCCTCAGCAGGACAGAACCATGGATTACTGATGATATTTTAAATGGTATTCGAGAGAGGGAGACAGAATGCTTTATTAGTTCAGAAAATTTGGAAACTTTGAAATTGGAAAAGAATTCCGTAAATGGAGAAATAAGGTACAAAGAGTAGTCAAAATGGCCCACTTCACTTCTCAGATTGAAGAAAACAAAGATAACAGTAAGAAACTTTGGAAAATTCTTTAAACACTTGGTTATCAGCAAACCAGGAAAAATTGTATTAAATGATGAAAATAGGGATATTTGTTACCAGGACAAACAAGTTGCTGATACTTTTAATAATTTTTTCACAACTGTGGCATCAAACTTAGTGGACAAATTACCATCTCCATATAATATGTTCACTTCTGAAAAAGTTCATGATTTTTATCAAGAAAAAAGGAGTAAAGAATAACTCTTTTTAAATTAGCCACTGTAACAGAAGACTGTATTGTCAGGTGACTGAAAAAACTGGACTGTAACGAATCCACTGGTCATGATAACATGTCAGCAAGATTTTTAAAAGATGGAGCACTTATTATTGCACCTGTAGTTACACACATCAACAATCTGTCAATTTTGACTTTGCAAGTTCCTGAAGAACTAAAAGAAGCCAAAATTGTTCCCTTATATAAAAAGTGTAATAGAACCGAGGACCTGTGTCTCTCTAAGGTGCTGGAAAAAACAGTGAAAGACCAGCTAGAAGTTTATCTGAAGTCTAATGATCTTATTTACAAGTATCAATCTGGCTTTTGCCAATGTTTCTCTGGACGCCTGTTTAACATACTTGACTGATTATGTCAAGAGGGAAGTAGTATCACAAAATTACGCAGGAATAATTTTAATGGATTTGTACAAAAAGCCTTCGACATGTTCGATCATCAGATTTTGTGTTCAAAACTAGCAGCCATGGGATTGGACAGTTCCTCAGTGTTACGGTTTCTGTCTTATTTATCAGACAGAAACCAAGCTGCTAGTGTAAATGGATCAATGTCTTAACTAAGACGAATAACGTGGGGTCTCTCAGGGTTCGATCTTTGGGCCAACATTGTTTCAAATTTATGTCAATGATATGGTTATGGTGGTCAGTTGCAAACTTTTATTATATGCTGATGATTCTGCATTATTGTTTGCTGACAAGGACCACGAAAGAATTGAAATTGAACTTAGTACAGAACTAGAATCCACGAATAAATGGTTAATGGACAACATGCTTTCACTACATTTGGGTAAGACGGAGTCAATTTCGTTTGGTATGGTGAGAAAGATTAAAGGCAAGAATGTAAACGTCAAATGTGAAGATACTACCATTGAAAATAAATCCCAGGTGTAGTACTTTAGTGTTCCTTTAGATCAATCTTGGTCAAGTGAGTCCATTGGCAAGGAAGTCATTAAGAAATGTAACAACAGACTGAAGTTTATGTACAGAAACAAAGACTGTCTTGATAAAAGAACAAAGAAACTGCTGTGTACTGCTCTTGTCCAGTGCCATATGGACTACACCTGTATTAGATGATATTCCTCTTTGTCACCTTTATACAAAAGGAGGTTGCACACCTGCCAAAACAAAATGGCTAGGTTTGCATGTAACCTAAATGTTAGAGCACATATAAGCAATCAAGAATTATTAAATCTGAATTGGCTGCCAATTGAAGATAGAGTTATCCAGTTAAAGCTTCACCAAATTGATAAGGTCTTGTACAACAGAACACCTGAATACTTATCTAACTATTTTCATGAGCATAATGTTATTTCTCAGTACAACACCAGAAACAATCCTCTTGAATATATTCTGCCTGGTGAGTAACTTGAAATTGGGAGATCTACTTTTTTATATACTGGCATAGTAGATTAAAACAAGCTCCCCTCTGAAATTCGAGGGACAAGCAATTTTAATACTTTCAAAATACTCCCAAATAAACATCTACATGGAGAGGTACAAAGGAGGATTTAATCAGGATTTTATTTATTATTAGACTTACACACTTGGTGCTGTATGGTAATTTGTCTACATTCGAAGTCTAGTGTTCTCCGCATACTAGTCATTTCTTAAAAAACAGTATATCTCTCTCATTTTTTACAAAATATTATTTTATTCAGTAGTGAATCAATATTTTATTTAATGACCGGATATTGTATTTTATGTTTTCTATTTTTGCTAAGTTATATATTGCTATAGATTATACTATTTATCGAAATTTTTAACCAAAGGACTGCAATTGGAAACAAGTCTTGGGACTTTTGGTGCCATCCTTGGTTCATTTTCTTTTATTTCTGTTGTTGTGTGTACAGTTATAGAATGAACCAATATAAAATCAATGAAGAAAACCACTTGACTCACCTTCAAACTTAGTACAGAAAGAGAAGTACAGCATACAGAATTACAGCAATAGTCCTTCCTTTAACCCCTTCCCCTTGAATTCAGGCTGAGGCAACAGTTTTGCAGGGCATGGGTTGGGCAACCCATGCCAAGGAAAGCTGTTGACCTGGGGCATGTTATGTTGATATGTGTCAGTCAAATTGTTTTTCCTTACTGTTGAAATAAGTTGAAAATACTGAAGCAGATGACTATTTGACCACCAGCCGGTTTTGGTCAGTTTTTAAAGGGGAATGGGTTAAAATTTTGACTGCTACTTACTAAAAGATCAACCATGCAGGTGTAAAAAAATTCCTTCTTTAAGCAATAAAAACAAAAAATTCCTACTGAAAATGTTTTGAAACCTCCACCAGCTAGTTTTGACCAGTTTAAGGGTTAAAGTATTAAAGGCTATCACTACTGCTGCTTATTGAATGATCAGCCATGCAGGTGTCAAAAATTCATCCTAACTAACAAGAAAAAAAAAGTCCTTACTGAAAATGTTTTGAAAGGCTAATTGATCGACAGACCTACTTAACCTTGTTCAGTCAGTTTGTACAAGCAAAGGCCCATGACAGAGTAACATGTATTGGCCAAAGGGCTGATAGGGTTATCTGTTAAATGTAGGCCCAACTCACTGTGTGTGACAAGCTACAATCGTGGCGTACATGTATACTGCAGCTCTGATAGTTTATATTTATACCCAGTTAGGCACACGTGGGTAACCTGTACTTCATGTACATAGCGTAAGTTGGGCACTGGGTCTATTGTCATTTCCCAGTGTAAATTTGTTTTAATCATGCACTTAGCCTTTAGACTATAAACAAGACTTAGATGCATAATTGGTATATAACATTAGACTTATATCTTTGAAGATAGGCCTACTCATCACATGGGGGTGTTTTGATATAACAGGCCTAAGAGTGCACCCTGGTTTTAAGTTTATGCTGATACATTGGTGCTGTGTCCTAGAGGATAAAGCATGATGAATTTTTAAGCATGGTGAAACCACCATACTATAAATAAGCATGGTGAAACTGTCTTGCTATAAGTAATGATGAAACCGGTGTCTTATAATTAATTAACCATGGTGATTTCACCACGCTTTAATTAATTAAGCATGATGATTTCATCATGCTTTAATTAAGTATAATGGAACCATCTTGCTTCCTCGAGAACTTCCCATCCCACAGGTTCACACTTCTTCTTGTACCCTGTAGCCATGACAACTGTTGATGTAATGCTGGTGATATGGGTGTTTTGCAGGAGACCTGCTGATCGTGATGGCTCAGATCATTACTGCTACCCAGATGGTCATAGAAGAAAAGTTTGTCAGCCACCACAACGTGCCGCCTTTGCAGGCTGTAGGCTGGGAAGGTAACACTGATACTGCCTGTCACAACTCCATTGTCACCGAACTGATATTCATAGTTGCCTCCTGGAATGAAATTTGCCGTTTCCTAACGTACTGGCAATTTGGTCGTACTCTTTGGATGCATGTAATAATGGACATGTTTGCATTATAGGCCAGGGGCCAAAAAATTCTGGTCATTTCTTAAATGTAGGAACAAGATTCAGTTATGTGGTGCCAACAGGTGTGTACCCAATGTTTTTCTCTTTTCAATCACTCTAGCAAATTTGCATGGCCAATTGCTTCAAATATGCATAGGGGCACTTCTGGGGACCTTTAGAACTTAGTACATCAACAGGTGGCACTACAACTGTTTTTGTTTGTTGTTGTTGTTTTTTTTTTTTGGGGGGGGGGGTGTTTTTGCAGCTTTCAGCTTTTGCAGTTTTCAGCTTCTCCAAAACTGTCACCAGGATTCTCATGAAACTTGGTGGAAATGTATCTTGTGGAATTTCTCACAGTGCATCGATTTTTTTTATTTTCTAATGAAAATTTTGTGTTAAATTGTGGCAAAATCTCTAAAAATTTCTTCTGCTCTGAACTGTCTGGCCAATTGCTTCAGAATTGCATAGAAACACTTCTGGTTACCCCTTGACCCCAATTTGTTCAACAAGTGGTGCTGAAAATTCTTTTTCTATCTTTGAGGAATTTTTGTGGGTGTTCACTATTTTCCACTTCTCTGAAACTGTTCCCCTAAATTGTACTGAAACTTGGGGAAAATGTACCTTGTGGAAGGGTCAAACAAAGTTGTTCACCAGGTGGTGCTGCACTGGATCCTGGTTTCCTTTAATTTTTTTAATTTGGGTATTTGTTGATATAAATGTTTGTATACAGTATAATGCAAGTCAATAAGGATTGCAATGGTAATTTACATTTTTGATGTCTTCTCCAAAACTCTTGGCCAGATTCACTTCAAATTTGGAGGCAATGTACATTTAGTGGGTGTCTGCTGAGTTTATTCAACTGGCCATGTTCCAGTGATTTTTTTCTTTTTCTTTTTTCTCGTTTTTCTTTCAAATCTTACAAAATCTTCTCTGAAACTGCTTGGCCAGTTGCTCCAAAATATTTTGGATAGCAATAGCTCCAGGTACCACTAAACTGTGGTACATGTAGGTCTTATTACAGGGTACTTTGCCAAGGTCAACTGAGGATTGGCTATTCACACAGTAAACATTTTTATAGAGAAAAAAAATGGTGATTCAGGTGAGACTGCATAGTTTCCCTTAATACTGTCCGAGCACAATGCACCTAAAGCCCACCAAGGAACGCTGTTGACCCAGTCTCAGTCTTGGCACTGGAACGGGTGAAAGGGTCGCAAACTGACAGAAGTAAATTTATGCTTTAGTGTAAAGGAATAAATTTATGTCACTAAATTGATAAATTAATGAAAGCAGTAAAAATTATAGTATTTAGGCTTCAGTGCTTAAATGAAAAGAAACCAGGATCCAGTGCAAAGGAATAAATTTGTGCACTGGTAAAATTTGATAAAAATTTAGGCATCAGTGTGAAGGGGTAAATTAATGACATCAGTAAAATTGGGCAAATTCATGGTTCAGTGTAAAGGATTAAATTAACGATAATAATAGAATTGATGGATTTTAGGCTTGAGTGTAAAGGACTAACTTGGTGTTTCAGGATTCTTTGGTTTCACCATTCTCGGTATCCTGCTTGTGCCCATGTACTACATCCACACTGGAACCTTTGGCAAGGAGCCGGGTGATCCCAACACTCGCATGGAGGACGTCATCGATGCCTTCACTCAAATGGGCAACAGTTGGCAGATCTGTTTTGCTACATTCGGTACGTAGGTGCTGTACAGATTGGGTTGTGCCATCCTTATTTGTCACCTACTTGTTAGGAGTATAATTATGGGTCATCCCAAGACATTTGACTTGTTAATCAACTGAGCTTACACAATGGTGTCTTTTTCTTGTCTGTCTATCCACAACATGATTTTGTCACCTTGTCCAAAATCATAAACCAGATCCCTTTCAAACTTGGTGGGAATACTTGGGTGAATCTCTACCAAGTTTGTACAAATTGTCATGCTGCATTAATTGTTGTATTTTTTAGGAATTTTTTGGTGTGTGTGTTTTTTTTTTTATCTTAAAAAATTGTCTTCTCCAAAATCGTTTGGCTGATTAATTCAAAATTGCATAGGGACACTGCTTGGAGCTTTTTTGTTCAACAGGTGATGCCGCAGTTTTTTCTGAATTTTTGTGTTTATCTTATATTTTCAGGTTCTATAATTATGTAGAAATTTGGTGGAATGTTCATTGTGGAAAGGCTAAGCAAATTTGTTTATGGCATCACTAGGGATTCCTGATTTTTGATGAATTTTTCAGTTTGGATACTTATGAGTCAATGCATAATGAGTTGTATATGTTGGTGTTTTTTGCTTTTTTTTGTGAAAGTCTGAAGAAAACTTTGTTTCTGGAATCACTCTACCAAGTGCTTTGGAAGTGCATAGAGGCACTTCTTGGTATAAGTTCAAAACTTACACAAAATATGGGTAACCTTGACCTCATATGCGCGGTCTTGTGGCCACTTGCTGAATTTTACTGTGCACGGGCAGGGTTGTCCCCAGAAAAAAATTAAAGCCTGACAAATTTGTGGGATGCCAGAGGGTGAGTCACACCCGATAGGACAGAGTGAGATGTTGCACAAAATAGGCTGGGGGTGTGGGGGCCGCCTAGGCACCCAGAAGCCGTAAGGGTCAGGCAATCTTCTGTGGTGGATTCTGAGCATCTGAGGACACTATTAAAGTTCTCATTTATTTCATTGGTTGGAGATGTGTAATTTATGGGAATTTTGCACTATATTGCTATTTTCCATAACTTGCATAATATATCCAGGCTTGAAGCACCAAAGCCAAACTCTTAGGTACAAGGCCTCTCCTAGTACATTCTATCCCTTTACTAGAAGTTTTTGCTGTATTTTCAAATTGCAATTGCTACAGAATAAAACTGGCAATTTTGTTCTTTTCTCACAGAAAGTCATTAAAGCAGTTACACTGATGATTTTCCATGAACAGACAGTAGCAAGAGTTAATCCTAGTATTTGTTTTTTGACTAATACTGTTCATCATTGGTAGTTGTGATTTCATGGTTGATTTTCACTTGTTACCACTTACATGTTTTGCTGTTCAACTTTGTTGAAACTTGTTACTTTACCTTACCAAGCAGCAAGTTGAGTTTTAGGCAGTGCATTCAATTTTGTCACAAAATTGAAAGCATAGTGCAGAATTCAACTCAGAAAGTAGCCTTGTATTAGGTAACAATGAACAACCCTTGAGTGGATAATACAGATTATCTTGGAGTTGTTTGTCTGGCCTCAACTGACAAGATCATCTAGGGGACCTTTAGCCAAAGGCAAACAAGAGATTATCAACTGACTGATCCAGGGCTTGACATTAATATTTTTAGTGCTTGTCCTAGGACAAGTGGGTGAAGAAAATTGCTTGTCCCCCAGATAAAGTTACTTGTCCCAGAGCAAGTAGGGAAAAATTACTTGTCCCCCAGATAAAGTTACTTGTGTGGCCAGAATTTAAAGAATATTTTATTTATGCCACTGTTTAATAGTGTAAAAGCCATGTACATACATGCACCTATCACTGTTTTAAACATTTCCATGTTTACTGTAAAAATAATCAAATAAATTCACACAGATTGTGTGACATGTTACATGAGGTGAGTTTGATGGCTAGTATGGTATATATGTGATATTGGACAATTATTTTTAAACATTTTAAACATTACTTCATGTGTAAAATGTCATAGCTAAAAATTGACATTGTCATAAAATATACACATACTTAATTATATAGGCCTATTTTTGTGTGACAAAAAAATAAATATTGAGCTTGATTTACTTTTTCTCTCGTTAATTATTTACTTCGTCCCAATGAGATCCTTAATCTTAGAAGCCCATGCACATACTTGAAGTTCTATTTTATTTTATTGTTTGAATAAATAATCTTTTAACTAAACTATTTGTTTTATTTATTAGCTAAGATGATCTTGTCCATTCACTGTACAAAATGTCAGTCTGCACTTTTGTAGGCCTCAAAAATGGCTCAAGGATAATATTGTACATCTAAGACTACACATTAAAACCTTTGAATACCTCTTTTACTTTTCAATATTCATTACTTTATTTCATATTTAGTCATAAAAAAGTATCATGTCCAACCAGTTTAAAAAGTTCCATAATTTTAAAACAGTTACCAAAGAAAATAAACAAAAACTTCACAGAAACTTTTTCTACTAGACATATAGTGCCATCTGATGGCACACTATTATACTACAGGACCATGTGGCAGGAAACCAAGCACAGATAACTGATGAGCTTAGAAGCAAAACAGTTGAATTTTAACCTGAAGCATATGCATTTCCTTTCAAGGAAGCACACTGTCAAGATTATCACACAATTAGTGTCTAAATTATTTCAAGTTTTGCTGAGCTTCCAGAGCTAATCTTTACTTCGGTAGGTAAAATACACCAATTGAATTGTTGCCCATCTTGCTGGAACATCACAAATGAAATCATTTGTATCTTTACTTAATGCTTAGCTGTTCTATTAAATCTTACTTTTTATGAATATAAACTATTCTTGGTATTATTCTCCTTCTGTGTAGTTATTTTAAGGAGAATTAGTTGTTTGATCTAAGTTCTTGTTGTGCCAAACACTTGGGTGCCCACACGGAAAAAGTGGTTGTCCATCTGGCATCCAGTTCGTTGCGTGACTTGGAGTTTGGTTTATCTGAGAAATGTGTTATAGTTGCCTGCATGGTAGTCTTTGCTTTTGTTGCCATGTCTCATGTCAGTAAACTTGCTAAGCTAAGACATGATGGACAGCAGACAGCAAGCAGAAGCCTAAAGACGATCACAAAATGACATGGCAACTCTCGCTCTCAACAGCGAGGAAACCACAGCGTCATGTAGTGAGCGACAATATAGTAAAAATGTTTTAAACCAAGTTTTGATTGCCGACTGAGTACATGTAACTTATTTTTGGCATAAATACATGCAAATTTTACTGCCGTTTTAATAGATTATCTTATGATACACAGTAAAATGTCAAAATCTTGGGCAATAATGAAAGACTTCGAGTAAAAATTGAAGATTAACAGGAAGTAGGGTAGCTTTGTGGGAAAACTCATAGATTGTCGGCTAAAATCAAAGTTTAACGGGACCATAAAGCTATAAAGCTTCAGGGACAACCTTGACGTGATAGGTTGAGAAATATTTGACCTAGGACTTTAATTTCTCTGGTCCTCTATGTGGGCTAGATTTACACAGTACAGGAGTGATCTTGACTTCATTCCCAAGGTCACAGGGTCACTTTGATGAATTTCAATATTGTTCACTTGATAACTGGAAAACTATTTTAGCTCAGACTTGGAATTTTGAGCAAGTACTTTGATTTGCTCATGACAGTCTTCAAGAAGAGTGACTTTGACCTTATTATGAAGGTCACAAGACCACTTCCTTTTGTGGATGCAAGGTCAGCTGAGCACAGGACTGTCACAGTCCTCTTATTGTCCTTTTTGAAATTTTAAGTCTCAGTGCCATTGAGGGACACTCAAAATTTGGTTGCACATGTGCAGTTAATTTAGCCATGCTTAAGTCCAACTACTTTGTACATAGCGGATGGATATAAAGTTAACCACTCGTCCAGGAGTTACCCGCAGGCACATCCAGGAATTGAGGATTGCCCTTGACTGAAGTTGTTAGGCTGTGGTCAAGAGCAATCCAAGGTCCATGGATGTGCCTGCAAGGACTTCTGGATGAGTAGTAAAGTATATTCTAGAATGTTGCAAGGTAATTTGCTTACAGTTTTTACAGTATTGTACTCACCTGTTCTTACCTGTGGAAGCTGGAGGCAGACATACAACATTCAACTTGGTCATTCTTGAAATTCTGCTTCGTGGACATCTCACAAGGCCCTACATTGTACAGTCCTGTTTTCTGATTGGCTGAAGGCTGTTGGCAACCAAAAAAAAAAAAAAATAATAAAAAAGTGCAATATTTGTCCTTTCTTTTGACCTGAGATGTGCCATCCTGAAATGTCTTACCTACAATTCTTTACAAAAATGTGCTGTATAACATGAGATTTAGGTAAAACTAGAATGGGTAGATTTGCAAACAAATCTGTCTGGGTGTCAATTGGAGCTTGTTTTGAAACCCCCTCTGATACGGTTTTGTGACATCATTAATCATGGATCATCAGGTACAATCTGCTAAACAGCAGTATTAGAGTAACCAGGCAACAGGGGTACATGTATTGTCAATCGATACAATGTGATTGGCTAATACAACTGCCATTGTTTTTTCAGCCGATAGCTGAATAGGATTTTAAAAAAAAATTTTTACCCATAACTTGAATAATGTACAACATAACAATAAATCCACACCAGGTGCACAATTTCAGCTATGGGTCTCATAGTATGCGAAATTTCAAGGTTGTAACTTGTATAATGGCTGAGAAAACTGTGTCGCAAAATGTGGCGGAAAGGTATTAAGAGATAAAGAAAGAATAAAGAACTGCTACAGAAACAATATGTCTGGGTTGGCACCCAGACATAATTATTTAAAGAAGATAACAATTTTCATCCAGGGATGTTTGAGAGATTTTGAGCTGATAAGAGTTATAAAAGCCTGATCAATTGTGATCTGCGATGTACCATTGGGAAGGTCTCAGAAAAGAACTTGTGTTTGTATTCTGTGTTGCACTTGATATGTAATATGCATACATTCTGCATGCAGAGGTATGCATCATGCTGTGTTGATTACAGGTGTTGCAGAGAGCAGGACGGTTGAAAATGAAAACGGTACTTTTTATGTGGGAAAGCGAGCAGAAAGTGTTCAGGCGGAAATGAAAGTTTAAAACTAGAACTGTTGCATTTCTACAAGAACAAAATAGAAATCTGAAAGACTTGCCAAATTAAAATGAATCTGCTTTAGTATAGTATGACAATATATAATACATATCTGTCAAGACAAACAAATATCAACAGATAATGTTGAACAGGTACAAAAATGTGAAAAAAGGGCAGGGAGCAAAATTAAAAAGTGACATAAAGTACAGCCACAGAAAAAACAGCTATAAATGTTACGCAATCATAATTGTTTTTCTTTTTTAGGCAATATTGTCAGCATAGCCTTTTTCAATTTCTCCGGGATCAGTGTTACCAAAGAGATCAGTGCCACAACACGGATGGTGTTGGATAGTTGTCGTACGCTTATTATCTGGGTGGTAGCCTTGGCCTTATTATGGCAGCCATTCACGTGGAAGGGATTCCTTACACAGGCCGCGGGCTTTGCCGTACTCATCAGTAAGTGGTTGCAGTTTTATGGTATATGTGTGTTCGTAATTAAGCATATTTTTTAATGTGTATCGTTTATTCATAAGTAAAATATGTACATATTATAATGTGGGTGAAACAGGAAGTTAAGGAGGAAAAAATGAAAGTGCACAATATTATGAGACTGTTGTTATATCAATTAGACATGTAGCTTTGGCAGTGATAAAACCATCTAGTTACATTGAACCTTCAATATATCTTGTATTATATTTGCACTCATACAGAATTGCAATAGTGTGTTCTGTTTTCTTTTTAATTTTTAAAAATGCCCCTGTGCACTTGTAAGGAGTCTTGTCTAAAATAAAAAAAACAAACAAACAAGGTCACTTGCAAACTGTCAAAACAGGTGGTCTCACATGTACATGTATCAGTGACAAAATTGTATCGATAGCCTGAAATTAGAAAAGTATTGAGAAAGAACCCTGAAAAAAGTGACTGTGCGTGACAGGGATCAGTATATGAGATCTAGAGATTCTGGTGTGGGTAGCCCATTGAGGATAACGTTGGGATCATGGTTGTGTTTTTATGCTTTCATGAAGCTATGCCAATGTAAAACATGAAAATCCAACAACGAGAGATCCCAATGTTATCCTCAATGGGCCACCAATACTGGATTATCTTTCTCCTATGTCTGAAAAGGGCAAATACTCACCAAATCAAAGTTTTGTCAGAGAACTAAGTTTTAAAATGATGCCATTTTGAAAGTGGGAGGAGTTGGTATTTTATCAAGTGCACCATGGCCTCTCATGGGTTAGTCTACCACTTGAAACCAATGAGTGACAAATCAAATTAAAGATGTCAATTAACACCTTATCCTTCATACCCGTGTAGGATAACCCGTTCAGGATAAGCTTCAGACATAGAAGATTGTATCAGTAACAGAAACTAGCACTGATTATTTACACATCACTATAATACCAATTGTATTTACTTTTCTGTTTGTGTGCAGCTGGTATGTGCCTGTACAATGATGTTGGGTGTATACCTTATCTCAGAAACTATGTGACGGGCAGGGGTCGGGCAACAGAGGAGGAAGTGAGGCCCATCTTGGCAGAGAAGGCACCAGGTGAGGCATTCTGACGAGGCTGGTTTCGTACTCTGTACATGTATGTTGCATTGGTCTGCGTAGGGGTCCGAGTCTTGTGCATGTTTGATAGTGGTCCCCGGTTGGAACCTTCTGTTCTGTGTTACCGTTGTCTTTTATGAAGTTGATCAACAAAGTCTGACCATACGTATGAACCGTATGGGCTCATATGCAGAAGTCAGGGCAAAAGGACTGTGTACAGGAAAAAATTAAAAAAAAAAAAAAACTTTTAAAAAATTACGAGAAAGCCTTCAGGGTGGGGTTGGTCTAACAGAAAATTATAGTTTGACCATTTTTTTTGAAAACCCGAAAAACATTGTAAGTTTGACTTAATAAGGTATGTGTAAAACATGAACATTATCATGATTCTCTTTTGTCATGAGTAGGAGTTATGATGATCAAAACCATGTCAGTGAATGACTTAAGACCACTGTTAGTTCCAACTTGCACACTAAATTATGCTTTGTCCCAACATCTGCATGTAGGCCGTTATGTCTGCTCGGTCCTCTTGGACCCTATTAAACTGTGCACTACCTTGACACACCTGATTGATACAGGTGCATATGTTGCCTTTATTAACCCACAGGAGACCATGTCAACAGCTTTCATCAGCAGCAAGTTCTGAGAGCATTGCCCCCAAAGTGGGCTGAGGAAAGCTGTTGACTGATGTAGACTAAAACCTGTTTTGAGAGACCACCCCTAGGGCAGGCCAAAAAGTGGTCACATAAGGCAGGTGGTCTCTCACCAGAGGTGCAATAACATGGGAAAGATGGACATGGTAAACATAGGTTGAAAGGGCAGGTGGTCTTTCCTCACAGTGGTCTCTCAAAACAGGTTTTACTGTATATGTATATTATTCACGTACTGATCCTGGTAACTTTTTATACATGTACTAAGGTTGCATGCAGATGTATCCACATCAGGTCCCTTGAGGTTCACTTCGCTTACAGTGAAAACATCCTTGGGACCAAGCAAAAATGTTTGGCTTAGAGAGGTTTTACTTGACATGTATAGGCAAATGTGACAAGGCCAGTGGCTGCTCTAGGACTGAGTTGTGTCAGTGTTTTGACCCGATGTGATCTGTTCTGGAACTGCAGGGAAAGTGCAGAAAATATAGGTAATACGTCAGTTTCCTGGTAGCACCTCAGTGCGTATGCACGAACTACAGTGCAGTGTTGCCAACCTGCGTATCTTAAAAATTTGTGAGTTTGAAAGTAGAATTCAGAGAGTTTGATGAATTACTATGAGATATAGGAGGGATATATTGATGAAACTCTAGGAGGCGGCTGGAAATTGTGAAAAAACTACAATTTTTCAAGAATTTTCGGCAGGAAATTCTGGGATCCTCTGGGGTAATCCGGGAGGGTTGGCAACATTGACAGTGAAACCTTCCTTCCGGACAACACCCAGTGGTTCTCATAAGAGGTATCATTAACCCTTTCCCCCTTGAATTAACACTGAGTCAACAGCTTTCCTTGCCATGAGTTGGGCACTAAGTGCCCAACCCATGCCAAGGAAAGCTGTTGACCTGGGGCATGTGATCTTGTTAAGTCTCAGGTACATTTCTCAGTCAAATTGTTTCCATAACTGTTGAAATTAGTTGAAAACACTGAAGCAGATGACATTTGACCACCAGCCAGTTTTGGCCGGTTTGAGGGGGAAAGGGTAATGAGAACTACTGAGTACAGTATCCAGAAAAGGCGGGATTTCAAGACAGGTGGCATCCCATTGGAGCAGTGTCTTGAGACAAGAAACCTTTTGGCCTTGTCATACCTTGTTACCACATCATTAGGCTCTTTCAAACCAGTGTTTTAAATTGTTCCTTTTATTTTCTATGTTTGGAAAACAGAACAGGACTGCTGATGCAGGTCAGTCAGTGTGTAAAATGCAGTGGTTTACCGGTTGAATTGTAAGGTTTGCACCTGAATGTCCTGGCAAAGGGGCTCTTTATATTAACATTTAACTGGGCGCCAATATGTCAATTAGCTAACTAGTGTTAGCATAGAGCAAGACAACTCATTTTCCTATAATGTTGAGACAAAATGGCCCAATAGACCAGCTCAGATCTCATTTAAGACAACGTACAGCATTATCCCCTTTAAATTAAGTGCCTTTGACCTCATAAACACCCCCTGATTTTTCTGGCACAAAGTTCTAAAATATTGAAAAATTATAATATATATATATATATATATATATATATATATATATATATATGTATGTATGTATGTATGTATATATACATATATATATATATATACATATACATATATACATATACATATATATATATACATATATATATACACACACACACACATATATATATATATATACATATATATACATATATATACATATATATATGTATATATACGTATATATATAAATATACATATATATATATACATATATATATATATATATATATATATACATATATATATATATATATACATATATATATATATATATACATATATATACATACATACATACATACATACATACATACATACATACATATACTGTAGATCTCCGCATATAAACCTCTCAACCATATAAACCGCACCCCTAATTTGCCAGATTAAAAGCTGGTCTTGGCAGTGTGAATAATACCACATTAACCATACCAGCTCTTTGAGTATTCATCACAAAGTTGTAAAACTCTTGGTGAGCTGCAATAGATTGCCAACATGTTTCTTAAAGGGACAAGTTCAACCCCCCCCCCCCCAAACGGGGATTAACCCAAAGCTGTGTAAATGGGTAGGCTACACCTGATGTCACATCCATATGTTCACCTTCACCCTCGAACTGTTAGCGTGTGCATAAAAGTTGCACAATTGCAGGCGCTTTGTATTTGGATTCACTGCTTTGATTTTGAAACAGTTAAAGATCACTGAATTAGAATTTTCATTCCCCCTCCCATACTCATTTTATGGACAGATATGTTGATATCAAAAGTAGGGAATGGCAATTATGGCCCCCTCCTACTGGAGGAGGGGCATATAGTAATCACTTTTTCTGTGTGTTTGTCCAGCCCCTTTACATGTCCGGGCTATAATTCACTTGTCCTTCAACTTAGATTAATGAAACTTCACACACAGGTGCATCTTGACATAAGGGTGTGTCATGTACCAAAAGTAGGTCAGTAGCCCAAGTGTCTGGGTCACAGTGACATATTCTTGTAAAATCGTGTATGGGCTATTATTCCTTTACTTTCCTTTAGTTTCATGAAATTTGACACACACATACATCGTGCCTTAAAGGTGTGTCATGAAACAAAAGTAGGTCACTAGGTCTAGTATCTGGTCTCCGCTATTTGTGTCCAGGCCATAGTTCGCTTGTCCTTCAACTCAGATTAATGAAACCTAACACACAAGTGCATCTGGACATAAGGGTGTGTCAAAAAAGTAAGTCAGTAGTCAAGCATCTGGTCATAGTGACATATTCTTGTAAAATCATGTCTCGGCTATAATTCCTTTACTATTTCACTGAGTTTCATGCAATTTCACACACACATATATCTTGACGGAATAGTGTGTCATTAAAAAGTAGGTCACTAGGTCAAGTTTCTGGGTCACACTTATGGCCAATTTGTATTGAGTACATGTATACTCATTCCAAAATGAGACCTGTGATTAGCAAGGTTATAAATGAGGCGAGGGGGGCATTGTTTCAGCAATCTCTGGTTCCCCTTCAAATTTATCAGTGGCCAGTATATAGATCAAGAAAGTATAAATAACACAAAAAAACAAGTAAGCATCAGGTGGTCTTTCAAGACAGGTGGTTTGTAATTGAGAGTGATCCCTGAACACGGGAATGATTGTAATATTGTTGTGGCAGGTTTGTTGTTGTGAAGAACCAGAAATTGCAGGCTTGTGAGGAGGGTTGTCATGACGTGATTCTGGATCTGACCAACATGTTGATATTTTCTGTGCAATTAGCTCTTTCTGTGCCAAGTTTTAGACTGAGTCAACAGCTTTCCTCGGCATGCTTTGAGTACATTGTGCCCAAAGCATGCCAAGGAAAGCTGTTGATCTGGACACTTACATCATATGGGACTGTAAGCATATTGGAACTTGACTGAAAGGTCTTTTTAAAAATTTTTTTGAAAGAATATTAAGATAGTATCCATTTGATAATTCAGAGAAGTTTATATCAAGTGCTTCGACTTTAGTCGCAGTTGGCAGTGAAAGAGTTGAAAACATGTAACCCTGTGATACCTCCTTGTTAACCAGAGCACTTTAATGTTGTTCTAAGGCCATTCCACTCACCTTGATGAACTCCAGTTTAACCCTGTCCCCCTTAAACCATCCAAAACCAGCTGGTGGTCAAATGTCGTCTGCTTCAGCGGTTTCAACTAATTTAAACAATAATGCAAAACAGTTGTGACTAAGAATTGTAGATGAGCCCTATCAAGATCACATGCCCCAGGTCAACAATTTTCCTTGGCATGAGTTGGTGCTTAGTGCCCAACTCATGCCAAGGAAAGTTGTTGACTCGTGTCAATTCAAGGGGGAAGGGTTAAGGAAACTGTTGTAGCACATGATCAAGATAACTTGATCCTTTTTTTTTCTTTTTCTTTTTTTTTAACTTTGTCAAAAAAGGTAGTTGTGGCAGTAGATTTCTTGTGTCCATGGAGGAAACTCTGTCAAAGGTAAATTGCTATTAGAATAATTCTTGAGGGTATCCCCCAGTTTCATAGCGGCTGAAGATTTTGTGTACATTTGCCACGTGTGCTTCCACTGCATCCTGCCTCCCCAAAAGAAACTTCCTATTAACAGCGAAACCTCTCTTCAAAGACCACACCTAATAATGACTAAGCTGTGGTCTCGAGATACAGGTCGTCTTTTGGGGAGGTATGAATATGATGAAAAATATTGTATTTTGAGCAGTGGGTCTTGCAAAACAGTTGGGCTCATTGGAATGGCCTCTGAAGACACAGACCACCGTATGTGCACCTGCATGTATCTGCGTGTATTTTGCCTGCATGTTGGATGTTAACTGGCTGCCATTGCTTAAAACCACCCGTGTACTTTGCATGAACTTCTGTTGTTTCTGTATGTGGTAATCTGTGTATACTGTCTGTACACAGTCAAACCTGTCCGACTCAGTGGAATATGTCACTGCAGGTGGCACCACAGGTAAACCCCCCCCATGTACCTGTTGCAGGTGGAAACACCTGTAGGGTAAACAAAATCTGCTTTATTCATTGGTTAAATATGTCATGTGACTGAAGAAGCATGCAGGACAGTGTATCTGACATGCCTTGTTGGAAATGCTACTTCCTGACTGGTGGACATTTCAAGTTCTTTTTTTGTTTGTTTTTGTTTCTAGTGGAATACCATGCTACTTGCCACAGGCCATGCTATGCTTTGGTTTAACTCATTCCACCCTGATAGAAGATCAAGTCAACAGCTTTCCTTGGCGCGCTCTGGGTGCAATGTGCCCAGAGCATGCCAAGGAAAGCCGTTGACCATGGGCATATAATTTGGAATGATCTTCTATGCAAGTTTCATCCAAAAAATTTGGAAAAATAGTCCCTAAATTAGTAAAATACAATAAGCAGATGACATTTAGATGTAAGCGGGAAAAATGTTCATTAGGGTGGAATGAAATGTATTTTATTATGGCAAACGACAACTTTTTACATGTACATCAAATAATATGCAGCAATTGGGCAAAGGGCAGTGTCCTGTATATGTGCTATGCTTTAGAGCAGTAAGGACTATATCAATGTCAGAGCAGTTGTGCAGACAGACCATGCGTTGTGAGGGTCGGGGGGGGGAGGGAGGGAGAAGATCTAGGCTCTCATCAGGCAAATTTCTGTCACAACAGCATGGAAAATATGACTGTTTCAGGGTTTGACTTTTGCACAGGGACTTGAAGTCAGATTCCTTTGTTATTTGACTTATCTGTCTGCTCACGTTTCAACATTTGAAGTATTTAGCCAGGAACAAAGTTTCACTGTATTCTAAGCAGACCTTGTAAGCATATAGTTTTGCCATTTTGTGTCTAAAACCATTTGCTGATTAAAGTAATTGAGATCCTGTTTTCCTTTCTTCGTGCATTTTAAACATGTTTTGGAGCAAAGGTTTTAATACTCATTGTCTGGAGACCCATCTGACATTTTCTCTTTATCATGTTGCAGAGCTAGAGGAACCACCGTTCCAAGACGCAAACCCGACTACCATCCAAGCGTAACAGAACAGCCTGTATATGTCAACTGAAATGCTCAAAAATATGGTCCTACATAGTTGTTGTTTGATACAGCATGGATAACTGAAGATGTTATGTGCATATTTATTAAGTGCAAATTGAATTTACTATATTATCCCCGCTAAGCACACAAAGCATGTGGGAAATTTTCAGAGTTTGCACCTCAAGTTAAGACTCCTGTTTTGAATATTATAGAATTATTTTTGCATAATTAATGGTGCAAATTTTGAACATTTACAAAACTGAAGCATTTTGGGAGTCATGAGGTTGGGAGGGGGCACTTGGGGAGACAGGCACCAAAAGAGAGATACAGTGGTCCCTGTCTTGAGAGACCGCCCCTAGGGCAGGTGAAAATGTGGTCTCTCAAAACAGGTGGTCTTTCATTTGAGGTATAATAACATGGAAAAGATAGCACAGTGTTCTGAGAGAGCAGTCTTAAAAAGATATGCGGTCTCTCATCTCAAGACAGGTACCACTGTATGCGGTACTCTGAATCCTTGGCTGCCATAACGTACTCTTCCTGTGATACTGTGTAAAATACCAAGATAAAATTGCTCGAACTCCTACCAGTAGGTAGTTTTATAATCTCTCTCCAATACATATGTATGATTTACTCTGAGTATGTACTTGTTTTACTGAACACTTTTCTTTTCCTGTTTTTGTGTTGAGATATTTTTGATTGAATTAAAAAAGTTGTGATCAAGAAGTTAAAAAAAAAAAAATACAGTAAATCAAAAAAAAAAAAAAAAAATCAAAAAAAAAAAAAAAATCCAACAATCAAAACACATCAAACATTGGAATCATGTATAGTTTGATTATCCAAACAGAGGCATCCAATCATTCCTGTTTCGCAGCCACGACAAGTGATAGCGATTGTTTTGCCCAATAGGTCCATAGAAAACCTGTCAACCTTGGCCATGCTAATCTTATAGGTGAATAGGTTTTGTCTGCAAGTCTGTCAAATTGTTTGCTGAAGGCACCACTCTGTTATTTGTGTGTTTAAGCCAGATCAATTGTTTGATTAACCATATGTACATGTATTTGTTTTGATACTGCGCTTGTTTTTTTTTTTGTTGGAAATATAATTGTAAAGTCACAGCAAGATTGCCTGCCAAGTGACTGGCTGCCCAAATATAAACAGTCGAAAGAGTGCTCAGGCAGACCCTCATGTTAGGACACCTCAGTCTACCGGCATACATTTTTATTTAAACACACAGGAAAAAAAAATGAAGTGGAATTCGGATATGTAGATCAGTGAAGCTTAGTATGTGGTGAAAAAGTGTCGAGTGAGCTAACGTGTAGTCCTGTTCTCCAGCACTTCTGGGGCATCTTGTAGTTCACGATACGAATCCACATAATTAAATATGTATAAATGGATGCCAAAGAAACCATAGAAATCTGTACAAGGGCTAATTCTGTGTATTTAAAGGGGTAAGTAATTTTCTCTTATACATAGATACCACGAAACCTGTCACGAAACCGTTCAAGCCACAAGAGTGAAATTTGCTTCAGATGCTTGCGATTTGGTAGTCAATAATTTAGTATAAAATCAATGGTGTTAGATCTGTTTGAGTCATAGTGGTTGACTGAATAATAAATAATGTAGGCATTTTATGTAGGTGATTAGAAACATATATATTAACATCCTGCCCCCCCCAAAAAGAAAGAAATGTGGCCTTCTAAACAATATGCGTATAAATATACTTATAAAATATATATATATATATACATAATTATATATATATATATATATATATATATATATATATATATATATATATATATATATATATATATATATATATATATATATATATATATATATATACACACATTTTGTATATTATTTAAAAAACCATTTTAGAAGCTTGGCCCCAAAGCAAAAGTGAGGAACAAAGTGGTATCCTTGGGCTGTCCTGAAGCCAATGCACATTAAAGGTTACTGAGATCAGGGTAATGCATCTGCTTGTAGGTCCATGGAGTGATCTCAAAGGTCGAGTGCTGCGCTGTCAAAAAGTGATAGTTCACCACACACAGAATGAATTTAAATGAAAAGTATTTTTGATACTAAAAAAAAAGAAAAAAAGTCTATATTCTTTTTGATAAAAATTTGCCGATTTCCTTTGCTTGAGTAACCGGGTAACTTTTACTTGGAGATTAGTCTTACTTCAGCACAGTGAAAACAGAAATATGCACCAGTTAAATCTAGCACACACATTACGTTTTATGAGATTTATTCTTTTGGTGTCTCTGCAGCCACATGAACAAGTTTGTTCTCAAAGTACGTGAAGCTGATCAGAATTTGTTAAAATTGAGTTTATTTTTGTTGGTCTTGCATTGTATAAAATGAGATCAATAATTGAAGAAGAACTTGAGGTTATTGCTGTATTGTTACATTTTTATTTACCACTAGGGGAAAAGAGTTGATTGTGAATGAACAGGTGCCCATGTCATAAAGTGAACTGGCTATGTTGTTTATTTGATGCATTAATCCTTTTACCCTTACACCGGCCAAAACCGGCTGGTGGTCAAATGTCCTCTGATTCTATGTTTTCAACTAATTTGAAGAGTAACGAAAAACAATTTCGCTGAGAATTGTAGATGAACCATATCAAGATCACATGCCCCAGGTCAACAGCATTCCTTGGCATGAGGTGGGCACTTAGTGGCCAACCCATGCCAAGGAAAGCTGTTGACTCAGTCTTAATTCAAAGGGGAAAGAGTTAAAGTAGGTAGCGCTGTATTGTGTACGGCAAGATCCCTACACATGCAAGGACTGGATGGACAAGGTGATGAAAAGAAAGTAGTAATATCACTACAGAATATGGAGTAGAAGAGATAAAAAAGCGACTGACACAGTGGGGAGTGAAATCTTTACATAGCTCTCTTATTCTGTGAAATAGAGTTTTTACAATAATGTAAACGTTTAAATCGCTCAATTTCTTTTTTTGCTGCTGACAATGCAAAACAGTGTATAAAAACATAAATAGTATTTAACATAGGTTTAATGCACACTATCTATCCAAACTAGTGAAATGAAAGTTTATACACATAGCAACATACAGTGGAATCTTCCTGTTAAGACCACCTCAGAGACTGAGAAAATGTGGTTTTTATAGGGGAGTGGTCTTAATGGGAATGATACTTATTAAGGATAAACAAAAACAGGTCTGTAAATTGGTGGTCTCAATATAGAAATGGTCTCTATGGGGGTGGTCTTAATGGGAGAGTACTGTGGTACATTTACGTTACATGTACATGTATTTACTACAGGGTTTCCTTGCACTTCATGGATAAACATATTATTGTGGCCTTAAGCTTGGTCCCCATGTTGGTACAAACATGATACAAGAGAAAAATGAAGCTTTATTGTTTGTTTCAGTTGCAGCATGTATATATTTTGCCTTGGGAAGCAACCTCCTCTCCGCACCCCCACCCCCACCCCCACCCCCACCCCCACCCCTTCATCCGGTGACGTGGGGTGCCCTTAATGCCTTGTGCCTGCAGTGAATCTGTCTGTATTGGCAAATGTATAGTATGGGTATATCACTGAAAAATTGTGCTGCATTTTCAGAACTGTGTACTGTTTATGGTTATTACTGGTGTATTATCTGTGTCTGATACTCATTATGAACTGCAGCCTTTACAGGGTGCCATATGTATAAACTATATCAATAATTATTGGAAATGTATATCTGTCATCTAAGTAAAAGAGGGGTGACTTTTACAAAAGATCAAAGCCACCCAAAATTTTTAATTTATCAGATTCACTATTCAAATCACCATTATAGAAATACTGTATATTTGATCAAGAGCTATATGTATATGAATATCAAATCTCTTATTAAGACTACCTGAGGGCTGGACAATCTTGGTTTCAGTAGGGCAGGAGTATCAAGGTGGAAAGCAAAATACAATATCAGAATTGGCACTGCTGAATGGTGGTGGTAATATGGGAGAATTGGCTTGTCACAGAAAGGTCTCAATGCAAAGGCACAACTGTACTCTGTCATTTGCGTGTGAACTATCGTGTCATAGCTTCTAAAATATATAGTGTAATCTTGCCCCAGCTAAATATTTTTTTTCTGGGGACATCAAAAGGTACTTAATGATTTTTATAATATGTTCTCAGAGTTTGAGAATGCCTTGAATGGTTGGGTAAATTGACTCGCTCTTTATTTTGCATTTTGTATGTGTCTGACCACAGAAAGGCTGGATCTCGAACTAATCGTTTTCAAACTTCTACTCTAATACATGTGCTTGCTCAAAACAGTGTTCATACATTGCTGAGTACTGCTGAACATGTAACTGTGATGCAGTACACAAAAGTGCATACATTAATAAATTACAATAACGACATTAACCTTTAATTGCTTCATGTGTGTAAATTCAAGGGCAGATGAGCCATTTTTTGACGTGCTATAAGAGTATACATGTTAATAACGGCATGACTTATTGTCGAGAAAATTTTAATTTACAACATGGTGGTCACTGCTGTGTGGACCCTCAGCAATGGGAGGTCACATGATCTGTGTAGCCACATTTCTCAAGCCACGTGAATTTTTTTTTTTTTTTTTTGCTCACATACCAAGGTTCACAGGTCTCCTACTGTATGTGGCCATTATTTAGTGGCAGAAAGGCTGATCACCTACAGCAGATACAACTATAGATTGTTGTACTTGCTAATAAGGAGGGGGGCGGGGGATAAGGGGTTTTCGATACTGGGACGCTGGGCATTTTTTATTTCTGGTACTTATGCACTGGAAGGGCTTTTAATTTCAGTATGTTGTACCAGTTCATATTTGTAAATTTTCTTATTTTCCATGCCTTGTACTAGGGCACGATGATTACTTAAACCAGACTACTAGAGGCCCCTTACCCCCCACCCCCACCCCGACAGCCCCTACTGTCAGCAAAAAGTGGTCTCATATTGCAGGTGGTCTTGAAATCCAGGTAAAATGATCTTAAACAGTAGCACAGTCTCTCAAGAGAGATAGTCTTTAGAGCAGATACACTAGACATAATTACCATTCCATTTTGTCACCAGGGGCAGTCCATCCTTGTGGCTGAAAATTTGACCATTAATTTTTAGCATGTGTTGGAATTGAGAGAATTTTTCATATTTCTTGATATATATTTTCTGTCCGTGGGGGACTTGACTAGTGGTCCTTTATGTGGATCATTGAATGTTGGTATCTCTGGTATATCTGTACATATGTTTTAAATGTACATATTTTAATTCTCTGAAAAAGATAGGTCAACTGGCAGTGCCGGAATGAAGACCTCATGTACACAAGATTATACATATAAGTAGACCCTTGCATCAGGTAGTTTGAGTGTGTGTGTAACATGGACCTTGAAGTTCAGAGTTGCTGCTGTATATTTGATGCAAAGTAGTCGTCAACGCACCAGTCAACATTGAGGTAAAAATGTTTATTGAAAACTGCACATTACAATACATGTTCTTCATACTTAATGGTGGCGGGGACAGATCTAGACTTTGGAAATCTGTAGCCAAAGTTGGAAATATAGGCACAATTAACAAAGATTATGTCCTGGGCTTGTAATTATTCATTTAAGAATATTTTAATAGACAGATACACATTTCTTCAGCCAAAAGTCAAGAAACATAAGCTCCTGGTTATTTGGCTTGTGGTTAGAGTGGTCTTGCCAACTGGTCCATGTACCATGTCCATGGTTGTACAGTCGTCTTTAAAAAAAACAAACACTGAAACCTGTCGTTCAGGTTACCCAAAGGGATGAGCAACCTGTGGTCTCAAAACAGGTGGTCTTTCCTTGGAGATACAGTAAAACCTGTTTTGGGAGACCACCACTAGAGCAGACCAAAAAGTGGTCACATAAGGCAGGTGGTCCCCCAATAGAGGTGCAATAACATGGGAAAGATGGTACAAGGGACATGGTAAACATGATCTGAGGAGGCGTATGGCCTTTCCTCACTGTGGTCTCTCAGAACAGGTTTCAGTTTATAAATATCTCAAAAAGAACCAAAGTTTCTGAAAAATGTGGTCTCTGAAGACAGGTGGTCTCTCACAAGGATGGTGTGTTTTAAGAGAGGGTATAACTATGTATATTTGAAAACTACCATTTCATACGTGATTGTCAATGAATACTCTTATCTTGCAGGCATACAATCATGTTTCAGATATACCCAATGTGCTCATTGTGTTGTTGCATGTAAATGTCTCGGTGATTGGCTTACTCAGGACAACTGATTGGTGTCGTCATATTTATGGGAATATGCAATGAACTAATACTGAAATTTGTGTTGCCACTCAAAGAAGTTAAAACACACATTTTAGACACATGCTTTGCAGATGATATATTTTGTTCAAGTACATGTGTGTAGGATGATATAACGTGTCTGGGGCGCTTGACTGCACCTGTTAGTTTCAGCATGTGAAACATTCCTTACTGCACAGAGAGTAAAGTGGACAGTGCACGCTGGTGACGCGAAATGATCACTGAGTATATTGACCTTTCGCTGACACCTTGCTCTTTACTCAAAATTCACTGATGTCATTTCACAGAAAACATTTTTTACTTGATAACAGCCAACATTGGCTGACTTCAACCAACACTGCTTTTAAATCAGCCATTGTATTTATGTTTCAGTGGGTACGAAAAACCTTCCAGAAGTTTTATGTTACACGTATGTGTAATTTGAGGACATTTTCTTGACAAATATTTGTCAACTACGTGTACCTGTGAAGTTTAGTGAGATATGTGGCTAGTGCATATATACATGATATATACGAGAGACATTCATTAAATGGAAAAGTGCTTGATTTGTACTTTCACAAATATTATCACATACAGTAAAACCTCTGTAAAGTGGGCACCCTTGGGACCGGAGCAAAATGCCCACTTTAGGGAGGTGCCTTTTTACAGAGGGTCGGCCATTTTGGGTTGTGTGGATGAGCAACAAAGATATGGGAGAGGCTATACAATCGCATGCATACACATCTACATGCATACATGTACATGTATATTTATATAAACATGTATATAGATACATGCATCTTAATCCCACATGAAATAAACGAGAAAAGCATTTTTTTCAACATTTTGCCTGTATTTCTTGAAAAAAAAAATCAATTAAATATCAACCACATGTACTATGTAGAAAGATAAAGTCCTTAGACTACTTATGGAGAACAGGTCCCAATTCAATGATTGCCAGTAGGCACATTAAAGTATCAAACTGCAAGGTTGAGCAAATCGCTGAGCTGACACTCATCCACGAACCAACGTGCTTTCCAGTAGAGTCAATTGTTCTCTCCACTTTAATACCTTAATCCCATGGTTAATCCATAAAGCTGTCAAAACTTATTGTGGACTAAAACAACTGTTATGCTTTGATGCTTTGTTGATGCTGGCCTATACATGTACTGTACTCTGCTATGAGAGGGGGATTATATTAAGCGGTGAGCACTGATAGAAAAGTGACACTTGAAGAATTAAAATATAAAGGTAGTAATCCTGATGCAAAACATTACACTTTTACAAAGTAAAATATTTATTGAACAAAACAATAGTGCCCAATTTAACAAATTTTGGTGCCTGTTTAGGGTGCCCTATGCCCAGATTAGGGAGGTGCCCACTTTAGAGATTTGGCCTTATAATGTAATCAATAGGAAAAATGAAACGGGACCGAAGAAAAGTGCCCACTGTAAGGAGGTGCCCACTTTGGAGAGGTGCCCACGTATGGAGGTTTTACTGTATGGGTCTTGCCTGATGTAAGTTTCGATGCTATTGTAACTACATGAAAGTAATCCTTTTTATAAACGAGCATTAATATAAGTTTTTTTGTCAAATTTGAATGAAGAGCTGAATAAAATGATGGCTAATTTGTAAAGAGATTCAAAACAGAATAAAACGATTTTGATTTTTCTTTCCTGGCTGTGACACATCTTTAACCTGGTCCTACTTTAATTGGCTAAAACGGGCTCACACCAAATGTTGTCTGCTTCAGTGTTTCTAATTTCGACAGCACGGAAAAACGTAGAAAAAGATTTTCCATTAAGCCCCCAAAACGGAAAATAGATAAATAATAAATCCCAAAAATCTTAGAAGCAGGAGCTATTGAACATTCTCTGAGGAGCTATTGAACATTCTTTGAGCTGTTGAACATTCTTTGAGGAGCTCGCCTTACCTGTGAATTGATTGCCCATAATACCCACCAAGTATGACAAAATTCATCTTGGCTGCAAAGTGACCCATCAATATATTGGACTGAAGCGAAATTCGAGCAATGTCGTCTATTTCTAATGACGCTATTAAAAAAATGAACAAAATTCTCCCAAGCACTTTGTACATATTGCAACAAAATCGGACATATTGCAAAAAAAGAACCAGCAAGTCTAGATGTTAAGTAGTTGTTTTGGTTGAAACTTTGTCCAGGATGAGGGCATTTCTCCGCACCTTTGCGTGCATTGCATTCAAACTGCCGAGGACTCGGTCTATAGCTTGGCATGAAAGATTTAAGTGAATGCAGGTTACTTTACATCATTGCTGCTTTCAGGAGAGGTAGTTTCTGTGTTCACACTTTCTGATGAGTCCTGCAGTCAAAATGTATAATATATATATATATAGAGAGAGAGAGAGAGAGAAGCAGGAAAATGCCGCTGTGACCAACCTGCCGCCCACCTGCCTGCACCACACACGCACACTCGCGCTCGCAGAGCTGTGCAAACCTGCATGTCCAGTGCCCCATTGGACTCGGGCCACCACTGTGAGGCAGGCTACGTATACTGATGAACTCTGTTGCCCTGTCTTCAGACTCATGGCTTGTTTGTCATTGACCATACCTCTCATGCTTTTGACTTCAATATTGAAATGTGTATGCAATATTACCGAGATCAAAGTTATATTTCTTTGATGTGGGCATGATATGCCACTGAACTAAAGAGGCCACTAGGAAATGTCATATTAAATTTAGTATCTTTATCTAGCATCATTTATAACATTTTCAAATTATTAAACTTTTATAATTCACTTACAGTAGTTTTCAATGGTTTCAACCTATAAATTGTCATTGGATTAGCAAGTCTACTTATCATAGTCTCGAAAATATTCAATATTTACGGTTTTCAAGTGCCTAATTCGCATGCTTTGAAATACTGCAACTTTTTTCATGGCCCACCGCATTGGCAGGTGTCACAAACCTTTACGCACAGGCTGAACTTTTTTTATCTATCTCGAACTGGTTTGAGCATATGAAACTTTTCAATTTTTAATTGTCTTTATTTTCCATAATTGTTAACTTCCTTTGAAATATTTAATTTTCTTCAATTTGCATAATTGTTAAATTCCTCGTAATTTAAGGTAAGGTGCCAAAGTTGATCATAGTTGCAGTGTTCGCAATTATTTTGAGAACTGTCGCTTTCCCGATGGCCAAGAAAAACGCCGTACAGCGGAAATAAAAAAAAAAGGAACTCCGTTTACACACAAACACAATAATAATAATAATAATAATAATAATAATAATAATAATAATAATAATAATAATAATAATAATGATGATAATAATAACAACAACAACAACAACAACAACAACAACAATAATAATAATAATAATAATAATAATAATAATAATAATAATAATAATAACTAGAAAAGAAGATTTACATTCCAAGCAAATCAGTGTGTGCGTTCAAAGCTTGCATGAGAAATCTTTGCTGGCAAAATTATATTTAACCTGGCTTGAATATAAGTATATGGATAAATTAATGAAAAAGGACTTTCAAATGGCTACGCAATTATCAAACAACGCAAGATATATTGATGACATTACTTGCGTAAATACACACAATTTCAGTGAAATTGCTAAAGAAATTTACCCAAAAGATATCCCTTTGGAGGGTAACAATTCAGATGTTTTCAGAGATGTGTTTTTGGACTTGGATATTCAGGTCACTAATGACAGGTTTTGCATTAAAGTCCATCACAGAATAGATGAGTTTAACTTTGAAGTAGTTGATTATCCTTTCCCGGACAGTAATATTTCGGAAACTATTGGATATAATACGTTTTTGTCAGAGATATTTAGATTTGGTCGTATTTGTTCCAAAATTTCAGGGCTTTGCATCTAGAACCAAATTTATTTACAATAAACTTGCGTCAAGAGGATTCAAAGATGTCCTTTTGATCAAATAATTCTATAAATTTTGCCTTAAATATCCCGAGATAGACAGTTTGGCTTCAATAATTTTAGAGATTTTAGACTTGCCTGTTTTGCCAATTAATTTTATCTTTTGGCATCATTCTGTTTTAATGTTCACCTTTCAGACATTTTAGGCTAGCTTGTTTTCTGTTAGGGCAAACCCCCAGGGGCTAGAGGTAGCCAGCAGCTACTAACGACAGTTACAAGCTTGCTTAAATGTACTTGGTATCTGGTTAAGAAATGTTATATTTTCATTGCATTCTCTCGAGTTAAATACAAATGACTTTCATCCTTTTCTGACTTGCCCAATAATTTTGCTGTTAATATCCAAACATTAAAAAGTTTGGCTACAATAATTTACACTGTTTAGATTTGTCTGTTTTGCTACTTGACTTTATCTTTTGGCATTTTTTTTTTTTAATAATTATTCACTTTCAGATATTTTAGGCTTGCATGTTTTCCGTCAGGTTAAAACCCCCGGGGCTATCAGTAGAAAGCAGCGGCCTACCACAGTTACATGTTTGCCTAATTGTACTTAAAATCCTGTGAAGAAAAATTGTTTTCATAACATGTTTTTGGCATAAATGCTAATGACTTTCATTCTTTTCTGACATGCCTAAATGCACATTTACTCAATTTTTTAAAACATCACCCAAAATTGACATTATTTTCTCAATTGTCACAAACCTGACACATTACGTTGTTACATTGACTCAGGGTTGGCAGTGAAATAGAGCTTAATTGTTTGAGGGGTAGGTGTCATCATGGAGTTTGTTTTACATTTCTGGTGCAGGATGTCCATTGTTGCAGTTCTTCTTTGGATTTCCCTTGGTTTGTACATGTGGTCTAGCGGCAACTGTTTATTTTACAATCACTGGGACTGAATATAATGGCCCAGCTTCTTTCCACTTCAGTAATACACTGGTGGGTGGTTTAACTTTGATAAGCTGTCCAGCTAGAAAGGGTACATGTTGGTTCAGGGGTAAGTCAAATTGTTCTTATCTGAATTTGTACTATACAAATTTAGTAATTATGGTTTGTTTGACAGGTATTCTTCTTTCATAATGAAGCTCTGCATTTATAAGCAAAACTTCACGTATTTAGGTAATTCATTATTCACCACGTTCATATTTATTCATTATTATGTGGGTTGTCTTTGCTGAATATTTAGCTTAGACAAGGAGCCGCTACTCAGAGAGACATGTACGGGTAATAGGCTCGGAAACATGTTGAGTAGTTACCCGCTTAAGACCCTTTGATTTATTTGGGCTAATACAGCCTATGTCAAAATTTTACAGAGGAATGTGTGCAATATGGACAATAGTAATTCCATATGTATACAGGTTAGACAGAGACAGGTTAGCTTATGGAGAGTAAAGAGTTTGGACTGCGGAATAGCGTAATGGCTACTAGGAAGTGGTTCTGGGCAAGAAGACACAAACACAATAAATTAAACTCCTACAATCTTGACTTTTCTGTTCATAGGCTGCACCTGCAGCAAAACGTGTGAGAATGACACCAGTGGCCTGTTAAATATTGAATTCATGTACATAGCTTTACTTGAAATAAAGAATTAATTTTACATTGCTCAACAAAGTACCAAAGTAAGCCCTCCGCAGACACTCAAAATACAAGTATCATTCAGATTATATAACACAAACCTAAGAATTGAAGGAGTGATGCGCACCTCTGCCTCATTTAAATTGTTTAAGTGCACATCTTTTGCGTGTGGTTTATTGGGTGTGCTAATAGCACAAACCCATGAATTAAAGTTTGAGTTGTACCTTACTTTTAACAGTTCTGAAGATATTTAACCTTTTAACTTTTCAAGTGCCCATAATTGGCATGCATTGAAATTCTACAACTTTTGGCTATGTTTTATTGGATGCGCCTATGGCACAAACCGATGGATTAAGATTGGAATGGTACCTACCTCTATCTTGATTAGTTTTGAAGATTTTGAACATTTAAACTTTTCGAGTTCGGCTAATTTGTATGAATTAAAATTATATAACTTTTGGATTCGAGTTCCGCTAATTTGTATGAATTAAAATTATATAACTTTTGGATTCGAGTTCCGCTAATTTGTATGAATTAAAATTGTATAACTTTTGGATGTAGTTAATTGGATGCACTTATAGTGCAGACCTATAAATTAAAGTTGGAATGGTACCTCTACCGTTAAAATGTTTTGAAGATATTAAACATCTGAAATTTCAAGTGGTCCTAATTTGCATACGTTTCAACATGTTGACTATTCCAAACCATAGAATTCATGTCGGTACTAGGTCAATGGCCATGCCTAGTTTGGTACTTTTTGGAACCACAGCGTCCGAGAAAAACTGAGGACATAGTTTACACGGATGTTAAATAAATAAATGAATGAATGAATAAATAAATTATTTGAGGGAAAACAAAAAATCTGTGTTGGTATACAGAAGGAAAGCTCATGCCTCTGCTTAAAAAGACGAAACACTTGCAAACAACAGACAAATAAAAATTAATCGGGCCTATATTTCTTTACCAACAGTGCACTATGGTTTTATTGTCGAAACACACATCCTAAATATCACTGGCATCAAACTATTATAGCATAAATTAATGTTCACTTCATGCCATTATCTGGTGATGTTTTAGCATGAGTTTGGCGGTTCAGAAAAAATATCTCCCGCAACAATGCTGCTGTCAGTTTTTGATGTTTTCCAAGTCACTGCATGACGTCCGATGCTGCCTTTTACTTGCGCTTGTGCCGTTGTCTCATTCCTCCGTCCACAGCACAAAATACTCGAATATGTGTTCCGAAATTTTCTGAAATTGCATTTATTACATAACATGCAAATGTTTATAGTTACATTTAGATTTTGTTCATACAATACTTGCCTGCTGAACAGATGAAAGTTCAATGTGTTTTCCCCAGTGCCTTAAGAAAAAAAAATGCATGGAACTTGAAAGGAAATTAAAAAAAAAATCATTGATGTTTATGACAATATAGTGTTCTCATGGTTCACGGTTTATTCAGACACAAAGTCAGGTTTCATAAGCATACTTATGTACAGTTTCATGATTAATATTTTATCTATTTGAATTCATCGTTCACAGAAAATAAACTGTGCATTTAACAAAGAATAAGAATTCTAAATGATGATGATGATGATGATGATGATGATGATGATGATGATGATGATGATGATGATGATGATGATGATGATGATGATGATGATGATGATGATGATGATGATGATGACACCAAGACACCTCATTAAAGTGTCTCGAAAGTACCGGATTTTCTTCATATTGAAATTTTCATTTTTGAAAAGCGAGATAAATATTATATGAGCTGCACAATGTAATTTTCATTTTAGGAGACTGAAGTGAGCATTTTCAAAGAGAAAAAGACTGGACTTGATACATATAAGTTAAGAGTGATATATTTGCATCTTCTAAAATTGTATTAAATTAAATACACTTCATCATATATATTTACCTTGAGCAGAAAGGATATATGTAGGGATTAACGCAACTATTTGCTAGTCCAAGCAAGTAAAGATTAAATCCTATCCCATGCTTTTCGTTTAAGATAGACACATTTTGTGGCAGGATGTCCAATGCGATTATTAGGTTATATATGCTTGCAGGAGTCCAACATATGAAAAATATCCCCACCACAAGAGTAAGCATTTTTATGACCTAAACAAAAAGGTAAAGGAATGTCGACAAGTGTTACGCAACAAACAAATAAAAAATGTACAAAAGCTGAGCTACTTTTGGGTTTTAGTTTGAGATTGATTGTATTCTAACTCGTTTAAGACATTTTGAATCGAAATTGACAATATGATTTCATAATGAACTCTTTGATAAGCCTATAAATATTAACATTTATCGGTGGAGTAGAAGTTTGTGAATGTAAACATGCAATTATTCGACATGGTTTCAAAAAATAATGTGGAAATGAAACAATTATGAGAAGAGAACTTGAAAACGAAGATTTGCTTTAAAACAAATCTGTGTGTGAAAAGTCTACATATGTTGATAGCAATAACGCTCCTGTTAATTTCCCACAAATATGCTATTGGTGGCTATTCCATTGTGTTAAGTCACTATACATAATCAACGGAGACAAAATCATATGTCTTTCCCCAATTTAATGTCAAATATGAAATACATGTAGTTTAACTTTCAAATGCTAATGATTTACATATATATCTGTCTCTGTTTGTGAACTGTGTGCACGTTTTGATAATGAAAATAGTAATGAATGTGATTTGTCACACATTCAGGATCCTTATGGTCCTGGGATCTGTACCCAATATGCAGCAAAGTTAAAGCTTTCTATGGAAAGTAAATAGTTTCTAAGGGTGTCATGAAGTCTTTACAAGAGGGGCGTGAAGGGACATTTCCCTACCGGCATACTGGGGCATTTTATATTCTATGCCGTCATACAATGTACTGGAAGTCCTCTAATTTTCTGTACTTTGTACGGCCTTTATTTTGGAAAAGTCTTATTTTCTGTATGCTGTACTGGTGCAAAAGTGTTTCCTGCACAAGCGTAATGCTCGCCCTCTGCCATCCCCTGTAGTGCATGTCTTTCCTGTATTTTTTTAATAAAAGAGCAAAAGCTTTCAAATTTTACAATTTTTGATTACGTGTTCAGCAGCTGAACCACTACAAGAAACGTACCTAAAATAACAAAAGTGTTTTCTTCTTACTTTAATCTTATGGGGGACTGAAACTTCCAAATGCTGCCAATTAGTTTATTAAATTGAATAAATATGTCAACTCGATGCGATCATGAGATGCAACACCCAAACGAATGCACTCGTACACCTAGCGCATGTGGTCGCTACTGTGAACAACCACACTGCTTGTTGTGGTCTGTCTGCTCTAGCTGAGGAGCTTTTAAAATTTTGATTGCCCCTAGTTAGCATAAATTTGAATATCTGATTCTTCAAGATAAGGGGCACTAGTTCGTCACTACGGAGCCCCAGAGGGGACATATGAGAAAAAAAAATCATTCCCTCGCAATAATATTGCGCTCCCTGCAAGTAATTATTTCGTTCCCTCGCAATACAAAGAAAAAAAAATTACTTATGTCTCTTGGTTGACTGAATGTAGTATGGAGCCCCAGAGGGGACATGGGAGAAATTTTTATTTCGTTACTTCGCAACATTATTGCGTGGGAATATTTTACGAAATAAAAATTTCCACAAAAACAGGTATCTCTGGAGCCCCAGAGGGGGCATAGACGAATTTTTTTTATTTCGCAATGATTATTTGATTCCCTTCCAATAATATATCGTTCCCTCGCAATATCATTTCGTTCATTCAAAATAATAATTTTGTTCCTTCGCAATAATATTGCATTCCCGCGAAATAACATTTCGTTTCCTCGCGACATTATTGCGTTCCCGCGAAAAAACATTTCGTTTCCTTGCAATACGGCTGACCAAAAGTAGAGCCCCAGAGGAGACATGGAAGAAAAATCAATTTATTTCGTTCCCTGGCAATACTGTTGCAGTTTCGAAGTGCAATTTACATGCTTTTTGGAAAGATGCGCGTTTCTTTAGGTGTTGCGGTCTTGTGTGGTCTAATGCGTTTTAGCGCGTTTTTTATGCGTTTTTGTGCGTGTTGATGCGTTTCTCTTTTGGCGGGAAAAAGGAACACGGATCGAGCTGGGCGTCCCGTTGGTGCGGTTACACGCAATTGCATGCGGTTTCATGCGTTTGCACATTTTCCCTGGCGATTGCAGGCGTTATTGGACTTTCTTATGCTTTTTTTATGCGTTTCAGATGTGCGTTTTGGTGCGTTTTCTTAAATTCGCACATAAAATTTTGAACATGCTCAAACATTTTTGGCAATCCGCGTGAAAACATTGGTGTCTTGTGCTTACATGCGGCTACGTGCAGTTCAATGCGGTTTCCATTGTTTTACGCGTTTACACGCGTTTTGACGATGCGCTTTATGCGAGAAAAAGAACGTCTCTAACCGCACCCCAAAACGCGATACTACGCCAAAGTGTCCGACAAGCCTAATGCCTGCCTGGCCCTAATTTGCATAATTTTCAACCAGTTGACTGCTCTGAACGACACACTAAACGTCACAACAGGAGCTATATCAATGACAAATTTGAAGCTTCTGGTTCACGTGGTGTCTCAGTTTAAGCCGACACAAAAATAAAGTGAAAAGAAAGACAAAAGGCAGAAAGAAATAACATTGGAAAAACAATATTTCTGTGTAAACACAAAGACATAACTATGTTTTATTTTTTCATTTTGACTCACATAAACGCCGGCATCCTTACATGGGGTTTCATCTATATATGTACTGCTAGAAAACTTCATACGAAAGCTGTTTGACTTGCAGCAAAAATGTTGTCCACACTGAACCAAGCTTCAAAAATGAAAGACTATTGAAACTAGTCTAAATTAAAATTAACTTTTAATTTTACACATTAAGAACTGCCAACTTGACTTCTATTCACTTTATTTGGAGTGCGAAAATACATAGTCGCAAACACAAGACTCAATAATAATAATATGTTTATAAAATACTTTGCTTGATGCCATTTCAAAGGCCATAAATGATACGAGCAAAATATAGACAGTAAAGTGTAGTCTTATAGGCCCATTAGATGGTGTTTTTTATGTCACTGGAAAACACTTGTTTTATATCAAAGTAAACAAAGTTTCTCCAGTTATCAACCCCCCCCCCATCTATTTAAATGATTACTTAAGTAAGCGTTCAATTACCAGTTGCTATATCTTGCCAAAACAGTGGAGTTGTTGATTATTTACTGCTATACAAATTAGGCCTTGAATAAAAATGAATATATTCTATAAATTATGTCATTCCTGAAACATCCATACATTTATAATTGGCCACCTAGCGATTATAAATATCGCTATAAGTAATGTTCATCTCAGTTTTGTAAATTCAACGAATTTCGCTGCATTTTCATTTCCGTTTATTTTGCTGATAGCGGGAAAACAGTTAAACTAATCTAAGCTAAACTACAATGGAAAAGCATTGTAACATGGATCTAGTATAAACTCTGTCCAAATAGTGAAACTGAAGGTTCAGTCAAGTGCCTGAAATGCTAAAAGGTGAAAATTTATACGCAAAAGATACATTTATAGTACATCCATGTATATGTGCTCGCTTTGTCACTCACATGGATATTGTATATATATAGGCCTACCTATAGCAGGCCTATGCTTACAACTGTGGAAATAGGCCTATAGGCGGCTCTTGCAACAGCAATATGTCTTATGTTACAGCCAGATTTTCCTAAGCCGACTTTGAAGTGAATAATATAATTATATGTTCACTTTATATACATGGGCTAAATAAAAAGATAGCTATGTCTGAATCTGTCTGAGGGACCACAAAAAAGAAGTTGTATATTGGTGTCATGCCACTTAGTTTTATTGAATTTTTGAGCTACCAAACATACACGCTCGGATGGCCTACCTTGACTCTTGCTGTGGTCGTCGCGTCAGCAGAGTGTGAAGCGGAAGGTTTTCCTTCTCCAGATTTCTTGCTGTTTAGTGTAAAAGTAGGCATATACTCATCAAAATAAGAACCCGCAAATATATTTGAGGTCTACTTTTCCCACACAATTATGATTAAATATTTGTATTGAGCTGTCAGATAAGCCAGTGAAGATGACGGGAAGGCGTACATTAGTAAGCTTCAAGAAAGTTAGGCATACTGATCAATAAAAGCACTGAAAAAATTGGCCTACTTATTAATATGACAAAGTGAAACTTGCACTTCACAATTTGGGCAAGTTGGTATCGTTGCATTATGCATTCAATGTTATAAAGGTTCCTCTGTGTATGAACCAAATTAATGCAGACACCGATGGCGGATTCCAATATTTTCATAAGGCCAAATAAAAAAAAATATCTTGTTTCTCATTTACCTCTGGGGACAGAAGTCATGAGGGAGGGAGGCTTTTTAATTTTTTTTTTTAATTTGTTTTTGGGGGTGGGTGGGTGGGTGCCAAATACCATTTTAAACAGGTGTAATACCATTAAAAGGCTTGATCCAGATGATGAATATATACATATGTATATTTCTTGATATTTTAGAATAGGGCTCACCAATTTATATGTCCTATTGTCAAGGAGAAGAAGCAACTGATGGGGAAAAAGTAAAATTTTGTGAAAAATAACACATTTAAAGATGGAGCACTTGTCCCAAGAGAATCAGATCTTGCCCTGTTGAATAAAAAAACTACCTACTAAGAAATGATATGTTGAATGTGATACATGTGTACATAATATACCAGGAAGAAGTCTTGTACTGATTAAAAGGATAACAATAATAGTACATTTATCAAAAATATAACAAACCTTAATTCTTTCAAGAACACATTCACATGAGCATTCTGCAGTTTGAGGATAAATGTTTTCCTCGGACTGCAGACTGCTCATGTGAAGAGCATCCAAGCCCCAGGACTCAATTTGAATTGTAGTGCGGTACCCATACTCGCCTCACATGCGTACTGTGATGATGAAACGGGGAACAGGGCAGAAATATCAGTTTCTCTCTAAGCCCGACAGATGGCAGCAGGTGCTGATATCAGAAAGTGAAAGACCATTGACATTTGAGCAAAACAATACCCATTTAAAGATTTAAAAAAAAAAAAAAAAAAAAAAAAAAAAAAGTGATGCGGCGGAAAAATCTCATGCGCGCGGAAATGAGAAACAAGTTTTTTTTTAATTTGGCCTAACGTTGGATTTTTAACAACTGACAACTAAGGAGCTATATATAATGATGTGCCTGTGTGCAAGCCGCATTCAATCAGGTGATCTCGCCAATATTTCATTGGGTTCATTTTGGGAGGTGGGTATGATAGACACAGGCCTTACAGGTTGAAACTGTTCATTTTTTTTGGTGACATTGTACAAATTAGCCTGTTTTGTTGCTGCTGACCATGAAGAACTCCGGCATGTAGGCCTATTCATAATGCAATTCTAAAATGTTGGCCCCTGACCATTTTAGACTTTTTGGACATCTCTCTCTCTCTCTCTCTCTCTCTCTCTCTCTCTCTCTCTCTCTCTCTCTCTCTCTCTCTCTCTCTCTCTCTCTCTCCCAATGATTGTGACACAGACCAAAATTATTAGGTTTCGCTCATAACAAAATTTAGACCGAATAAAGCAACTGTCAACTGATATTCTGTGATACGAAAATATGCCTACATCATTTCAGGGTAGGCCTAAGCTATAGCGAATGCTCGCATATGTTCGTTTGTTGAAGAGCTAGAGAAATCAAGCGATCCAGCCGATTCCACTGTTAGTAGCGAACAACTTCAATTGCGTTTTATTCTTTGTTTAAGGGGGAATTATCGTTTTCTAGAGTCAAATTCAAAAGCAGTAACTCACTGCAGATCACATGACATAAACGTTGTTACAACTATAAATTGCGACGCCCTGCATCAGTGAAGAAGTGCATTAACATATAGGCCTAGACAAAATCAAATGTGGGCCAGAGATGTTTGGTTTAAACATATCTTATTTGCAAAATCAATTGGCCAACAGGCACGGTGCCTATATGAAGGCTTCTTGCAGATGAATTAACAATATAACAAAAGTGGATTTAAACTGCTTTTCAAAGGTGTTTTCCATTAGAAAGTAAGTAGTTTTAAAGCCATGACCACAGATTCAACTTTCTTATCTTTCAATGGAATTATCCATGATAAAGACGTCAATATTGCTGAATGAAGTTACTTTGCTAAATTTCCGGAAAGAAATCTGCCAAAAATTTATTTGTGAACTTCGTTGGGTTATTCGTCGGTGCACACAACTTCACAAGTCTCTCAAGGCATATATTAATCTCTTCATTTAACAACTTCTCAACGATTGATCTGTCTCCTTTTCCCAGTATAGAGTACGACTACACACACACACACACACACACACACACACACACACACACACACACACACAGAGGCATGTGTGGGTGTGTTCGACATTCAACATATTTTTTTTAATCCACCGAACAGCTCGTTATTTAATTTAAAGCCAGTAACGTTAATGGTCGGCCAACACGGATCATGGCATCGTGAGCAGTGTTGTGTGGAATATCGCTGCGGTGACGTCAAACATACCCTAGATTGTTGCAGTGATGATAACAACCAGTGTTTGATGAAAAGAAGTCTCACGCAAGTTGATCTCATTATACCTCGTATACAAATCAATTGTGTTCTCATGGTGGAGAGACAAATCATTAACGAAAATAATAAACAACAATAAATCTTTAAAAAAAAAAAAAAAAAAAAAAAAAAAACTATGTTGCGAGACTCTAGATTTACTTTGTTGTTTATAGGATGATGGCAATTCAATTAGATAATCGGATATTCTTCAATGTGAAATTGAATCATCAAAAATAATAATGTAACAAAGCTAAAAATTATTAGTGTGAAAATTGTGTGTCATTCAAAAAATAAATTCACCCTTTGTGCACGCCAGAGAGTTCCGTAGTATTCCTTAAGCTGTTCCACAGAGTAAAGCTTATTCTAATATACATGTGGGACATCAGTGGGACTGGTAGGACAACTTGCACCAGAACAGGATAGAGCTCTTTTAAGACTTGGTCCAAATAGGACCCATAGCCCATTGAAGAATAACAACAATTTTTCGTTTGCCCGAATCCCCGTGTTACATCTGTGGCGGTCTGAAAACAATCACATTACTTTTCAAGCTTGGCAATATTCACGGACAAAATGAAATGAATATATTTTAAGTAGGGTATAAAATAATTCTGTGGTGGTAGCCTATAGATGCAGGCAACGTTTTCCACCAATGCTTTGGGTGTATTTTAGTATCGTTAAGTCTATCCTGTTACTATTATTTTAAAATTACCAGAAGCCTTATAATTTGGAAAAAACGCTTACCCAGATAAAAATGTTTGGCACGCCCACAATTACTCCTGAGATCCACATTATGCAGGCTAAAACCACTGTACGGTTGTGAGCGCTGGCCTGAATAGAGGTCACTGGATGGCATATAACAATGTACCTACAAACGAAAAATAAGGGTCTTTTCTTGTGCACACGATTGACTCTGGACACAATGTGAAACTCAACACACGTTTTCATCGATTGCTTCAAAAGACACATGCGGATCAGTGATACAATAATAAAAAAAAATACAACAAACTTTTTTCAGACAAAAGTATTTAACCTTGTCTCCAAAGCAAAGTTGCGTGTTATTTCTACTACCGGTACACCAAATTGAGCAGATGCAACACGGAGCTTGGGACTGTTTCGGAGGCAATATTTATCCCTTTCCTTGTCACAATAAGACTGAGTCATTAGCTTCTCTTTGCGCAATGCGCCCAAACGGTGCCATGGAAAGCTATTAAACTTGGGTGCTATATTATTCTCAGGAAAAAAAAATATTTGTATGGAACTCAAGTAAAAACATGGAAGAAGACGGCAATTTACTTCCGGGCACTTCTGGACGATTTAAGCAGGAAAGGTTTGAATATACCTCCTGCAAGGGAACGCCTGGAGATTGACATTGACGATATTGATCCCGCATGGCCCTAACGTTTTTATTAAGGGATATGGCGACAAACTGGGATCATCTGATTGCAATTACATCACCAAAAATACAGGTCTTTGAAAATGTCTATTAGTTACGTAACACTACCCCTCGCCCATCATAGGCCCAGACCCCTGTGTCTGGGCCGAATGTCCATGAATCAAGTTGAGTTTGACTCACTTGATCTGAAAAATCTGACGGTCCCATGGCACCATTCCCGTCTCATCCTTCCTCTTTTGGGCGCCATAACTAGCTTTCTCGTTCGAGTTTGGGGCTTCGTGAACTTTTGTTCACCATTACTGTTCTAGTGCTTCACATGCTTTCTCTTCTGCGGAAAATCTTTTCTAAGTGGTCTGGGACTCTGTGGATGCATAGATAGCTATTTTCTGATGTGTGGATACCACTGAAATCATTGGGAGTAGAGCTGGTTGTTTGGCTTGAAACCTAACTTTTCAACATGGTGTCTCCTTGAAGTTGGGATCGCAGAGAAAGGGCGGACAGTGCCTGCTGGGCAATTGTTGCTTGGCAGGGTCTGCGAAATTTATTTCTAAGCCTTCCTGGACATACAGATTGCTTAATTTGACCTACAGATGGTAGTGGGATCCAGGACTGGTAGATGCCTGTTCAATTCTTTTCTTTTCCAAGATGGCGTTTTGGCAGGTTAATCGCAGACAGAGGGAAGGCGGTTAGCATGCAGTGGTTAGAGACCACTTATCTTTGCACTTGTTCAGTAAATTGACAGAAGCAGGACTCACATAATCACTTGTGGTTTAGAGACCACTTCTCTTTGCCCTTGTCAGGTAAATTGACAGAAGTAGGACTCACATAGCCACTTCATGGCACATGGCCTCGTGTGTTCTCTGAATACACATATGGGTTTTGTGTCAGGTTGGGAGATGACACCTGTCTTCTTTCTTGTGTCTATAGTCGCAAGTCAGTTTGCAAGAGATCAGCTTATGGGGAGCGGGAGCATTCAACACTACCTGCATGGGTGGCGTCTGGGGCTCCTTGCTCACTAATCTCAGACTTAGTCTTGGAGATGTCTGCTTTGACACAGATACTATTGATCTGATCCATGTACTGTTTTCCAGCCTGTTGTTCTTCAGAGTTTTCTTCAAAGAGGTCAGCCGTACATTGACTGAAACCTTGGCCATTCTGAGCGCTCCGACTGTAAGTCTGAGAAAAACAGGAGGCCTCCGGGACCTGGGACTGTAGGTCCGGGAGGTCTGGAGAGCCACTGGTGCCTCCATTTGCCACTCCTGCCAGCAGATTTCTGAGTCATCAGCGGCTGTGGTCCCCTAGTGTGTCCCGAAGAGTAGAGACCTTCGGGTTTTGATTCTGGTGTTCTGGAACCAGTCTGAGTGCTTGGTCCCGGTGCTCCAACCATAAGTTCAAGAGGTATGGAAGGCCTCCAGCACCTCGGGCAGTCTGAGCTCTCTGATCGTAAGTCTGGGAGGTCCTGAAAAACACTGGTGCCTCAGCAAACTTTCCGAGCTCCCAGCTCCAGGAATCGGATCATGAGCCAGGGTGGTGGGAGATGAAAGGAAGAAACCTGGGTCTGTAGGGGCACCTTCTGCCATCAGTGGGCCTTCGATCCTGGCGATGTTGGCACCTACTGTGACACGGGTGACACTTTCGGCTCCCACTTCAGCAGTGTCAGCCTTTGCTGTCAAAGACTGTGTCTTCTTCCGCTCCTGCTGTCACTGTAGCTGAGGCTCTCTTGGCACTGAGACTCTTGGGGCCCCTCCTGCCAGCAGATTTCTGAGTCAGCAGTGGCTGTTATGAGTGTTCCAAATGGAAACCTTAAACCTTTGGGTTTCCATTCTGGTTTTCCCGAACCGCAACCAGTCCATGGCTTCGATTCAGGGCCTGGGACCATAAGTCCGCAAGGTCTGGGAGACAAAAGCCTTGGCAAACTTCCCAGGCTGCCAGATTTGGGAGCTTGGATTGTATCCAAGGCAGTGGAGACAGAAGGAACACATCCTGATCTGTTGGGGGCCCTTCAGCCATTAGTGGGCCTTTGGCCTAGGCAGTGTTGGCACCTCTGGTGGCTCAGGTGACACCTTTCTCTGTCCCACCAGCATTCTCTGCTTTTGCAGTCAGAGACTCTGTCTTCCTTGGCTCCCACCTGGGCAGACCCTGCTGGCAGAGCAGCTTGCTGCTTCTTGTGTTAGCTCTCTCTCGACATGGGGACTCTCACGGGCTCCTTCTGCCAGCAGACTTTTTAGTCAGCACCAGCTGAGGCCCCTGAAATGAGTCTCTGAGATTGGAGACCTTCAGGTTTTCCATCTGGGCATTCTGGAACCTAGGCCAGCTTCTTGTGTTAGCTCTCTCTCGACATGGGGACTCTTGGGGCCCCTCCTGCCAGCAGACTTTTCAGTCAGCACCAGCTGAGGCCCCTGAAATGAGTCTCTGATATTGGAGACTTTCAGGTTTTCCATCTGGGCATTCTGGAGCCTCAGCCAGCACAAGCTCTTGGATCTGGACACTTGCATCAGAAGTTGGGGGTGTCTGGAGAACCAAGGGGAGCACATCTCCAGCAGTGTTGGCCTTTCCAGTCAGACAATTTGTCTTGCTCCGCTCCCGCTGTCACTGAAGCTAAGTTGGAGCACTCTGTTGGCTGAATAGCTCTGTGTTTCTGCCTTGAGTCAGTTTCCTCTCAGCACTTAGACTCTCTCAAGTTCCCCTGCCAGCAGATTTCTCAGTCAGCAGCAGCTGTGGCCCTGGAAACTGGTCTCCTGGAGACCCAGCGGGATCCCCCTGGCCAGCAGACATCTTGTTGGCGGCAGCTGATACCTTTGCACACGGTCCACTGGAACCTCCCCTCAATGACTCCACATGGGCTAAGCAGGTGGAGGCGGCATCTGCAGTGACTTTGCCAACGTTTGGGCCTGATAGTGAACCTATTCAAGTCCAGTCTTCAGCCAGCAGACTTTCCTCCTCCTCAGCATCCAGTTTGTTCTGGTTGCCTACATCTGTTGCCCTTCGGACAACCAGTGAGAGGGACTGAGGCTACCGCTGAGAGACTCTCAGACTGGTAAGGTCCCCTTGGCGCAACAATTGCTTGCCCTGCTGGGCTCCCTATTGACTCCCAGATCCCACTTGGTCGGCTCCACTGTCACCTCTTGCAACAAGCTCTGGTGGGCAGATGGTCGAAAGGCCAGGGCTATAAGGCCCAGACACTTCTGTGGTGGACCATAGGGAGATTGTCATGAAGGAACAAATGCTGACACCTTTCAGGTTCAGCCCACCATTTATACGGGCCTTTCTTAGTCCAGGTGGGGAGCCCATGTGGAGAGCCAGATGGCATTGGGCCTTTGTGTCTCACAACATAACTGGTTGGAACTGGCAGTGATACGCTTAGTGCTCCTCCAATTTCATGACCTGGTGGAGCATTTCCTGAGACATCAACATGTCCTGGCTGACCAACTCTTAAGAAGGGGTCATCTGGTAGGGACAGAGTGGTCGCTTTGCCCCAGGGTCATTCAAGCCATGGGGGCAGATGGGAACTCCAAAAGTGGATCTGTTTGCGACTTGTGAGAATGCAGAACTGGCTGTTAACATCTCCCCTGTCCCAAAGCCTTCAGCCCTAGTGGTGGACACTCTAGCCATGGATTCGTCGAACCTGAGAGTGTATGCTTTTCCGCCCTGCCAGAACCTTCTGAAGGTAGTGTGCAAGGTTCGGTCCCATGATTGCAATCTGATCCTGGTCACCCCTTGGTGGCCCTGGAGCGATTGCTCGGTAGACCTACTGGAATTAAGCGTTACGCCTGTGCTATGATTGCCACCATGGCCGAAGCTTCTTGTGCACCCACAGTTAAGTGTGTTTAAGTGGAATCATTAAGTGCTCAACCTCCATGCTTGGGGATTATCTCACAGCACATCCGCAACAGGGTCTTCTAAGAATCGGTCTCAGATTGAACTGCCAGAGGAGGGTGTCTATCTTCTTCTCTGTTTACTCGGCAAGGTGGAAGGTGTTTTCTGACTGGTGCACCAGTGACAGAATTCACCCTTGGTCTCCACGCATTGCGGACATCACAGACTTCCTGTTGTATCGGTGGGAGGTTTCAGGCAAGAGCTCAAGAACAGTAGAAGGTTTCCAATCAGCATTTCTTTAGCCCTTGCCTATGTCCTAGACATCTGCATCTGGAATGATCCTTATCTGTTTGTGCTCATTGTACCCTTCTACACCTACAGGCCGGTGACACAACAGGTTCTGCCCTAGTGGGACCTGCTGCTGGTTTTAGTTATGTTGAAGTGGCAAATTGAGTGCCTTGCAGACCCTAAGCCAGTTTCCCTCAAGTACTTGACTCAGAAAACTTGTTTTATATCAACACTCACTTCGGGGGCTAGGAGCTAGATCCATGCTCTGGCTTATGACTGACTCCAATGGTCTCCTGACCACTCTGAGGTGGCCCTTAGGCCTCACTTGGGCTTCCTTGCAAAGAACCAAGTGGCTTAAGATCTGGCTACAGCCTTTAAGGGTTTTACACTTCATGCGCTGAATGGCACTCTTCCTCTCAAGGAAAGAGTCCTATGCCCAGTGGGAGCTCTTTCCTGGTACCTTCCTGTATGGACAGACTCTGAGTACAGATGCTAGCCCTCCTTCTACCACTGAGTAACCCAAGAAAGGAGCAAGTTTGCAGAAACACAATTCATAATGAATTAACCAGACAACCCTTAAGGCCCATGAGATCTTGATGAAAAGGCCTGGCACCTTGCAACTTGTCTCAGCCAGAATTCATGAGGTACGAGCCTTGAATGCCTCCTGGCCTGCCCTGCAGAACAACATGGTTGTTGACATTCTGTGGGCCTGCCAGTGGTGATCATCTATGACTTCCACCGAGCACTGCTTGCGTGACATGATGGTGCTAGAGGATGGCATGTAGGCCTTCACAGATGTAACTGGCTCCTTTCCTTAGGTTCAGATACTTGTATGTTAGGCCATCCGGATCCAATTAGATCAGCCACCATGTTCCAGTTTATGGCGCTCTTGTGGTTTAGATCTGACGCAGTCCTATAGGTCGGTGCACCATCTTAGTGGGCTTTGTAGGGCTTTGTGCCTAGTTAACCTAATCTCTAATAGTATCAGGCAGTTTTTCCTGTTGTCCCGGCCTGTTGCTGGTCTGACATAGGAGCCCACTGCCCATGGAACCATATACTGCCCCCCCCCGACCCACCAGTTTTGTGACTAGGACCTCTGAAGATCTCCAGGTCTGATGGAGCTGAAACTGATAATGTTGCCCCACAAGGTGAACAGTTGCCCAGAACAGTTGTCATGTTGGTGGGCAAGCACTGGGTTTTCCAGTGCGGCCCCATGCTGGTCTGTAAGGGGGGTTTCCAGTTTTGTCTGGATTCTGCTGTTGGCGGCCTCAACTTCACCAAGTTCTAAGGTTTTTTTTTCAGATATCACCTCCTCATGCTGACCGATGGTTACCCCCAAACTGCTGGCCCTGACAGTCAATGAGGTCAGTATACCAGTGACGTTACACTCCCCGCCTGTACATTTGTATATTGGCTAATGGCAGTCAAGAGGTTGCTCCTAAATATCTCTTTTTCAGAACATCCTTCAGGGGGTATTTTTGCCTTTTATGTTCGAATGATAAATGAGGAAAAGACGTCTAGTGAATTTTAACATACATTTCCACCTAAATGCATAGAATGAAAATGTAGAAACTTTTATGTAGTGATACAATGGGGTGGGGGCAATGTCAAGAGTGTCCTCAGTGTAGTCTGAGTGTACAAGAAAGCTGTTGATGACTAGCCTGTATCCCCTTACTGAAATGAATCCCGGGAATATTGGGGAAATATTGCGGAAACATTGTGGAACCCAGGAATATTGTGGATAATTCAGAAAATATTAAGGTTTTAATGTGGATACATGGTGGAAATAATGTGCCAATAGCAGAAACATTGTGGACCATGATGAATACATTGTGGAATAAGTGTGGTCACACTGGACTGACCCCAGAAATATTATGGTAAATCTGGGAATACTTTGGACTGGACCCTGAGAATATTGTGTACATTGTGGAAATGATGTGGGCATTTAAATTTTTTTTTGCAAAGTGCAATGCCGGACATAATGTGGACATCTTCAAGAATCAAAAAACTTTATAGGGGAAACACTGTGGAAAGAAATTTTTGGTCAAAGTTTTATGGCGGGAATATTGTGGGCCCAGACAGTTTGTACAAAATTTACAAGTCTATCCCAGGAACTCTGTGGATCCTCTCAAATTATCTTTAGTCAAACCTGGAAACTCTGTGTCTGTTTAAAGTTGGTCAATTACATACTCTGGGCAATAATTTTTTAAAGTTTAAGCTGGGAACTCTGTGGCTCTTTGTAAATTATCAGAATGATATCGAGAACTATGTGGATAACCATGGATTTTCTGAGTCTTACCCAGAAACTCGCTGCATCTCCTAGAAATGTCAAACTCCGTGAAACTGGGAATCCAGAGGATAGCCATAAAATGTCTAGGTCTAACCTGGGAACTATGTGGCTCTTTATATATTTTCAAAATTAAGATGCCAAGAACTCCATGGATAAGCAATAATTTTCTAAATTTAAACTGGGAACTCTGTGGAAGACCAAGAAATGTGAATATCAAATGCGAGAAACTCTCTGGCAATACCATTTTTTTAAGTCTATCCTGGAAAATCTGTGGTTCAATACTTTTACAAATTTTAAAGTGTAGAGAAGCACATGGCTCTGAATTCAGCCAGGATTTTCCCAGTATGCCTTGAGTGCATTGTCACTTCCTGGCAGTATATTTGACATGCTGGATGACTCAACAGCAATGTAAAGTGAGTAAATAGTTTCTTTTTTATATGATTGAATACATCCCATGACTTTTAGAATGCATATATATTATGTTAAAGTATCACGGATCAGAAGGATATTCTTGATTTTTGACTTCTAGTCAGTGGAAGTTCTCTGCATACACATATGTATAGTCCATTGCTAATTGCATATGCAGATTGGAGGATGCATGAAACTACAACGTAAATCAATAACTGACATGCACTACATACATGTAGTGCCCACATGCATGCAAATTGATTCTTTAAGTGTACTTTTTAAAAAGTATTGTATTTTACATTTATGAATATGTTGTTAAGCTCCTCTGAAATTATAAGTCCTCTTTTGTTCCAACTGCCACTTTGTGTTAATAACCATTGAAATTTGAAGAGGATCAGTTGTCGGGAATGCTGTGGTCATGTCTGCATACCGGGAATAGTGTGGTTATAACAGATACTGGGAACACTGTGGTCATGTTTACATACCTGGAATATCAACCTGGTAAAAAAAGAAGGATTGGCTTTCGATTCCTTATGGATTCCAATAAAAAGATTTCTTTAAGATTCCCTTTGGATTTCATTAGGCCTGTGTTATTTCCAGGACCAGCTAGGATTCCTTTTGGCTGCAAAATGCATTGAATACAGTGAAATATTTATGAGGATGGAATCCTTTAAAAAGAATTCCGAAATTATAAAAATTAAAACTTTCCAAAAGTAATATTTCAGAATGCTGGTGCATTTGTAGGATTTTCATATCATTGTCAAGAAATATAATGTAAGCTCACACTGGTAAACAAGACGGCCAAAGCAAAAGGATTATATGCATGTGTGTAAAGTTTGGGAGGTCCAGAGTCAAGTGGTGAAGCTAAAGGTTCGAGCCATCTAGAAGAGGGACTGCATATGGTACTATCCTGCCATGTCAAAACCCAAAGACCAACCACTCGTGTCTGATAATTTTACTAGGAAAGTCCATTCCGGGCAAGCTACAGCTGCCTCCCAGAGTCCAACAAAGAGAAGGAAACAAAATGTCAAAGTTATCTTGTTGCCGGGAACCTCTCTGCGACAAACTCGATTACCCAGTTTACCACAAAAATGCGTAAGCCAGCAATGTCACAACCCCATGAAGCTGAACCTTTGGGTGAAGATGAGTCATATTCTGATGAAGAAGATTACCAAATAAGTTATGCTTATACAGAGTCACCAACCATCACGGATTTGTTAACCCATTTGGGTTTTGCAATAGCCACTGGAAACTAAAAACAGATGATGAAGATTTTAATGTTATGGAACAAGTCAACTCTTGCAGGTGCTCATTTGTTTATCTTTTTAAATCCAGAACAGCAATCTCACTTACAAGAGAGGTCAAGGACAGTGCTCATAGTTGCAGAGCATGGATGGCGCATAGCAATTTTGTATCTCAAATAAAGAGCACCCCTTACAGTGGATCTGGGTTTGGACCTGGAGATTGATTAAAGCAACACAGCCCTTTCAGAGTACCAGCTGTGCCTCTCAGACTGCTCTGTTGGGCAAGCAGACATCAAAGAAGGGGAAGACGAAGGCCAAAGTGGAATAATATAGATTAAGCTGAGAACGGGAACAAGCCACGTAGCAACCTGAGCTCATTGTTAGACTAGCTGGACTTTGAGGTATTTTCTGGTTCTTTACGTTTACTCCTACTTCAGATGTTTCACCTCTCTGAAGTCCAGGGCAACCCTCGCCTCCGACACTGGGTTACAGCTCAGGGATCAGCACTGAGCCCTCTCATGACATCGCCCAAGCGTCAATCGCTTCCTGGTTCTCTCCGTTTAGTTTACCTTCGACAGCATCATCTGGTCCAGTATCCTGGCTTTCAGATATTTTACTGGACCTGTCTCCTCAGCCTTCATACACATCCCATTCATTTTTATTCAAGGAATCCAATTTCCTGGACCAGGGAGTGATCACAACCAGGGCCAGAAATATTATGGTCACAACTGCTACTGGGAATACTGTGGCATGTCTACATACCAAGAATATTGTGGTCACAACCAGTGCCAGCAATATTGTGGTCATCATACCAGGACTTATGTGGATGCCTTGTGGAAATAATGTGGTACTGGTGGAAATTTCGTGAACCAGGATGACAATCATCGATACTGTGGTCAATGGGCTGAACTCAGGAATATTGTGGTGAAACTGGGAATGCTGTGGACAGGAACCTGAGAAAGATGTGGTTATAGTGTGGACAGACAGATATTGTGAATATTGTGGTCAGAACTGATGCCGGGAACATTGTGGTCATTGTGGAAATATTGTGAAAGGACAGATACTGGGAATATTGTGGCCAGAACTGCATGATGATGGGCCTGGGTATATTGTGGGAATATTGTGGACATACAGATACCAGGAACATTTTGGTCATCCTGGAAACATTGTGGACATACAGATACCGGGAATATTGAGGGCAGAACTGCATGCCGGGAACACTGTGGTCATGGTGGAAATATTCTGGTCATGTATATGCCAGGAATACTGTGGGCATGGCAGAACCTGAGAGCATTGAGGGATCAATTCTACATTTTGGGAATATTGTGGTCACTACTGCAGCCGGAAACAGTGTGGTCATTTGCACCTTGGGAATATTGTGGAATTTCTGTGGTCATGTCTACATACCGGGAATTTTGTGGTCAAACTTAGTACTCTGGCATTATTCCCACGGAAACTAATATACATATAGAGAGATATACCTGGTTTTTAAAGTCAATTGTGGAACATCCCAGGATCGCAATATTCTTGGGATATTTCCAGCATAGAAATTTCCACGATGTTTCAGCTATATTTTCCCCCAAATTCCCGGGATGCATTTCAGTAAGAGTCTTTCTGCGGTACCTTCCATTCTTGACGAAAATAAGCAGATGACATTTACGATACTATGCCATATGTTGTGAAACGTTGCATGGTCCCTCATGGTTAACAAAATAGCTGTACATGGTATGCTATTTGCACGAAGAGCCAAAAGCATGCTAATGAAGTTTTTTTAGCAGGATAATAGCAACCTCATAGGCCCCCTCGTGTTCATGTACACGTTTTGATGAAAGCACAACGTTTAATGGCTATATGGAAAGCGATAAAGCAAGCAACATTGTAAAATGGTGGTTCGTTGTCCTTTAACGTGAACAATAAAGATTTAGTGTGAAACCATGCAATCTTACCTTTCGACGCTGATGACGACCATACCAGAGATTGATGAGCCAAATGCCAAATGCTGAATGAAGTGCACCAATTTACACATAAATATTGACATGTCAAGTTCAAAAAAGTGTTCCACCATCTAAAAATTAAGGTTAAATATGAATGAGCCTTCTGGCAATGTTACAGTGCTTAGTGTTTTTTTTTAAAACAAATTCTCGCCCACTATTAACCTGCAGGAGGCTCAGGTTCTGAATACAAAGCGTAATTCTGAGGGACACATTTATACATTACATACGTGTGATCATTTGACATCTAAGGTGTGTTTATGTGTGTGTGTGTGTGGGGGGGGTAAGACATTATATCTTTTGGGACAAGATATTTTCCCAGGTGTTTAATTGTCTAATTCGAGGAAGATCTTTTTGGTGCCAATAGAGACAGCGAAATATTGTTGACATCTTGGGGGAGGGGGCCAGGGTGATTTAATATTTAAATACAGTTTCCTTAAGCAATGTGCTTCCGACACAAAATGCGGATTCAACATACAATTTTTGTTAATTGTTGTTCACTTTAGTGTATAGACTGGTCGATTTCAGGGTTGTTGTCACATTGTACATTGGCACATTTTCTAAAAGATATTTACAGTATGTTATGTGGGCCTCTATCAAATAGTCAGAAATTGGTGCATATCTTAGCTTCAAAATAATATTATTTACAGGTAGGTTTATAAGAAACATTCAGGTGTTAGTTAAAAAGTGCAAAAACAAAACAAAACAAAACAAACAAAAAATTAAAATGCAGAAAAAAAAACTGAAAACAAGAAACTCCCGAAATAATAGAAAACTGCAAACCACCCCCCAACACACACATACACACAGAGAGAGTCACTTGACAATTGGCTATTATATTACAGTTGTAGGTAGTATCTTATCGGAGTTTATTCTAAAAAGAGAAAACAAGTCGCGATAGGCATAATTTACAACCATTTCATCAAACTAACCAATGCAACGTTTCGTAGGTGCACTTTTTTTTCCTAGAATATCATTTTCCTGTGGACCTGTCGTAAATGTTTCGAGCACTAGTTTTAAAAATGACATAATTTTCCTTTTTAGAGTTGGTTTAAAGTGTCATTTTGATGCTTGCTTCCAAAACGATATCATGGTTAGGTATCAAGTCAACAACCTTTTACTGTCAGTAAACTTTAATTTTATAAACTGTGTTTGGATTATTGCTCCAAGAGGCATGCTGTTGCCCATTCTTTAAACTGTAGATTATTTGATAGCCCATGTAAAATAATTACACAGTAAGTAAATTGTAACGATGATTGTTTTTAGGGTTGCAAATTGTCTGTTTAATTATTATTAATACACAAAACATTATTTTTGGTGCAGGACCTTCATAAATTTGTTGGCGTTTAATAAAATCGTTTCAGGGTTCACATTCATCATGCAGGTATGCGTACGTTTCAAAAGGGTATTATATTTAGGTGAGCCCTTCATGAAATAGTAATATTTGCATTGAATATCATATACAAATAGGTGTTGCCTGCTAAACATCCGTTCTTGGCGGTCTACTACCCCCCGGCGAACTGGGGGCCAACATAGTGTATCGCCCCAAGAAAGTCTGCTTAGGAGGCAAAAATAGGTGCTGCTGTAATAAGAATATTCGGTCGCAAGTTGTCATCGAAATGAATCTCCACTTCCCGAAGGAGGCCTTAATATTGTATTTATGAAGGTTTATTTGAGTATTTAGTTTAATATAAGTGCCTCTAGCTGTGCCCAGCTAACAACTTCAACTGACGCCAAAGGAGGTAATGTTTAAAGGGGGAAAGATCATTCATTTTAAACATGTTTCAACAAATGTCCAAGTTACTTAAGGCCTAACAAAAATATATAAATTTATAAATTTTATGACATTAAAAAGGTCCAAGCCACTCTACCCTAATAAAAAATGATCGATCCTGAAAGCTTTATATGTGCCGCTTTTTTGCAGTTAAGTCAGCTCAAACACACCATTTTATTTCAACTTAGTCTGGAGGGTTAACTCGGACTGGTGAAGCAGCATAGGTACATAGCCACGGATGTTCGTTGATCGCTATCTTAACATTTCGCTAGGTTGCAGGTGTCCGTTCTCCAAGTTACCAGAGCAAACATTTGGTAAAGTATTTGTAAAACATTAATTACTATCTTAACTTTAATCTGCCTGCTCAGTTGTGTCTGAAGCAGATATCAACGTTAGTTACATATCCCAAATGCGACAGGATGCCCTGGCAAATCATGCACATATTGGCGAGTGTCATTTTGAACATGGTGTAGTGCATTGTGGGAGTAAGAGGCCCAATAAATAATAATCACCGTAAAACAGCATTTATCATATCATTATTGATACTCTGAAATATTTGCAAAATATATACTTTTGGTTTCATATTTTATAACAGCGCCCCAAATCGTCCCAGTACTATCCTCATTTACCAACCATTGCATGCAGAATCTAGAATTTTCAAAATGGCAGCCAAGTCCGTGTGGGTTAGTCCCGATTGGATATTTTGAAGAGGAACTATCCAAAATATATGTATGATTAGTGTTAACAAAAGGTTAATTTGTCGAATGAAAGGTATCGTACAATATATAAAGGGACTTTTCCAGTGTGAGCACATTCCTAAAAATGTAAATACAATGCCTTGAAGTTACCAGTTGTGGGCGGTGGTGTTCCCCAGAATTGGATTATTGTAACAGACACTGAAGTCGCCTCCAGGATATCAGTTAAGTAGCAGCACTGGGCACAGGAGCCAACAGCCCCCACTGAGTCAAAGATGGAGTTTGGTGGAGAAGGAGCCCAGATAGTGGATACAGATCCGAAAGTACCAGCGGGTTTTTATATGTAACAAGTGCCTCTGGCTGTGCCCAGGTAACAAATTAAACTGACGTCAAAAGAGGTAATGTGTTAAAGTGGAAAGAACATACATTTTCAACATGTTTCAACAAATGTCCAAGTTACCTAAGACCTAACAAAAATGAATGTGTGGTTCCAGTAACCTGACAGACCCTACTAAAAAGCCCAACCCTAAAATTAATGGAACAACAAAAAAAGTACTTTTAAGCTGCCCTTCCCTAATAAATACTGGTCGACCCAGGCCAGTGCTACAAACTCGGTCAAAGCGGCCATAAAAAGTCTGTATTTTTTTCAGGGGCTTAAATGTGACCTACACGGCCCAAAGGACCGAAGGCATGCTGGGGTGGGGGGATGGGTGGGTCTTGGGGCATTCTGGCCCCCGACCCCCTCACGAATATTTTGAAATTGAGCATGCAAAATGGTTTATCTGGGGAGTTTCGAGTATCTTGCCTTCACATGGCTGACAAAATCGCAACATTTTAGGCATTATTGTACTGATTTGGCTATATTCCATCAGATTGTACAAAAATCTAATGAATATTAGCTAAAATTAGTAAAAAATAAATTAAAGAAACTTTGCCACTTTATCAATTAAGATAAAACAAATTTTGCATTCATACATGTGAGGTTTTAGAGAATTTTTGCACACATATTATGTTAATTATTTCGGGGAAAATTAACAGATAAATTATCCCGCAATAAGTAAGTTGTGTATTTTCTCTACAAAAGTGAGAAGAAAAAATACATTAAGATAATCACTAGGCCTGAATGTATCTAATTTTTATCACTGAATGTTGATTGATAATATTTTATGCATACACATGCCAGGATGGTGCAATATAATTGCTGAAAGCACACAAAACTATGATGCATGAAATGGAAGAACCAAATGTCTTGGGAATCTTGCATTGGCTTATTTCCATGGTGGACCACAACATAAAAATAGCAGAAATGCAAGTATGAAATCGGAAGAATAGTAAGTTGCTTGGCACAGGTTTACAGCTGAAATGCTTTAATTATTTATGAATTAAAAGGGTGATCTGAATTTTCAATAAATTAATATATAAATAAATATAAGAATCAAAGGCGTAATTTTTATAACTCCAGGGACCTGCTATATATATATATATATGTATATATATATGTTTATATATATATATATATATATATATATATATATATATATATATATATATATATATATATATATATATATATATATATATATATATATATATACACATATATATGTACATATATATATATATATATATATATATATATATATATATATATATATATATATATATATATATATATTGCAGGTCCCTGATAACACTAAGATACTGAAACTATAAATATATAAAGTGGTCCCTCTCCAGTACTCCCATCTCATGCATCAAGAATGATTTCAGCTTATTTTTGAAAAAGTTCTTACATTTATTTGATATACCCTGGCAGGTTCGTCATGGGAATAAGTATAACCATGGTACAAGAGTTCCTGCAATTACCCACCCCAGCCCCTAGCTGGTCAAAACCACCAGATTTCTTTGATGGGCGCTTTTGCTATGTTAAATGATCTGACGCACAAGACCACGGTGCTGTCCAATTGCAGCATCAAATTTACATTCCCTGGATCATTTTCTCAATAAACTTGTTCACTTGAGAAACACTTATTTTGGCTAAATTCTGCAGCATTTTTCCAAGAACTGTGATGCAAAATTTTGCTGCAATGGTCCAGGTGGACAACCTTTGACCAGCTGCAACAATGCAAGTGACCAGCAAAATCACCCCACAAACAACCCCTGTTAAAGAGAAACGGTCCTTCAAATCAACCATAACCAGGTTGTAAGACAAAGTTAAAGGAAAAGCTGGCCAACGTGTGCCGTTTTTTTTGCAGTAAAGTCAACTGAAACACAACATTTTATTTCAACTTGTCTGGATAGTCAACTTGGGCCGGGAAAAGGCATAGCTGCTGCATATAGCCACGATGGGTATCGGTATCTAGTATTGCTAGGTTTCTGGTGTCTGTTCTCTGAGTCACCTAAGCAAACAGTCGACAATGTACTTTTAAAAGACGACTTACAATCTTAACTTTGATCTGCCTGCTCGGTTGTGTCTGAAGCAGTTAGCATTCATTAGTTTTAAATCCAAATGCAACATGAAGGCATGATGCAGGCACATTGAGCGCCCATTTAAACATGGCACAATGCATTGTGGGAAAGGAAAATCACACTGAATCGTGGCCAAGTGTTTTCAGCATGGTTCCAGGTGTTTGTTCTCTGAGTTACCAGGGCAAACGGTCGTTAAGGTGCTTTTGAACATTTTGAACATTGCGCAATTAATGCATTGATTGCGGGACAGTCTCACAAAAATACACATGATTTGGATATCAAAGTCAATGGCAGCCACAATATATATATTATTATTGATGCTCTGAAATAATTGCAAAATATATATTTTTGGTTTCATATATTATAACCCTCTTCCAACCCCGAATCAGCAAGATCGTCCTAATGCTCATTCACTAACTATTGGCATTGGGTGCGGAACTCACTATTTTCACAATGGCAGCCAAGTCGATTTGATATTTTGAAGAGGTAGCGTCCAAAATATATGTGTGATTAGTGTTAAGGGAAGGTTGATTTGTCGAATGAAAGTAATGTACAATATATAGTGGGACTTTTCCATGGTGAGCATTACCTGAAAATCTTAATACGGCGACAAACAGTGACCAGTTGTAGGCCCTAGAAATAGTATTTTGTATCAGACATAGAAGTCGCCCTGAGGAATAAGGGTCAGCAATAGGCTGAGTGCCAGGTGCCCCACTGCGTCAAAGACAAAGCTCAAGAAGGTTGCCCCAATAGTGGATACAGGTCTGAAAGTACTGGCGATTTTTTTATAAGTGGTAATGATAACGTATATTTTAAACTTGTACAGTGGACGCAATGTAAAAAGACTTTGAGATAGAGACTACTGGGAGTTCATGCAGTTTACGTTCACGTTAGGTTACGTAAACTTTCCCTGCATTTGGGTAAGACAGAATCAATTTTGTTTGGTACGGTGAGAAAGATTAAAGGCTAGAATCTAAACATCAAATGTGGGCATAATACCACTGAAAATAAATCCAAGGTGAAGTATTTGGGTATTCCTTTAGATCAATCTTTGTCAAGCGAGTCTATTGGCAGGGAAGTCTTTAAGAAATGTACAGAAACAAAGATTGTCTTGAAAAAAGGACAAAAAACCTGTTGTGTACTGTTCTGAAAGATTCAGCAGAAATTGTTTGTTTTGCGACTTCGATTTTATTATGATATTGCATGATGGTATTGAGCTGGCTTGGCACAAGCACCTTGTTTTAGGATTCTTGTAAGTCTTGTACGATGTTGCCTATCGTAAGCCTTCAAAAAAATATCAACGCTATGAACGTCTATCTTGCAGCTGTCACCTGTTTATGTTGTAGCTTGTTTCTTGGCCGTACGTTTGTCCACTGGTAATTATACTGCCCCCCCCCCCCCTTCCATCAATATCTTTCACCAAAACGTCAAAATTTATGTTTGGACAAACTATAGCAGCATATAATTCCACCACCAATTTGCAGACTACTGCGATCCCCTATGATTGTAGTTAATTTAAAAATAAAATTGTCTGGTGATGCCCTGTGATTGTAATGTAAAATTATACCGATGAAACTAGTTGAACTCTCAGGGAAATGCAACTCGGTGGTCTTAACAGTGACCTGCGATTCTATAAGGCGTCCCTGATCTGACGTATCACACCACTATGGGGTATCTTTGGGTAGAAATTTATTAACAGTAATTTATTGAACATTTTGAAAAGCGCTTGAAAAGTTGCCGGGGGTAATTACTTCACTCTAGGCAATGCTGGGCTGTCCTACCCAGGTCTTTCAACTGATAGCAAAGTATACTAATGGGAGACAGTATGTGTTTCATCACTAATGAATGCATGCGAGGCAGTAGCCTTAAGTGAAAAACACAGCTAGATTAAAATCATGCCAAGGTATTTTTGGTTAAAAGTTTCAATGTTGGATCACATTTTCTAATATACACGTAAGGCTTCTCACTATTTGGAACGATACGATTTCTTGCCAATTCCCATGAAACTTTGTTGAAAAAAATCTCTCAACATGTTTAATCAAGCGTTTAAGTGTGTGAACCCTCTGGAATCTTTATGTTGCACTTTAGTAGCAAGATGTTTGGTATATAACGAAATAATTCCCGGTAGCATTAGGGACAGAGTTGTGACAGCTGGTCGCTCGCCTATCACAACAGAGTTCGAGAAACAGATCACAAGCTACACCTCTCACCCACCAGATGGGGCCGTCGATTCTGTGCGTTTTCTCATAACCCATAAAAACTACATTAAATCATGGTCGGCCGAATACATAATGTCGTGGCACTTTACTGGGGTCTTTTAATGTAGACTCTTCAACCTTCTCATGTTATTCATTATGTTTTTAGTGTATGATTTTGCTTTATCTTTGCATGGTTATTATTGTCATGTCAACATTATTTCGATATAACCACTACCTCAGTGTTCTATCTGACTCTATAAATGGTGTAATATGTACGTGTATACTTGATTTTATCACTGATGTATATGTGTCATTTGATGTGTATTTTGTCAACTTATTTTATCTTGAACGCATCACAGGTTCTATCCTGGTCTGTTGATACCCCTGCTGTAAAGGGGAACAAACAAACAAACAAACAAACAAACAAACAAACAAACAAACAAACAAACAAACAAACAAATATCGGTGCACCTTTTTCCTGATCCTACATGTAGCTTTTATTTTGATTTTAGAGTACAAGTCATTTCCACGTTTGTATATCTATTATTTCGATGTCAACATAATTTCCTTGTGTTGTTTTATGTGCACCTTATTTTCACGTGTGCGGATGTTTAATAAAATTATTATTATTATTATTATTATTATTATTATTATTATTATTATTATTATTATTATTATTATTATTATTATTATTATTATTATTATTATTATTATTATTATTATTATTATTATTTATTATTATTATTTATTATTATTATTTCCCTTAATTGGAATTCTCGAGGGTGGTTTGTGTTGGCAATGTAACTTTGCTGTGGTAATGGTGCTATACATGTAGGCCTGCCACAAAGTTGGCGTGTAAAATGTAATTTACCTCGTTTCAAGTTTGACTTCAATATCAATGGCCAAGTTAATATCATAACTTTGCATTTTGAATCGCATAGGACAATTCAATAGATCGTATCTCCACCAAATTTTGAATGCCGTCCATTTTTGTACACATTAAATCTGTTACAGGGTATAACTTCCTACAGCAATATTGAGCTTTCCCGGGAGCTTATTGTTCATGACATAACCTCATACCCAGAATGCAGTCTGTTGTATTGACTTGGTATTACTTCTTACTCTTCATGACATAACATCATTCTTAGCATGCTTGCTATTGATGTGATACAGTCTTAATCCTTATTCTTCATGACGTAATTTCATACCCAGAATGCAATCTGTTGTTATGGCATAATATTACTCCTTACTCTTCGTGACATATCCTCATGCTCAGAATACTGTTTATTGATATGACATAGTCTTACTGTTTATTCTTCGTGACACAACCTCATACCAAAACTACAGTCTCAGGATATGACATAATTTAAATTTCTCTTTGTATTGGGAGGATTCATTAAAGTGTAGTGGAGAAGATCATATCTAAACATATTTTCAAATGTATTTCACCACATGTCCAAATGATATATGATAAAGCACATTTGACGATGCGTTTAAATGAATTTGTATTTAATCATATTTTAAAAAAAATAATGGTCAGTTAGGGCTGAGAGGCAGGTGAACATACCAGCAGAGCTGCACTCTTGCTGAAGTGCCATGTTGCTAGATTATCGCTGTCCCATTGCCAGCATGTTGCCAGTTACAAGTCTGTTGGCCGCTAGAAGTGACACTTGCATAAGGCTGGCAATAGGCTCGTAACAGGCTGACTGTCGCATGTGGCTTGACTTCTGAAAATCGGACAGCATCTCGTGAGACGCTAATGTGTTGTAGCACTATTCTAGGCGTATCCGATTTCTTCCAGACACAGTCAATGTATTGCTTTATCGACTCCCGGGATTCTGCGAAATTTTGACCAAGGTTATATTGTATGCAACAGGCAACTTAACGTTTTGAACTAATAACCAGCCAACTTCAAAAGAAAGAAATAACAAGTTTTTAAAGAATCCATTCATTTAAATGCTGATGACCAAGCGTTGGATCTTTGCTGGCTGTAACGCGCAGAGAATTTCGGATGAGATCCAAGTACACAGCGTTTATTATAGGCCGAGAAAAGGTGCCACGTCAATGAAGGTCTAAACATAAATTGCCAAGATACATTGACATTTAACTACTTACAAAATAAAGGTTGCTGAAACCACCTGTACACTTTCATAGCAGTTAGACGCTGTTCTATGCCTGCGTTACAATGAAGTGTAAAAATATTTTTTGAAAAGATACTTAAACAAAAATTGAAAATCTCAATTTTCACAGATAAGAATGTCATTTTGAGGTCTCAAAACACAAAACCAACAAAATGACAGCTGTACTTAACTATTCCGACCTATGGCTCAGTTCTTGTAATATAACTGTGAATGTGCTATCATGATTTTTATCAGCCCTGCACGCTGGAATTATATCTTATCATTTGACCGTACTTTGGCTCTTAGATCATGACATGAAAAATAAACTCCCCGGAAATCATACTTTGGTACATATTAAAGATATGTATATATACAGTACCCAAGTCGTTTTGTCAGGAAATATGATGTAATAATAAGTACATAAACAGTATCTTGGCCATTGAGTTTTAATATATTTGCCTTGTATCCGTCAGAGTTATATGATAAAGACAAATGATGCTTGATTGGAAACTCTGTCATGTTGATGGCCGTGTATTGTCAACCTGTTGACAGCCAATTGGAAGCATCACATTAAACTGTCATTGGACAAAGCTACGGGTGTCCAACAGGCGGGCAGCAGGCTTCTTGCACAAATGTTCTTTGAAGGTACAAAATATTGTTATTTCCATGCCGTAGATAGTAGTAAGCCACATAATTAAGTGCAGGATGTTTCATGATGGTTTCAGCATGCTTAAACGTTGTCCAGAGTACTTCAAACGTCACTTAAGATGTAAATATTATGTATGTTCTTACGCTCTATTTCCACGTGTTTGCCTATGACAATTCGGGAGATTTGTGATCATGAATACATGTAAATTTGTGTCTCCTCCATAACACGGGCAAATAGCATGACCCTAGATCATGCACATTGACAGGAGTGGTTATTTACCTTCTCTGGAAAAGCAAATGCCAGGACCAAAAAGTCCGTGACTGCCAAATTTAACAGAAGAATATTCGTTGAGGTCCTCATATGTTTAAAATGTAGTCCAGAATGAAAAACCAGCATATTTCCTGAAGGTGAAATAAAAAAGTCATACTTTTAGTCAGCTGCAAAGGTATCTTAAAAGTATGTCGTGTGTCATGTGATAAATGCCACAATGAACGTTGAAGCTGTTCCAATGCAAGGCAGATCCACATGACCCATACCAACTGCTACCACCACTTCAATTTTTTGTGTGAGCGCAAATATAGAGCCGCACATGGGCAAGTGGATCTCAGGCTGGTTGTACTTATTCACTAATCTCAATCTAGCTGTCTTCAGGTAAACGGCAATCTCTACCTGTATCGTTCTGTAGCGCCTAAAAGCTAGTTTTAGCCATGCGCTGCTGGTCAGAGTAAGACTGCGTGAATAGCTTTTTTGGCGCGGGATTGGTGCAATGCGCCCAACCGCCGTCCTGAGAAGATGTTGAGCTGGGGTGTGTTATCCTGATCAAAAATGTTTTCTACTAACATTAATCTAAGTCAAACCACGCGAACTGACGACAGTTCACATCATGGATCTTTCGTGTGATTAAAGAGGGAAGGTATCAAGATGAAACTTACAAACATGTGTTTATATCTACACACACTTTCCATTCCTTGTAATACGCAGCACTCTCTGCATGCTAATATCAATGCATGTGGAAATGTCTTTCTGTTCCATTTAGATTTTACGAGCTACCAAAATATGAAAACTAACGATGCAGTTTTTAAACTGGAAAAGGACATCGAAAATGACTTTTGTATTTTCCCAATCAATGTTTTCCCTGTTTTCAGAGCAATATGTATGACCTCGATCTGATATGAATTAGTTGGAAACGCGTATTGACACTCTGAAGTCAAGACTGATGAAAATTATTATACGCTATTTCAGTATAACTATGAAGCATAAACAGCATGTAGCAATCCATTTACACATTCCACGTGAAATTTGATACTCAATTTTAAAGGTAAGCATGATGGTTACATTGAGCTTTAAGACTGTACAAGTCTTACTCCGAGTACGTCAAAGGCCAGCTAGTGTGCAGATAAATCTCTGGTCCTCTCCCATGTGTTTACCTATGCTAAGTTGTCCGATTATGAAAGCCATTACGAGGCATTACTGAAGACCCTTTAATTTATTTGGGCTGATACAGCCTATGTCAAAATTTTACAGAGGAACGTGTGCAATATAGACAATAGTAATTCCATATGTATACAGGTTAGACAGGGACAGGTTAGCTTATGGAGAGTAAAGAGTTCGAACTGCGGAATAGGATATTGACTACTAGGAAGTGGTTCTGGGCAAAAAGACGCAAATACAATGCATACTAATTTCCCGCCACAACTGCACATCTGGTTGTCTTAATAACCATGTCTCGCCTGGCGAGATATGGGCAGTTGCCTGTGCGTACAAGCGGGATATTACTAATATTTTGGGAATAAAGAATCCTTAGTACAGGCAGATTGAAATTTATTCTAATATCCAATTTTGGAAGCACTACATGAATATACTGTGGCATTTGCATACTTAAGTTTCTCTAAAAGATCCTAATTTTGTAAGAAACGGGTATCAAGTCCTGTCTGTAACAGTGAAATGCCCGTGTGTCCTCCCTCATTAACAGATCTGGGAACACCCCATGCTTTGTGGCGGGAAATTAATATACAGGTCTTGTTAGGGTCAACTTGGTTGCTGTAACGTGTTGGGTGAACACTTAAAATGAATTGGTCAGTCAGATTACGACCGTTATGTGCTTCATTAGTTTTACAGTTCAGCAGTGATATAAAAGTTCGACAGGTGATCAAATTTTATATACACAGTTATATATCTTGTTGCGAATTTTAAAGGGATGGCACCAGTATTAGAGATAAAACATTACCTACCTCCAAATCCAATTACAGTCAAAATTGCCCACATAGCTGCTGTTGCGGGAAAAGCAGCAACACGTGTGGGTTTGATTTGCCATTTTGCTCGACTAGCTGCTCTGTGGGCATTATAAACATGTTTTCGTTTGTAAGTTACGCATACGCGGTCTTTTGTAATTCTTTCTGCTCTTATGATTTTTCCTAAAATTTCCGTAAGTATAAAGCAATATTTTACAGTTTCGTTGCCACTTGAATCAATGAGCAATTTGCCAAGTGTATTATTAGGCAATACCGCCCATCCACCACCTTTCGATTTTGGAAAGCGTAATATTTCATGAAAGCCTACCCTTACTTTCTCAGTCATTACCTCAAAAAAATTATATTTAAATCTCTTTAATTTCGAAGATTTTGTTGGAGTTGAAAGAGATGACATTTTTATAGAAGATTTGTTTGTAGTCATTCCGCGACTGTTCCATGTATATACCAATGTGTTTTCCTCAGCACAGGTGAATGAAACTGTAAATGTACATTAAAAATGTTAAAGCATCTGGTTTATATAGTACCAAAATTTCCACTGGATGCAATATTAAGCATTTTCATTGACTGATTAAAAGGCACTCGTTGCAAAGTTTTGGTAGAAGTAATATCTCGCTTGAGTTAAAAACTTCACTTGCTTGTCGATCTTGTCACTACATTTTGGACCTCAAAAGGTCAGAAATATGTTTTTATGAATTTTTGCTGTTTGATTAGCTGCAAAGTAATGGTTTGTAAAACGTGTGCTATACGTTGCATGTGTCACATATTATGCCGTGTGTATCTAAATGTATCAAAAAAACAGTTTTTGGAATTAAGTTATCATGATAATTTAGCAAAGCCAGGTTTATAACCACTGATAAGCCAGAAAAATCAATCAAGTATACAAATTCATTGTGTTATATGGCTACGTGACGCACCTGGGTCATTAACATATGCTCTTGGCAACTGTGCTTTACATATATGCACATATCACTCGCGCTGTCATCAGCGGTGTCCGGCATTTATTCTTGTCCGGATTTAGTCTTGAGACTGTATTTGTACTAATTTGAAACGAATATGGATTAGATGGACCAAACTGGATTTCTGATGAATATCGAATGCAGATATAATTAATCTTAAAGGTAAAATGGGATTTTGCCCACTCGCCAGTGCAATTGCACATGGCACATACATGCATGCATAACATGATGATATTTTATAATTGAGAGATAAGATAACATTAAACTCTCTTGTTTTGAGACACTTTCCGCTCAAAATAGTTATGATATGACAGGGTCTTCTTTCATCTGGGCCTATGTGAGAATATGCTTGGAAAGTTAATTATTAATCCCAATCCCTTACTCCATTAGGCATTAAAATAACTGTAAAAATCCTAAAAAAAAAGTTTATAGATGACTTTAAAAATGTTTGAAGCGAAGTTTTAAGATTGGTGATCTTCTTTATTGGTAATCAATGAAATCGTGATTTTTATAGTCATTTCGGTATTAGTGAGTATACTTACCTCTCGACCACCATTTGCCTGGACGTCTGTGTCTGGGTCAAATGGCTATGAAATCGAGTTGAGTTCACTCACTTCATTCTTGAAAACCCGAGGGTCCTGTGGGCTATCTCTCGGTTCTTTTGGAGTTGGGAGTGACTGCCAGTGCGCGTGCTTCCGTATCATCCTTGATGCACAGGTGGAGGGCGTAACGTTATTGGCATACTGACCACATTTGACCACTGGGACTGGCAACTTGGGGAAAACCATTGGTCCGAATGAGGAGATGACGATACGCTGTAGTATACAAGAGTCAGGAGTGCTGACGCTTCCGTGGATTCTTAGAGGACTTGCTATGCTTTGGGAGTCTATCAACGCCTTGGCACGGGTTTGATCAGCGCTGCGGGCCAGAAGGTCCTGTGCTTGGCGATCAACCTCTGCCATCTCTCCTCTGCACAAAGTTGCTGAACAGAGATGCCTTATTTGGGGCTCTACATTACTATGGTTCAGGCAACGTCTGACCCTGGAGGTAGGCGTCCCTTCACAAACAAATGAAGGTTTGCCTCCAGCGTGCAGACATTCCACATCCAGTGGTCAGCCGCTCACGACAATGAAGTTGCAAGGAGTGATGCCTGGTCTGACCAGTCCCGCACTGCCTCTGTAATATGTACAGAACCCTTGATGTCATCGAGGAGAGACGTCAGAGCGACCAGCAAGACATCAGAGTAAGAAGCCATAAGGACAGATCCCCTGGCATCTTCCTCTAAACACTTGAGGCCTTTGCAAACTTTGTGATGGACTTCGGCTGCCAAGCATCCGTCAAACTTTTCCCAGTCCAAATCCACCCCTTCAGTGGATAAGAGCTTTGACATGATCAAAGCCCTGAGACAGAGAACTTGACAGCTTCAGTCGATGCTTGGCTGACCTCTTTAAAGGGGTCTCCGAAGAAGGAGCAGCCTGAGGCTCAGAGGAGGCGATCAGCCCATGCAACATATCAGCTTGCATCTGCATGCTCTTGGCCATAGACTCCAGAGCAAGGAGGATCAAGATTCAAGTGAGTGAACTCAACTCGATTTCATGGGACCCAGACAGAGAGGTCTAGGCAAATGGTGGTCGAGAGGTCATGTTATGTAACTGATAGGGAATTTTAAATCAATTTCTTTGTGGCATGTTTAGCGTTAATGCTCACATAATTTAAGATACACTTTTTAACTTCCCATGACTCAATGATATAATTTTTGTCGGTACACTCGCTGTAATATTCTGAAACACTATGTTTGCCAGTTTGTCTTGGTTAAATCGTCGACAAATATCAAAATGATTGTTCTCCTGTGCTGTCAGATCTCACCTAAACTTATCTTAAACTATTTTTGTTAAATCTAGAAGGGAAACCCTGCTGAATCAAATTTACGAAGTTTGCTCATCTCTGGAAATTTTCCAAACATTTTCACAGTGTGTGCTTAACGTGACTGTGGTGAAGTGGTAACATAGAAAACTCCACTTCACTTTGGATCTGCAATTAAGGTATTAAAATTGTCAATGATGTTGGTATGCCACTGGACTTGCCTTTTGAATTGGTGTCTGCCTGGTTTTCATGGCCTTAGTTGTGTGCCTGAATTTATGAGTAATTCACGTACGTGAAATTTATACAAAAAGTAGTGCTTTCCGTATACATGTTCGAGTATCAGCTCTTGCAATTTTAGTCAAATTTGTGTATTGGTGGGTATACGTAAAAAGTAACCATGGTGTCTCAGCTTAAAACATGTACATGATGTCTTTGCTATAAATTTATTTAGTTATCAAGCAACGGCCTACAATTAGACTATTTATTGAAATGGTGCATAGAAATATATCGATCTAATAACCTGACGGATTATGAATGCATGCGTCGATCAGGATAAATCCAAGCAAGCAACAAGTGTAGAAGTGTGGTTCACAAGATGGCTTCAGAGTCACTGCCATAAGACCCCAGAACAACAATTTGGTATCCCACTAAGGACTTCATATAATAAAAAAGACACCCGAGTTAGAATGTTGCAGGTAACAATTTAGAATTCAAAACGAAAATACAGCCTTTAAGGGAGATTGCATTGAAGTTTTCAAAGTTGCCTTCAATGGTCAACCTGATAATAGTTATAGATCTTGGAGCTTGCCATACACGGAGGACACTGCTGGCTAGAATGTTTTAAAGCAAAGAAACATGTCTGAGGAATTGTATATGTATTTGATTATCATCTCCCATACTCTCACTAGCTCCTTCCTTCTTCGTTCTCGTTTCTGAGCGTGATACCTCAGAGCGAATTCTTACTTAAATTAGCGAAGTTTTCAGAAACGAAAAGAAACCGTGTCTAATGTGCAAGTTCTGTATATTTGAAGCGTCCTCAGTGTTTTGCTTGCAATTCTGCAGACCACAGTGCCCGTTTTATTCATTTCCCTGCACACAAGTAAAGCTGTATTATTTAATATGCTTTCTAAACGCGTTTTACCCAACTTGTAGTTGTAAAACAATAGATAATTCCGATAAATATGTAATTTTGATATTGTCACTTTCAAAAGTAATTTAGAAAATGTGATTTCAGCGTTTGGTTGCATTTGATACAACATATTGGAGTTGAGATGCACAAAAAAGTATCTCTGTGTTTACCATACTGAATTATTTTCTTCCCGGTCAGCACATAATTTCTACTACTCATTAAAAATCAGCAAATAGTAGTCGTTCAATTAAGTGTCTTTTGTGGAGACTAACTAGTTAGCCCTTTTAGTACCAAGTTTTGGACTGAGTCAACAGCTTTTCTCGACGCGCTTTGGGCGAGGAAAGCTGTTGACCCGGACTTTCATACTCTCTGGACCTGTAGGCGCCCTGGTGCTTGAATGAAAAGATTTCTCACAAGAAATCTGAATCTTGTGTCCTTATTATCATTGAGAGCAGTTTGCCTCAGGTACTGCAACTTTAGTTGCAAAGGGCGTTGGAAGACTTAAGCCAAGAGGTATGAAGAGGATCTGGCCAGCAGTTGACCCTGCCCAGGTATGTACCACATAGATAAATTAAACTCCTGAATGCACCAATTGTGATTTAAGAAGCTTGAAATAGTGGAAAGAAAACTTAGTACTGGGCACACTATTTTTGTTTGAAGCAATAAACTGGATTCCAGGTTTGCGATCCAGATCCTTTTTATATGACATGGCAGTCAGATTTGAGCTCTACCATTAAAAAAACCTTTAATTGTTGGTAGAGCATAATTTGTTTATACTATAACAATTAAACGGAACCATTTGAATTACTCAAAGGTAGGGTTATCAGAATAAGACGTGTAGACTTTTTTTTTTTACATTTATACAGATTAAAGTCAGACGTGTTGAGAGCAGGAATTGAACCATGTAGAGAACTGCACATTGCTAATGGGTGTTGCGAAAACACACAGGAAGCTGAATCCCGTGCATATTAAGTAGCACCATTCCCGTGAATTCGTGAGGAAATGCTACCCCGCGGGATTCATCGTCCTTAAAAATCATTACACAAGATTGATTCTCAGGCTAAGATGGGATAATAATCTTGATCAAATGAATGTCAATTAAATCTGTATTCTTTATTTGCATTTTAATTTTATGTTCTATTTCAGTTGTTGCTAATACCCCCGCACCCAAAGCCCAAATAACAAAACAAAATAAAAAAAAAACCTGAAAGCAATACAAATTTTGGTCATCGATAGCGAGTTTGTGTGTTGCTTACATACATACATACATACATATACACACAAATACATACATACATACATACATACATACATACATACATACATACATACATACATACATACATACATACATACATGTATACTTGAGAAAAGCAGAAAAGACTGGTGAATACTAGCAAAGTTGGACAGTTGGTTCAAATCTGTTCCTTGGTCTGTAACTTTGTCATTTGGTGACGGTGTCCAAACTTTGTTCATACTGGTATTCAAGCTTAGCAACGTACGGATGTGTGCAACAATAAAATTTATCACAATTGAGATGGTCATCTGATGTTTCATAATAAACAAATACTTCACTGTTATGCCATGCAACAGGTAGCTTGCAGAAAATACGGCTAAGTGAGTGCAGTATATCGTTCAGTGAAATATATTTGATAAATGTATGAAAGAAATTCTGTTAGCAATTTTGCATAAACATGGACGGAAATGTGAGGAGGATTGGCCTACAAACGTTTCAATACAATGCTTGTCTGTCCTGTTCTATGTTCAATGGATCCTATCACTGAACTATGAAGGCCATGGACACTTATACCTGTTCAACTGAGAGAGTATTTTGCGCGTATCAGGTTGCCCAAACTTGAAAAAGCCTGAATAATCTGTTGAACCAAAGATAGATGACTCAAATGAGCATCTGTCCGGCTGTGACTGTGATGCCTTACAGATGCGCGGCTGATTCACTGCCTGGCACTACCGCCACAGCCGGAGGAAGTACCCTTTACAGTCATTGAACGTTTTCAATGGCGTCCTGAATGTTTGCGAAAAACTTTTGAGTCTGTTAATGCTGATAATTTATTCTTTCTTTGTTGCAGTGATTGACACTTGCATCCCGTACGATAATTGATAAAGACACATCTAAGCTTTTGTTCTAAGAGTACACAAGAGGGCTACACAGGAAACTTGTATTTGTAGAAAATGCAATTTTAATATTTAAACTTAAGAAAGTGGAAGTTGCGTTGATTGTTTGATATTCAGCACTTATATCCAGGATTATTTTAGAACCCAGCGATGAAAACTGTAATCAATTACAATGCTAAAAGAGCCTGCCCTTCATTAAGTTCATCGTTCACACATGCATAAGTTGAAATAGTGCCCTGTCATGATGGTGAGTAACTTGTTTACATTACTGTTCAGCTTCCTTTCAGTTAGAAACGAAGTGTGAACAATGATTAATCACTGATCCATGTGTTTATATATATATATATATATATATATATATATATATATGGTATTAAGGAGTGATTCTTTTCCAAAATGGCGCACCAATACAGGGTAGCACTCAGTCAGACGACGATCAATATAAGCCCCATTACCGCATTAGATTATCTCTTTATCATTGATGTCAGCGGCCCACAGAGAATTAATAATTTCGCACAAAGTAAACAGTTTTTGTTCCAACTTTTTAAGGGACGTCACCAGCAGGTCAATAATTCATACAACGGGCAGGCAACTGTTTTGAACGTTTTTGTGTATGAAAGACTGTGTGGCCAAACGGCGAGTACAAGTGCCACGCATGCTCCCTCCAGCAGACCTATAACCTTGTTGCCACTCTCTGGGGAGTGTGACGACAGTGATCCATTGGGGTCTGGCGTCCGACGGGTTAACGATCCTGACTCTGCGGGGGTCAAAAGCTTCTTACACACATGCGAAGGCATGGTGGCTTGGCATTGATGCGGTGGCTCTCTTATAAACTCGTTAAAACCACACGACTTTCATCCCTTTCTCGACATGATTTCAATTCCAGGACAATATTTTGAACAGCGGTTACTCAGGATAAATTTGGTTTTATGCCACTATTTTAGAGCACTATATCCATGATGTCTATTTCCTCTTGAACTTCACATTTTTGCAAGCCATGCTAAACCATTGGGAGTTGTCTCTTTGTTTCTCTCGAGTGTATGCCACTTTGTGCGGGTGGGTATCTCTTAATAAACATTATGAGTGTATTATTTCTCTGAGACCGAAATGAATGTGTGGACCTTAGTAAGTTGCTAAGGTCTGTCCTTGCCAGGGACAAGTCTGTGATCACTGGCAAGTGAAATTGCACTGGGTGAGCGTATATATGTTTTGACGTTTGTGACCACGGAACAGACGGGTCTCGAACCAGCAACCTTCGGCACCAATCACCTAGCCGAAAATGGGAAACACATATACCAACTGCACCAAATCCGCATTCCTAAAAGGAGTGGCTCAATGGAGGCCAGTGTGGGTGAATGCCATAATCGACAGGGCAGTTCATTGTATTTAATCCAGTATAAGTACTGTATTCGGAGTTGTCCCACATCGGTGACTGTACACATGGAAGTGCACCAGCATCAAAGCAGCACCGAAAATGTATATGCCATTTTTCAGCTCACTTGTCTGAAGGGGGGGGGGGGGGGGAGGGTTCAGTACGCTGGTACAGGTAATTTTTTTTCTAGAGTACGTAGAACGGAAAATATAAATCTTTGAAAAGTTTGGATAGTACGAAGTACGTAAAATAAGAAGGCTTCCAGTACGCCAGTACGGTAAATAAAAAGCCCCAGTACGCCAGGTAGGGAAACTTCTTTCCCACCCTCTTGTCTGATCCCGACTGTCAAGTTATATCGAATAATTATGAAGATCCAAAGATGGTCGGTCAAGCACAGTTAAACCTGTATGAATAACGAGTGTTAGTCAGCTGAGCTTTTATTATCGCTTTTCGTTCACTGACCACCCGTTGTCCATACTACACCTTACAGTTTGGACCTATATACGGTATTCTAGAAATCTGTTGTCTACAGTCCAAACTTAGCAGAGATTTATGATAACTTCGGTGAGTATCTGTCATGTCCGAATAGTGACGCTCCACCAACCTATCGATTATTTGTTCATAATTTTGGGAAATCGATTCTTTGAAACCATTCGGCAATTGCAATTTTCCTTGAAATCAAACACGCTGTTTTGTTGCAATTTCACGTTCAGGTCTTTTTCAATTTATCACATGGACTGTTTTGGTTAAATATTCAGGTAAGACATCATGCCACTATGCGAGATACACGCCCACATTGGCAACGACGACAGGAAGGGCAATGGAAAATAGAGAAGGGATTGCTGGAATTGTTGGTATGCAAGTGTTGCAGGACTTGACATAAAACAGTAACACCTTGGGTACCCATAGACCGAAAATTGTTCTGTAATGGTGCCACAACATTGTCCCCTTTTTTTGCAATGGTCAACCTCTCTAAAGGTGTAAGGGAAATTCTGTTCATACCAGACAATAACACACTTTATCTCCTGTTGTTTTCTTCTCATAAATTTTTTTTTCTGCAAAACCAACATGGTCACAGGGTAGTTCCCAGTGTCACATTGTTCCAGATCTCAAAATATACTTCATGGGTTGTTTTTTGAGGATCCATCTGATCAATGAAGTTGCCTTAGAACATTTTAAAAATTAGGAATGAATAGGCTGTGTCTACTCTTGGAATGCAGCTTGAGTTCGTCTTCACCGAAGTTATACATTACGTGGCGCCGTTGTCATTTCCTGAGTTTTAACGAATTTCTGCAATTATGTAATGAGAACGAGGAACGAGTACGTATAAGCATGGTTAGTGTAGGGATATTTGTGTGCATTTACTGAACTAGACCAAAGTAAAGCTTGGTGAAGACGTACCCTTTAAAGCTGGTCTCCTCATTTGAAGCTATCAAATTACAGTGCCAATATCAAACACAACTAGAGAATTCATGACCTGCCTGGGCCAGGTTTTCGGTGATGGTCAGTGGAAAGGTAGGTATATTGTAGCAGCCTGCCGCCATGCTGGGTCCAAAATAAGAAGGGTGTATGCGGCAGGTAGCGGCATTCTGTCGGTTGCGGCGGCTACGGCTCCTAAGATCGCCGACTACTGCCACTATCCACTGACAATGCGGCCAAAGCGTGCCTACCAAAGCTGTCGACCTGCACCATCATAGCATCTGTAACTACAGGCATCCTGGTACTCGCATGAAAGGTCTTTTTACAGGGAACATGCATGATCTAGTACCCTTATTATAATTTAGTGCAGTTCGTTTAACTCATTCTACCCTGACAGATGACCGAGTCAACAGCTTTCCTTGGTGTGCTCTGGGCGCAATGTGCCCAGAGAGGGCCAAGGAAAGCTGTTAACCTTGGCCACATAACTTAGAATGATCTTCCATGCAAGTTTCATCCAAAATTTTGAAACATAATCCCTAAATTAGTAAAATACAATTTGCAGACGACATTTAGATATTAGCGGGAAAAAGCGTCATTAGGGTGGAATGAGTTAAAGCAGTTCGCAATTGGCACTGAAAGATTTAAAAGCCAATGGCCCAATGTCGAAGTTGTCTTTCCAGGGCCTAATGAGTCTGGCCCTAAGTGTAATGTTGTCAATTACTGGTAGGAATAATACTGCAGGTCATATGTACCGTTTCTTCTATAGAATACTTAATTTAAGCACGGAATAATGTAGGTAATGCAGTTAATCTCAATTTAACTGACATTTGATTGTGCAGACACTCTTATTCGTAATTTTTCCAACAATATATTGAATTACAATGCACATGAGATCGTACTTGCACGTTTTCCTTAAAGCTTTTCAATTAAACAGTAATGTTAGCAATATTTACATGGTGTGGAACTCTCAGGCAAATAAGGTGGAGTATGATTTACTTAAGTTAATTGTTACAGCAGCATTTTACTGTGCATAGTACAGTTGGAATTAGCTTTGGTGACTAAAATAAATTTTGCCGTGCAGTTTGGTTGAGTTGTGTAAGTCGAAGTGAAGTTGGATCTATGTATCATCAGTAAGGACTTTTAAATGCATATTATCTGTTCCTGTGTCAATGTCTAAGTTGAGGTGACGTTGGTTTTTGTTTACGATCATTACATTTATATCATTTTATCTTTCTCCTTATTTACTTCTGTTTGCATTTAATCTTACCACTTGATTTTAAAAAACAAAAAAAATAAACAGCCATCTGAAGTATGGGAAACGTTCATGTATAATTTATACTTTATATAAAGAAAAACTCAGTAAATCCAAATCTGTATGCCCAAGTACCGTTTGAACACTGTTAAGTCCGATAATCAAAGCGCAAATTCCTATTCCGAACCTCTCCCAGGAAATCTGTAGAGTAATAAATCATCAATTTATTTTGTATAAGGAACCAATCATATTGTTATAATTGAAATTAAGAAGAAAGTTTCAGCATTTATTAGCCCTTCTACAAAATCGGATCATCAGCGGGGGATCCAGCGCAAGACTTGTTTTGGTACCATTAATCATAGATCGTCGACTGCTCAGTCGACGATCCATGCACTAATCTACAAACATGCCAAGCTGATGCATCACTCATGGAACGAAGCGGATAGGGTATTCCTTTATTAATAGGCTTACTTATAAATATAACCCACATGATGTGAATCCAATTAAACACAAAATACTAAAAAAAAAAAAAAAAAAAAAAAAAAAAAAAAAAGAAGTCAAAGATAATTTTTAACTTATCGCTAAATGTGTGTCACGTTATCGTTACAAAAAAAAAAAAAAAAAATAGCCAACGGACACTCAAATGTAACAATGCTAGGGAATAGAATGGGTACAAAAAAAGGCCTCCCAATCCCCACTATTCTCCTATTCGGTTTTAGGTTAATGCAATGTAGAGTCTGCCGTTTGCTTTTGCTGTTTTTCGTTCGAGACACATTGGTGTCGAGTTAACGTTACATGGAAGCTTACTGCACAAAATTTGTCACAACATTCAAGAAAAGCTAATCTGGTGAAAAAAGAATGTAATTTGTTGTGGGTCACCCTGTAACATCTATATTTTGAGTAAATGAGGCAAGAGTTTGTCTTCATCTATATTAGCTGCAACCTATTCGGTCTTGTAGCGTATACTGTGTCTTCTGAACTGTTTTCACTTCGTTTCATTATATTGGAATGAGTAAAAATAAAATTGGGGGATGTTTACCGGAACAAGCGTGGGATTTTAAGAAACATTTTCAGCAGGAATACGTACATGTCTTGAAAAAGATCCCATCTTTCTAGGATGTGTTGCCCAGCTATCTATCCACGATAACAAGGAATGTTTGTGACACTAACATGCCATTCATGGCATAGTTCCTTTACAATGTGATTATTTTCGTTTGATCTTTTGCGTCATAACATGATTCTGAAGTAAAAGTGCGGCTGCATGTCTCTTTTGCGTTGCAATTTTTAAAAGAAATTGAGTGTTGAAGCGTGTGATCCATCAAAACATTTAACAGAAAATATTGTTTTGCCTGACAACAGAATCGGTCCCACGCGTGAAAAAAAAACGAATGCATCCAGTTTTTTCAAACCTAAATGAAATGATGTCGTTTAGTATTCAAAGGTCACTTCTGGAATAAAAATTTACTCTTGAATAAAAAAGTTTTCTATTTCCAGTTTAACAATGACCAGTAAAACATTTTGGCGATATATGCTGCATTTCGGCCCCAGCAGTAGGCTGGGGTTGATGCCGCCGCCGGTAACCAACGTCAAGCGACGGCCGTGACTCTTGAAACTCTAGCGGTCGGGCAGTTGATAGTGGTAATTGGCGGCAGAATCTTCTTGAGCTCTCTACCGCCGACCACCGCTTTCTACCGCTGACCACTGCCCCGTGTTGTTGCCTGCACCCCAGTTCCCGTTACTGCATTGTATCACATATAAAACACGAACTTCAGGGGATTGGGAAGGAGGATGATGCATGTATATGAATAAGCAGTGAGGTATTCACAGCGGGGGTCCTGTGCTGCCACCTAGGCTTCTGCATGGGATTTGACAGAACGGAGTGCACATTCATGTATTTAGTGGGGACAAATGAGCCTCTGCGTAAAGTATCAACTCGAGAAAGCAAGAATCGTATGAAAAATCATTCATTTAGTTTTTAAAAACATGCAAGATGCTAAACAGTATTTAGAAAATTTCATTGGCTTGGTAAAAAAGAGTTATTTCTGGATGGTTCAGTAACATAACTGGAACAAGGGTCCTCATCGTGGCGAAGTTATAGTTCTGTTGAAAAGCAACCGAGGAGACCAGAGCTGATCTGCAGTTAATATAGTTCACACGAATACCCCCGTATTATTCTTAACACGTCAGTTATCATGCATGGCAGCATGCTGTCATATGTATCTTTCCACTGGGGAAAGAATCGCAAACAAACAGGATTATAAATAAAACAATTTTTCAATCTAACTGTATCATTAAATGATTTCCACATGAGAAATAGTGCGGCACCATGTCTACAGACAGGAGAATACTTTTGCATGTTAGATTCAAATATTCAAATTGCTGTAAGAATTCTGCTTGGCGACCGACCATAACGTCTGGTCTTAAATCTAATTTGTCTTAAGCTAAAACAATTTTCCAGATGAAAATTAACAGAATGTCGTATGACTCGAGGAAGTAAGTCAGATAGATAGGTTAGCGTTAGGTCAGACAAGATTTTGTAGAATAAGGCTCGTTCAAAGAAAAAAGCGCCTGGTGGCCAGTATTTGTCATCCAGGTTCACTCAGTAAGATATAGCGAGGAGTGCGCTGCATTGTTCCTGTGCATATTCTTGCTGCTTGGTGCTGAACAGATTCGAGAGAATTTGCTACAATGTCAGAGCAATTGTCAAAAATTGCACAGCCATATTGGAGAATTAGACGTGTCATGATTGTAGGTAGTCTACTTAATGCTTTCCGGAATAGTTTGTATTTCAGTCTGCAGAGGATTATGCATTCACCTGATTTAATAATAATACGATTGATATGTTCATTCCATTTGAAATTTCCTGAGAAGATAGTTACTAAATGACTGTGGTGAGTCGCTTCTGGTATGGGGGTATCATGAAGGTTGAGCGTGAGATGAAGTTGTTTGTTGTGTTTGGTCGAGAATTATACAGTAATTGATTTTGTGGCATTAAATGCTACTTAAACAAGTACACCCCATAAAGAAATTTTGCTTAGATCATCATTGATCCTCCTCGCTGAAACAAGTGGATCGTGGATACTTTCAAAAATACTAGTATCGTCCGCACAAAGTGTAATATCATATGACATATTGTCGATTATATCTTTGGTAAACACTAGAAACAGTAACGGACCTAGGTCATATTCTGCACGAGAGTCACTAATGACGTCATTTTATCACTGCATACAACCTGTGGCACCAGCATCTTCAGCATTGATCAAATTAATCAATCGAATAAGAACTTAAGGACAGTATGTGGATTAGCGTGGGTCTTCAGGTTATGTTTTACTTATCTTTCAGTCTTGCTTAGCCTCCTTTTTCCCTTCTTGCACATGCACGGGGAAATTCAGTAAAAGTTGATATGCCTTCATCTGATTTATGAACTGTGGCAAATACAGTAGAATATGGTTTACAAGGAAGTGGTTATTCAGCGAGTGTATCGTAATACTGGATATGCATATTAATTTCAATCCAAAAAATCTGACCCTGTGGATGCATAACGGTCACAATCAGCCGCCATGACACGGCAGTATTTAAAAGCAAGCGCGTAATTTACATTCGTCGGGAAAAAAAGCCATTGCAAAACATTTGACGAATCCTCATACCAAGTTCAGTGCATGTGTGGAAAACGAAACTATTTCTTTTTAAGTGGTTATTTTTTCCCAAATTGCTATGTGCCAAGAGTAACACATTTTTCATGTTTTACAGACTGAGAGGGTCTGCCCATACATACGGATACTTGTTAATCAAAGGAAAATGCAGCACCGTGGCTCAGATGAATGCCCCTCACTATAATTGCCATTAAAAGTACAGGTTTCGCGTATGCAAAACCAGATTATTTTCATTCTGTTTACCGTTGCAGTTGTACATGTATGGGAGGAAAATGCTATTAGTATGGTCTGTTTCCTGTTAAGTGTAAATATCACCTGTTTTCCAAAATACCCTGTCCTCATCAGCTGCACGGAGAACCTTTCATTAAAGTCACATTGTGGTTTTCATGTTAATTTTTCCACTTTTAGTGGCTCCAAATTGTCAAAATCCTGTTTCAAAAGGTGGTCGAAATTGCATGTTTTTGTGTGCACATTGAGATCAGATGTTAAACTGATATCAATGCAGCCTTGCCCGTTAAGTTCAAGCATTTTCTTGCTTAAATTAGTGAATTTGATATTTGACACAGATTCAACTCTCCGCCCTGCACAACGGTACAAAAATACGAATTCGAAAGTGCCCAAAAGTTTGTTTTATGAGATTGACAGTTGGCAACTTCCTGTCGACTAATCCTTTCTCCGTGAATTGAGACGGAGTCAGCAGCTTTCCTTGCCCTAGGTTGACCACTAAGTGCCCAGCCCATGTAATTGTTTAATTGACAATTAGGTAGCTCAAATAAAAATACATTTATTGACGATATTTTTGGCTTAACTTATTTCTTAATGGCAAGATATACATGTATGTGAGAGCGTGAATGTGCACAGAGGATAACGCAGAAAAAATAAACCTTGATTGTTTTCCTTTCCAGTCCAACCAAATTTATATTTTACATGTGCTACGATGCAGTAACAAAAATTGACTGGTAGTCAGCAGAGAGTAGCGGTCAGTGGTGGAGACCAGCGGCCTCCAATGCAAGACAACAGCATATGTTAACAACAGATGGAGCCAACAGTACACTTCCGCTAAGTTATAACAAGTGCAGGTGGAGCCACCAAGGGATTATAAACAATCCCATTAATCTGATTGGCCATCTTACCGACAGGAAATGCGTTCCATGTGCTGCTGACATACGCCATTGAGAAGGGGCTAACTGACAGTCAACCTTTCCAGCCAACCACCTCTAGCCATCGCTGAGCTTCAACAGCTCCGATTGACTAATGGCTGCAGTCCACGGTGACCAGCGGAAGTTGGCGGCGGTGACGCCGACTGTCACTGATCAATGGCGGCTGCAGTGCTCTCGCACCAAAATGCAGCATCTGCAAAGGAAAAGGTTTACTAGTGATTAAAATCAGATTGTTTGAAGCCACAAGTTTATTTTAAATGGACTTGACTACACATTATGCTATATGGATGTGTTTCACAAACTTAAAGTATTTCAGACCTTTTAACACGTTTCACTGATATATGTGTTCCAGATCGTGCATGTCCTATTTATAATTGCAGTGCTAGCGATTGAATTTTGTTCCAGTGTGCACATAGAACGAATGCTCTGATGAATCGGATTTGTGTCATGACGGTGCATGTAGTTATAGTTTAAGATTAAGGCCCATATTGAGACAATGCTGTTTGATTACAAACTTAGTTTGATGGGTTGTACATATGACAAATTTTTTGGTCTCATAGAACCTTAAAATGACTGTTTTGTGTTGAATTACTGACCATTTTTAAGAGAGTTATTGGCAAGTTGGGTCATACCTATTATATATATATATATATATATATATATATATATATATATATATATATATATATATATATATATATATATATATATATATATACATGTGTGTGTATATTTATATGTATATGTTTATGTATATATATATTATTATATATATAAGTCGGCCTTTAAATTATCATCTAGGAAAAGTACACGAAGTGCTCATTTACCGATAAGCATGTGAAAAATATATACAAACCTGCTAAGTGTTAAGTCACGGCGTTTTATAACCAGAACTTAGAAGTTTGTGAATTAGGTATAATACAAAGAAAAACTCTTCTTGGAAATTGGCCTTAGATTCTGGAAGCTGATACTACAATACATGGAGGAGTAGTAGAAACTAGGCGAATCTGAAACAGCCTACATCTGGCTTTCCATGCGTTTGACGGCTCTCGTGTTGTCGGTAGGCCTTAGTCCTGCTGCTGCTGCTACTCCATGTACCTATGTGAACAACAGTGGGGCATGGAGATATGGATGAAATGGGGGACGTTGAGACCATTTAATGCGTGAGCCACGTCAGTGGCGCAAGCAGAATGGCCCCAACAGCCCCGTCAGTCATTTCGTCCATGTGAATCGCAATGTGGTCGTTCATTACTTACATTGATATTTATCTGAATAAATGTCAGCTTAAAAACTGAAAAAAAAACTGTTAAAATCTCAAACAATTTACTCACATCAACTTCATTGTAATGGGAGTGCAGACATTCTGGAAAACTTGCTGTCAGTGGAGTGTGTAGTTGCCTTTGAAGCAGGCCCAAGATCAGTGTTATGTCTACTCTGCTGGGGTCTGCCGTTGTTTGACAAGGCCACAGTTTAGTTTTGGAAAAGTGACACAGTTTGTAATCGGCCGAGCATGATTACCATGGTAAGAGGCTGCATTGCACCAGGAACACAGGCGGCTACTGGCCAAGATAATAATGATCATTTTCCTGATTGGTGCATCAGTCAATGGCGACCGTTAGTCGAGTTTTGTTTCCCTTACTACAAATAATGACAATTAAAAGCATATAAAGTGGTGTAATGCATATATAGCTCTTTGAAGAGGGTCACACTAATTTGCTGCATGTACCATGTGTTCAGACTGATATTAAACTAACCATTTTGGTATTCACTATTTGTAGTCATCTCGGCATGACTCTCTGCATGTAAGTGGAATGTGACGCAAAGGGATGAAGGTCTATATATTTAGATAAAAAAAAAAGCCAAAACAACCAAACTGGCATGTGTGAATGTTAGAATATTAGACTGCAAAGTGAATGTGCAAAACCTCTTTTGCAAACAATATTAGAATTTGTAAAGGGATTCCATGTAATATCTTGGATTAACATAAAAATTTAGTTTTGCATGGTCCATTTTGAATAATCATAACAAAATTATGCCTAAGCTGCCCGTGGACCACAGCAGTGCCCACACTGACATATGACAAATGGACCACTAATAGATCAATGATATAATTGGTTACAGGACATGGGATGCTGCTTTATGCCACAGGAAAGACACTGCTGATGTTATTTCTATCTTTGACAATGTGTGGGTATGAGACACCACCAGCATGGATTGACACTTATCGGTGTGGCAGTTGGCTGTATGTTAAATGCATTATGGCACCCTCACAGTAAAATGTTCAGAGAATCTACAATTTGGAATTAGCTTAAAAACATTAAAATGAGCACTCCTTCATATGAAAAGCTTCATATACACCAATACAATATAAATTAAATACGGAAACCATTGTCACATCAAAGTCATGTTTCAATTTGCAATAAGAAGGCTAAATCTTACCAAAGACAACCCATATACTAATATTACTATATGAGTAAATATGCACAGAGCAATCCAAAATACCAGTTATGAGCATTAAACCAACATCAGTCAGTTTTCAACCGACTGATTCAAATTGTATAAATGTTGTAATGCAGCTTTAGGAGGTATTAATTTAACACATATTAACACGATCAAAATCACAACCTGCTACTTAGAGGTATTTTAAGCGGGAGATTTTATAACAGAAAGTTAGGATGAAGCGCAGGCCTACAAATTGTGCAGGATTTTGTATGCAGCTGCCATACTGTTTACTTACCATACCTCTATCTTGACTAACAACCCGGACACAACATTGAAAGGAAGAAGAACAGCTAAAAGTCCATGCTGTTCTTAAGATAGGCCAAAATGCCCTAAATAAGTCTGGGACTCAAGCCCGTCTGAACTGCTGTTGCAGAATTGCTTGCTGGGCATTTAGTGGGTAGTTCTTAGCGTAACACCTCATAAAACTGGGGAAAGAGTCAAGCAAGATCAAGTGTACATGTTTTTCTAAAATTGCTCAACATCAAGGAATCCAGGTAGATAAATATCAGCAGTGATGTGAAATCAAAGAACACAATGACCAAATGTTGCGCACAATCGTGAATCTCGCAACATCTACATAGTACATCAACAGCATGAACACCAGCAACATATTTCGTATCCATATTCATTACTGCCAACTATAGACATGTAAAAGGTAGATCGTACAGAATATAATAAGCACATTTTGTTCTGTGCAATTGGGCCACATCACCAAAACCTCCACAATTTCTGAACATGATAAATGCACGCACACGGATGGACATGAAGCTTATTTTTAAGTTACCACAAATATTATCCAGGATAAGGTTGCTGAAGGTATTTCACACGTGACACGTATGCTATTTCTATGAATTTTGATGCATGATTGATGCGTATAAACATGCACAATTTATTATTGCCCACAATTCTTTTTTTGCAATGACACTTAGAAGCTTTGACATCAAAGTAACCAGCTTTGCTATGGAAGAAAGAAAATCCACAATAGGCCATTCAATTAGGACAATATTGATGTCATTCTTTTTGGCAAAAAAAGGAGTAGACGACATTTACTACGTTTCATGGTAGAAGTTAATTTTTACATGGGAAAAGCGAACATATCGATACTTTGGCATTAGGTCCATCAGGGTTGAAATAGTAGTGAAATTTTATTGTACAAAAATGTCTGCAAGGGACCTGGTGCACAGCGCCCTCTACGGTACGCATGAAACAATACAGTATTATTATTATTATTATTATTATTATTATTATTATTATTATTATTATTATTATTATTATTATTATTATTATTATTATTATTATTATTATTATTATTATTATTATTATTATTATTATACTCTCTGAGAAAGAAAGTATGTAGTACCATTGCTTTAACATGTGGTGCTAAGAGTGTGAACTTCTGCAACAAATACGATGCAAAATAAGGGAGTTGATTAACACATCCTTATAAGGCTTATAAAGTTTTCGGTCAAGTGCGGAGTAAGAAAGCTTTGGCTCGGAACTGAGAAAAAATTATCAGTGGCAGCCAGTTTGTCTCCGCCTGAGGATCACCGGCGATAAACCGCTGATTATGAGGGAGAAAGGAAGGATTGTCGGTATGCTAATTTGCCCACACACCGTCCAACATATGTCCAATGTAAAACAATTGAGACCACTCAATTTTGTTTCTCCAAGTATACAGAAACACTATTGACTTCTTAATGTAAATGCAGTAATCCACAGTAGAGCCAGCAGGCAATAACTACAGCGGATCGTATCACAATTTCAAGCAGCTGATGAAAAAATCTATCGGCTGTAGACATTGTCTGTTTATTTTACCTGAAATGCTGCGGTCAAATGAGGACAAAGCATGTTGAAGAAAGTTTGTGAAATAGTGGTCCCAAACAGGGACATTGATAGATGTTTCTTTTCTTAAATATTGATTGGCTTGAATTTATTTCTATCATATACAGGTATTTTTGTGGGAAAATGGAATATGTAATCACTTGAATTATTGTGTCATATAATGACGATAGCTTTCCAAAATATTACAAATCTATTTACAAGTGTCAGCTGCGTATACCTTAACATATCAAAATTATACTTTCGATGTCATTACCATGTGTGCTTAGTGAAGGATTTCGAAAATCTTAGTCTGTGCATTCTGAAACCGTATGCTAAAGCATGTATGCTAAAGCATGTATGCTAAAGCATGTATGTATGTATGTATGTATGTATGTATGTCTGTCCTATCTATCCATCTATCTATCTATCTATCTATCTATCTATCTATCTATCTATCTATCTATCTATCTATCTATCTATCTATCTATCTATCTATCTATCTATCTATCTATCTATCTATCTATCTGACTGTCTGTCTGTGTTCATGTCTATCTTTTAAACATGGTTCAAATTATGGCTGAATTCTTTATCATCAAATTTAAATGACTTTTCCATTTAATAGTTTGTTAATGTATTTTATGGGATATGCCTGTCAGCATAAAGACATACCATAGGACCAGACTTCACATGAACATAGAGAAGGGTGACAATACATGGACTTAACTGATAGTAAGCATATACGAGTTGTAGCTGTGTGGTGCCCGTTGCTCACGTGTTAAGATGCTATATATTACCTGCTGAATAAAACGTGCGTTTTGTATGATCTTTATAACAGCTTCACGAGTTTCCTTTTTCATGGTATTTTCATACTGTTCTGGTCCATGGAATGATGTTCTAACAGTAATGCAAGTATAAGAAATAACTATGTTTTCTTCGACGTTTCATTGAGCTGTATACAACGGGCATTCTAGAAAATATTGACAGATCTCTTCATTGCTAAAGCCACAAGTAAGAAATGGAGATGCTACCACGAATTTTTAATAAGTCTGCATTTAAATTACTGAATCTCATACGCAACTGAGCAAGTATTATATTTTCTTTCCTTTTCTAACCAATGTAGAATAAATCATTATTTTTTTTGCTTTGTTACCTAGGCTTGATTTCCTCTTTAGATTCACCCTTTTTGTTGCAGCTGGTGGTTCATTCCACATTTTGACAGTAGATGGGGGAAATATTTGTTCTACTAAATCATTCCTTTTTGGTGAGAGTGAGCATTACATTTGGATCTATCGTGAACTGTTTGAGGCAACAGATTGTGGCAGTACTGAGGTGCAGTTTTGTTTACTTTTTTGCACATAATGACTATTTTTTAAATTTTTCCCTTTGTATAGCTGATGTATCCCATCCAGTTTTGTTATAAATTTATGCATGACTAGTAAAATGACGTGTATTAGTTACTGCTCAAGTGCCTGCCAGTTGCACGTTTTCTAAACTTCTTTATCTTTACTTGAACAATTTCCAAATACAGCATTACCATACTCCAGAATAGGTCGTATGAAGGAAAAATATAAAATTTCAAAAGAACGTCTGTCTACTTTATATTGACGACTATGAAGGATGCAAACCATTTTCATTGCTCTGGTGCAGACAGTATTTATATGAAAAGACCAGGGAACAGAGTTTAGGGACGAACCCTTTCCTGTGCAGACTCATTAATAGCTTTTACACAGACCGTCTGGTAGAGCAAAATCTTGTGCCTTTCTGGGATCTCTCCATGGTACTTAGGGTGCTTATTAAGCCTCTGTCAAGCCAAAATATATGGCTTCAGTTGAACGTTAGTTTCCTGCTTCAAGACAGTCTTCCTGTTAGCTCCAGTCACAGGTGCTAGGCACAGGGAGATATACACTTTGGATGGACCCCTCATCAGGTGGGATTTGTGTCTAGGACACAAGTGGGGCATGACCCATCGCTCTCGGTATCAATTTCCAGGTCCAAGCCAGATCGAGCCCTTTGTCCCATCAAAGCACTCTGGTTCTATTTGAGTGGGACCAAACCTCATCGAGTGGGCGAAAACCTTTGTTTCTCCCTCTCAGGCAGTTGGAGTCCTAGACTCTGTTGCCTAACACAATCTCGGGATGGTTTAGGAAATTGATTTCCTTAGCCTACCAGGTGTCTGGGAACGATGAAAAGCTGGCATGTCTTCATTCTCTCTGGGTCCATAGTTGCTCATTAGTTTTCTCATGTATTTCCATGTTTTCCAATGATTGTGGTCTAGCATGTGATGAACTGTGTAATATATATTTTACTATTACCAATGTCTACCACCATATAAATAAATATTTGATGCAGAGTATATCTGTAGGGGATTTTCTTACGCTCTTGCTAGTTTCTATCCCAAATTGTATACTCCTGTATAAATTTTACTCATATATGGAGACAACAAAATTCAATTCGATTCAACATAAAATTGCTATAACAACTACCAGTAGGTAGTTTGGTCATGACTCTGCAATACATGTGTATAATGTACTCTGAATATGTACTTGTTTTCTTAACCACTTTTCCTTTTTCTGTTTTTGTGTTGAGATATTTTCAATTGTGTTAAAAAAGCACTGATCAAGAACTGCTATTAATTAATTTTTGCATCGCAAATCAAAAAATTGAACGAACAATAAAAACACATCAACCAATGGAATCATGTGTATTTTGACTGAGTATTTCTCCGGTTTCGACTGAGTTTTTCTCTGCATGCTTAGAATTCAAGGGCCCCAAGGGAAGGTAGCGAACCAGACTCTTCTTATGGTCTCTGCAACTGCAGGAATTCTGGTACTTGAATGAAAGGTCCATTTACAAAGAGAGTTAGTCTGGTATCCCTGAGTCAATTCGGAGCAAATCAACATTGGGCAAACTTAGCAGTGAAAGAGTAACTATGATGTACATATATGCTAGTTTAGTGTTAGGGTTCATGTTTCAGGGTTTTGCCTGATTTTATTCAAATGAGAAGCAAGAGGAACATGGGCAGGTTGACTACATGCAATGATAAAGCATGTATGTGAAAGTAATTGATGATTTCTTTTGTGTGGGAATAAAGCCATGACACGAGAGGCTCAGGTCAGAACATTTAGGCATATTTTATCAAAATAAGACCAATAACTTAAAAAAAAGAATAAAATAAAAAAAAGGAAAAAAGATGTTTCTCATCAGCAAAAAATCTTAACATAATCAATTGGAACAAATTACTCACAGCTTTTTAAATAACGACCCACATGCTGATAAGAAACAGTATTTTTGTTTGTTCGTTTGTTTTCTGAGCAAAGGATAGACCTTGTGACAGTTTCTGATCAGGTCGATTTTGTCACACAAAATTTAACACAGACCTTTGTCACCTAAGCAACTAAGTTCCATGTATTCTAAAGCAGCCAAAAGCCTGACCTGCATAGGAGGCAAGACTTCATCTCTGAATGACACAGATAAGCTATTGATGACTATATCTTTGCTTTTGATTGAATCTGGCGTTTGAAAAGCAAGGACTGGGTCTTGTTTGTCTCACTCGAATCTTAGCTCTCAGCCTTCATGCGTATGATGCTAATCCATGTGTTTGTGAGCCTTTGCGCTAAACCTTTGAGCACAATTTCTGTCACAATTTCCCACATATAACACACAAAAAATTGGTTCAAAGGACACATGGAAAAGCAGGTATCAGTGTCAAGGCACATGTGCAAAAAGGGAAAAGGGTTTTTTGTTTTGCAGTATGTTCAGATCATTGCACTGTTGCAAATTTGAAAAACATGTAGCAAAGTATGCAACACATGTGCATCATTAAAATCTGCAAGAAACCAGTTTTCAGCACATACATGTAATTGTCATTATGTAGATGTCCTAGGTAAAACTTCTAGTAGAAAATGGTCCGAAAAATTGCTTAAAAGAGAGGGTTTAAATGTTTGCACTTTAATCTCATTGGATAACCATTAAGGAAAACTTTGTGTGAGAAAATAAGTAATTGTAGCAATCTTGCATAAGAAATAGCAGAATTTTGTGACTATATCTGCATGTAGAATGGTTTGATGAAAGAAACATACAACAAACCTTTTTCCATTTTATTTTGGCATGTACGTATCTATGATATATGTACTGTAATAAATATATATATGTTAATGAGTTCCTTCCGGAAGTCACGAAAAGGCAGTTTTAAAAAAGTGTGTGATCTGTCACTGCAGATTTTCCCCTGAAACCGGCCAAAACCGACTGGTGGTTAAATGTCTTCACTTTCGGTGTTTTGAGTTAATTTCAACTTATGCCAAGGGAAGCTGTTGACTCAGTCGTAATTCAAAAGGGAATTCGAAATAGTTAAAGCAGGCACCACTGTATTGTGTACGACAAGATCCCTACACATGCAAGGACTGGATGGACAAGGTGATGAAAGGAAAGTAGTAATATCAGTACAGAATATAGCGTAGAAGAGATAAAAAAGGGACTGACACAACAGTTTTAATGGCAGAGGAGTAAAATAGTATGTGGCTGTCTTATTCTGTGGTATAGAGTTTTCACAATAATATAAATTGCTCAATTTCTTTCTTTTTATTTTGCTGCTGACAATGCAAAATAGTAGAAATAAGAACACAAATACAATGTAGTTTTTTTAACATACGTTTAATGTACACTATCTATCCAAAATAGTGAAATGAAAACTTTAGTTAAATGCTTGAAATGCAAAAAGCGCCGTAATTTATAATTATAGTAATATGGTATATTTACAGTACATGTACATGTATTTACAGCTGCATTTCCTTGCACTTCTGGGACAAACTTTGTATTGTTGTGGCCCTAAGCTTGTTCCCCATGTTGGCACCAACACGATACAAGACAGGAACGAGGCTTTCCTGTTGTTTTTAGTTACAGTATGTGCATACTTTGCCGGGAAAGCAACATTCTGCCCTTCTCCCTCTCCACTCAGTGATGTGTGGTGCCCGCAAGACCTTGTGCCAGCAGTGAATCTGTCTGTATTGGCAAATGTATAGTATGTGTTTATGTGTTTATTATTATTTTATTACTAAAATAATGATGCATTTTCAAGAATGTGTACTGTTTATGGTTATTACTGGTTCATTATCGGTCCTGATACTCATCAGGAACTGACTGCAGTGCAGCCTTTACAGGGTGCCATATCAATTGAAAATGTATGTCTGTCTTCTAAGTTAATGAGGGGTTACTTTATGAAAGGTCAAAGGCACCCGAGATTTATAATTTGTTTATTCATTATTCAAAACACTCTTGTGGAAATGATGTTGATATTTACCACATAGCTATATGTATATGAAGACAGCCTAAGGATGGCTGGCTGTACATGAATATTAAAAGCGCTATTGGCTACCAATAGAGAAAAGTCAATTATGGTCAATAGACTGCTTTGCTGTCTTTGATCCTTGCATACATGTGCGTCAATGATATATGGGGCACAAATGTTTCTTTTTAGGCTGAAGGAATGATGAAACGGTCAAACTTTGTGAAATAATGTGCAATCTCTTAGTAAGACCACCCAAGGGACCGACAACTAGAGGTCACAATAGGGCAGTAGTGTCAATGTGGAAAGCAAGATATATTAAAAATGGCACTGCTGAATAGTGGCAGTAATATGGGAGACTTGTCTTATCACACAACGGTCTAAATGCAACGACTCGACTGTACCGTGCCATTTGCATGTGAACTATCTCGTCATAGCTTCTAAATTATAAAGTGTAACATTGCCCCCCCCCCCAGCTAGATCATCTTTTTTTCTGTGCACATGAAAGATATTTAACGATTTTTATAATATGTTCTCAGGCTTTAAGAATGCCTTAGCTAGGGGGTGATGGGCCTAACGGGTCTCTTTTTATTTTTGGCAGAGGTGGTGGAATTTGTGTTTTGGGTGGTTGGGCCTGTGCATTTTGGAAAAGGACTGGTGTCTGCGGTTGGTGATGAGTGTTTCTGGGGTTGGGAGGACCGGTTTGGAACCACCGGTTGCCTTTTGTGGGTGACTGCCTGTCTCGGGTCAGGAGTGGGGTTTGTTTCTTCACGTTGGTGTTGGAGGAGGGATGTTGATGCTTTGTCGGTTCTGGAATCTCTTTCCTGTCATTGTTGGGTTTGGAGTTGATGAATATGGATCATGTTTTTCTGTAGTATATATTAAGTGGGCAGGAAATTAGGTTCCCATTCAAAGAAGTTAGAGCGTACATTTTGGACACGTGTATTGCAACCGATGTACAGGTATCTTTTTCAAGTACATGTACGTAGGATGATATAGCGCGTCTTGGCGCTTTACTGCCTCACTGTTTTCTGCTTAATTTTAGCATGTAAGAGTAAAGTGGACAGTGCACATTGGTGACATGAAGTAACCACTGAGTATGTTGACTTCCCACTGAAGTTTTTTTCTTTCCTCAAAATTAACAGATCTCATTTCATAGAAAACACATTCTTTACATAATAACAGCCAACAGTGGCAGACGTCAACCAAAACTGCCTATAAGTCAGCCATTGTATTTATATTTCAGTAGGTACTAAATCCCTTACAGAAGCTTTATGTTACATGTCTGTAAAATCTTTGATACAAACTGTGGCAAGGTACATTCTAACCAAGGTGACAAGTTTGAAGAAAAACCAGTGTGTGGTTTGATAGATTATGTTAACATTGAAAGAAAAAAGAGGAAACCAGAGATCTATGACTGCAAGCAATCACTGGGGTGCCTCTGTCTGCCTACCTTATCTGTGAATTGATTGCCCATAATATCCACCAAATATGACATTTTCATTTTTGCTGCAAAAATCCCCCCCCCCGCAAGTGTATTGATATATGAGAAACTGAGACGGTAGAGACCTACTCAAGGTATCTCCCTACCAGGTTTGAACAGGGTGTGGCCAATGGTTAACAAGAAATTAAAAAAAGGGAAAAAGATGCGAAAGTGTTGACTGACAGATGCCAATGTATAGACGAACAGCCATAACATGAACTCCGATGAGGAGAAAAATGAAAATAGGAACTTGCTGATTTTTACCACCAGTTTTCAATATCCTGTTAAAAAACATGGAAAAATATGTGGTTCAAAGCAAATCTGTCTGTGTGCCTTGAAAGTTGGCGTAAATTAAAATCCTACGATATAGGTCACCTCTTAACAAATTTAAAACAAAGTCTCACCTGGGCAAATAATGACCAAGTTTGATAGACTTGAATCATCATACCCATTTGAAGATGTGGTAGGGAATCCATTTTATTTTGCAAGGCATTGTGACCTTGACCTATGACCAGAAGGTCATCCACAATGATATGAAAAAATGCCCCAAAATCTATGGAGTATCTGTACCAAATGTTTCAAGTGAATCTTGCTTATATGGTTTTGAAAAAGTCATTGCAGACCCCATTGACGTACATGGTAATCTATTGGAATGCACCCCCCCCAAAAAAAACCCATTTCAAATACCAAAATCATTGGGGCATACCTATTTAAACACAATTGGTAGATGCCTACCCGATGTACATCCCCGCAAAATATGAAATAATTCTAGCATCTTATCGTATCTTTACTCGCCCAACAGCTTATATAAAAATACCTGGCGGCGGCCTATTGATCATTTGTTGTTGTGTTGTTTTGGAGAAGTTGAAAAAGTTAACTAGCATTGCAATCCCCATTGACTTAAACAGTAATCAACAGGAATGTATGCAGTTTGACCTTTGAAGGTCACTCCGGTTTAAAGTAAACCATACAAATTAAAAGGCCATAGGTACTTTCCTATTAAAGTTTAATACTAACCTTTGGTCTACGATGCACCATAAAGAAGGTATGATCCCCTTTGTGAAAATTGCTGAGTCAGCAGAAAAATGGAACAAGGTTTTGACCTTGACCTTTGACCTCAAGGTTATATATTATTATATGGAAAAAATGTGCCAGACCCAGAGATTATATGTCAAAATCAGGAGGCAATAGGTGAAGAGGGGAAAGAGATAATAGGAAAATAAGATGCGTGGCGGTGGCGGAGACGGCGGACGACAAGACAAAACACTGTATGCATCCCCTTCTAAAGGGCATGGGGGGGGGGGTGCATAATCATAGTTAGAAACGAAGATTCACATTCAAAGCAACTCAATCTTTGTCCATTGAAAGCTTGCATAAAAGAAAATCCTACAATCTTGACTTGTGTTCACACGCTCCACCTGCAGCAAAACGTATGAGAATGTGAGAATGACACCAGTGGTCTTCTGAATTTTGAATTCGTGCACATGACTCCACTTAAATTAAAAGAATAATTTTACATCGCTCAACAAAATAATTCAAAGTAAGACCTTAACAGGCATTCAAAATACAATTATGACTGAAATTATAACACAAACCTAATAATTGAAGGAATGATGGACCCTTCTACCTCATTTAAATTGTAAGAGTGTCCCTAATTAGCATAAATTAAAATTATTGGTCGTAGTTTATTGGCTGTGCATATAGCCCAAACCCGTGTATTCAGGTTTGAATTGCACGTCTTCCTTCAACAGTTTTAAAGATATTTGACAGGTACACTTTTCAAGTGCTCCATATTTGCATAAATCAACTTTTGTTTGTGGTTTATTTGATGTGTCTCCGGTACAAACTTATGGATAAAGGTTTGAACGTACCTATAAAATTAATAGTTTCGGGGATTTAAGACATTTTAACTTTTCAAGTTGTGCTAATTTGCATAAACTAAAACTCTTTTGGGTGTGGTTAATTGGATGCATCTATAGCAGAGACATACAGATTAAAGTGGGAATGGTACATCTAAGGTTTAAAGTTTTGAAGATGTTAAACATTTCAAATTTCCGAACAAGAGTGTCCGAGAAAAACTGAGGACAAAATTTACATAAATAAATAAATAAATAAATAAATAAGTGAATGAATGAATGAATGAATGAATGAATGAATGAATGAATGAATGAATGAATAAATAAATAAATAAATAAATAAATAAATAAATAAATAAATAAATAAATAAATAAATAAATATATGAATAAATAAATAAAATTGCTTGAGGGAAACACAAAATCTGTGTTTTCAGACACACTTACTAATAATCATAGAAATAAAGCGTATGCATCAGGTAAAAAGATGCAAAACTTGTAGAGCTTATGCAATTAACAGAAAAATGAATGCATTTCTTCACCAATAGTGCATGGTGTTTTATTGTCGGATCACACATCCTTCGCTGGCATCAAACTATTATAGCATAAATTAAAGTTCACTTATACCATTATGTGGTCATGTTTTAGCAGGGGTTTGGCGGTTCAGAAACAATATCTCCCGCTACAATGCTGCTGTCAGTTTTTGATGTTTGGCACGTCACTGCATGGCGTCCGCTGCTGTCTTTTACTGGCGCTTGTTCCATCCTCTCTTTCCGCTGTCTGCAGCACAAAATACTCGAATACGTTTCTCGAAATTTTCTGCAATTGCATTTGTCACATGAGATGTAACTTGTTATATATATATATATATATATATATATATATATATATATATATATATATATATATATATATATATATATACATACATACATATATATACATATATATGTATGTATATACATATATGTATACACACACACACACACATATATATATATATATATATATATATATATATATATATATATATATATATATATATATATATATATATATATATATATATATATATTGTTCATACAATACTTGCCTGCTGAATACTTCATAGTTCAATGTGTTTTCCCGAATGCCTTAAATAGCACCCACAAAGCTTGAAATAAAGTAAAGAAAATGTTGATGTTTAATACAGATTTTGAAGATATAGAGTTTGTTTTTGAAGATATGTCCTTCCCCATTTGGGTAGTCCCGGTATCCAGGTCTATTCACAGGTGAAAGATAATTTTTTAGCATTTTCACAGTTTTAGGTTTGTTCAGACACAAGGCCAGGTTTCATGAGCATATTTATGTACAGTTTTATGATTAATATTTCATCGATTTGAATTCACCGTCACTGAAAATAAAATGGTGCATGTCACAAAAAATAAGAATTCTCAATGATGATGATGATGATAACACCTCATTTCAGTGTCTCAATAGCACCGTATTTACCTTACATTGAAATTTTTATTTAAAAAAATCGAGATAAATATTGTATGAGCTGCACAAAATAATTTTAAATTTTTAGGAGACTGAAGTGATCATTTTCAAAAACCAAAAGACTAAACTTGACACATGAAACTTAAGAGTGATATATTTGAATCTTCTAAAATTGTACAAATGCACCTAAACATACAAACTTACCTTGAACAGAAAGGATATATGTAAGGATTAACGCAACTATTTGCTAGTCCAAGCAAGTAAAGATTAAATCCTATCTCATGGTTTTCATTTAAGACAGACACATATTTCGGCAGGATGTCCAATGCGATTATTAAGTTATATATGCTTGCTGGAGTCCAACATATGAAAAATATCCCCACCACAAGAGTAAGCATTTTTATGACCTAAACAATAAAGTAAAGGAATGTCGACAATGTATGCAACAAACAAATCACAAATGTACAAAAGCTGTACTACCTTTGGATTTTAGTTTGAGATAGATTGTTTTCTACCTGGTTTGAGACATTTTGTATTGAAATTAAGAATATCATTTCATCATCAACTCTTTGATTAGCATATAAAGATTTACATTTATCGGTAGAGTACACGTTTTTGAATGTAAACATCCATTTATTGGACACGGTTTCACAACATAATGTGCAAATATTACCCTACTTTTAACAGAAATATACAAACAAAACTAAAAACGAAGGTCTGTTTCAAAGCAAATCTGCCTGTGTATAAAAAGTTTGCATATGTTAATAGCAATAAGGATCCTTTTAATTGCCCACTAACATGCTGTCACTGCATAGTGTTAAGTCTTTATACATAATAAACGAGGATAAAATCAAATATCTTCCCCCAATCTTATGTCAAATATGAAACAGTTTAACTTTCAAATGCTAATGATTTACATATATTTGTCTCTGTTTGCTAATTGTTTGCACTTTTGGATAGTGAAAATAGTAAGAACTGTGATTTGTCAAATATCCAGGATCCTTATGGCACTGGAAACTATACCCAATCTGAAGCAACTTTAAAGCTGGTTGTGGAAAGTAAATAGGTTCTAAGGGTGTCATGAGGTCTTTCAAGAGGGGCGCGGAGTGACATTTCCCTACCGGCATACTGGGGCATTTATTTTCCATGGCGTTAAACAGGAAGCCCTCTAATTTGTTGTACTTTGTACAGCCTTTATTTGGGAACAATCTTATTATCTTTACGCTGACCTGATGCAAAGGTATGACCTGTACCAGCGTAATGCTCGTGTCCCCCCATCTCCTGTGGTGCATGCCTTTTCTGTATTTTTGTTAATAAATAGAGCAACAGGCTTTCAAATTTTACAACTTTTGCATACATGTTCGTCAGCTGAACCACAAGAAAAAACGTATCTAAACTAACAGAAGTCTTTGCTTTTTACTTTAATTTTATAGGGGACTGCACTTTTCAAATCTCGCCAATTAATGTGTCACACTGAATGAAATATATCGACTCGGTGCAATCATGAGATGCAACATCCTAACAAATTAACTGGTACACCTAGCGCATGTGGTCACTATTGTGAACCACTACACTGCTTGTTGTGGTCACAACTGTTGGCAAGAGAAGTTGGGTCCTTTGTAATTGCAGTGCAGGCCACTTGCTGTATGTTCACTTTTTCTACGCTTCACGGGAGGCCAAATACAGCATGTACCACTGTATATCATTACTCATAAACACATGCAGGTATTATACGTGTGGTTCCTCTATGATATAGAGTAGTCCCTCATTTGAATGACCAAACCAGGGGCAAGCACAAAGTGATTACATACCGCAAGTGGTTTCTCAGTGAACGTTTATATGAAATGAAAAATATTGCGTAATGGACATCAAAGTCGAACAGTCTTAACAGGCAGGTAGTCTGCAACTACATTGTTTTTTTAAGCTTTTCGAAGTAGGGACTATAGTGCATGTGAACATAATAATTTTATCCATAAAAGATGTGATAATACACATGATTGAAATGTGATGAATCCTGTTGACTGGAAAACATAGAAAGAAAACACAAGCGCCGCATGAAGACGTTATGTAATGTGTGGTTGACATGGTGGTTTGATTAGTGTTAACTACCAACCACCAGTCTGTTCACGTCAGGAGTGAAGGCACGATTTCTTCAATAAGATTAAATGTAAAAAAGTCCACTGTAGGTAGGTGCCCATTCAAGAGAGAGTCAGTCCTTCTGGGTAGTACGGTTGAGTATGTGTGTACATTAACATGTACGATATTACTCGTGCAAACATATACAATATATATATATATATATATATATATGTATATATATGTGTGTGTGTGTATGTAGTTATATTCCAAGGGATGATTATAATTAGATTATATATATATGTATGTATATATATATATATACATATATTATATATATATACATATATATATATATATATATATATATATATATATATATATATATATATAAATATATATATATATTGATCAGACTGACAATACGTGTGAATAACAGGTCCTTTGTCATTGGTTACAAAAGGAAAACCAGTCATATATATATTGTTCTTTTACCAAAATTACTGGCTGAATGCCACAGCATTGACCTCCCGCCAGGCTCTAGATGATACAGTGAGATGAAGAGAATATGAATCATGATAAGCATACGAATCACATGAAAATATAGAGGTGATTAAAAATATAAAACATGGAACTATCAATGAGTATAAAAATATGTCGAGAAACACAAGGAGTGGACAGAATAAAAAACTGGAGAGATAAAGTTACGGCATGGTGGTTTGGGGGATGGCACCACAACTTAAATATACTTAGATTTGGAGCGCTCCATAACTCGAACGGGAGTGAGTTCTATTTGATGGTGCCTGTGTGGGATACCCTGCTCGTACCAACATTAAGCTTAAACCAGGTAAACAAAAAGAGATTTGGTTGATGTTGACCTTGTTGTGCGCATATTTACTTGGGAGCTATCCAGGCATTTTGAGGAAATATAAGCGGGCAAATATTGTTTACGGCTTTATACATAAAAACATTGGTGTGGAAATCTCTTCTATGTTGAAGGGAGAGGGTGTTGGTGATATTATGTGGATCCGAGACATGAGTGCGTCTATGAGTTTTTGTGGCAAGACGGACAGCACGATGTTGAAGAGTTTGGACATTTGCTTAAGACGACAAGAGCAAGAGTCCCGTACGGCATCACAATAATCAAAATGTGGCAATATTAATGACTGATAAAACACCAAGGTAGTCTTGGCAGATATAAACTTCCTTGTCCTTTCCAGAGCAGATAAGCGACAGTTTACCTTTTTAGGGGTATATTCAATGTGTGCCGAGAAGGGCAAGGAGGAGTCAAGTAATACACCAAGATACATTTTAAAGTAAACACTTGCTCAATGTGATCATCACAAAGCATGTTAAGTAGGGGTACCTTTTTAAGCCGCTGAAAAGTGCCAAAAGTCCTGGGCTTGGTTTTCTTTGTGTTTAGAGTTAGCTTATTTACCTAAAGCCTGCCAGACAAATATTGCATATCAAAATTGAGTATATCTTTAGAGTGAGATGCATCTAGGTCAGCAAAACAAAGTGCTGGGTAATCAGCATAAACAATGTCACATTGCATATGTTTTTGTACATGTATGTATATATGTATATATATATATAAATTTATATATATACATATTGATCAGAGTTACAAAAGGAAAACAAATTTTCTTCTAAAAGAAATGGACGTATAGGTCAAGCAAAGGGTATTGCCTGTACATTATGGTTTGATTTTAGCGCAAAAACGTAATTGCAGATCAGAACCATTGCACGCTTAATTAAACAGCCTAGAAATATAGATTTGCAAGCAAATCTCTGTGGGTGCAATAAAAGTACCTTATCAAGCAAATGAGTTCAGTAGATTTCTCATTTTGGTGACAGTTGGGGATATTCTGGCATATGTTGTGTTCAATGTTCATTTGCCTAATTTGCTAAAATGCAAAATGCTACAACATTGGTTCATGGCTCACTGGTTGCAGCTATATCATATACCCAGAAACTGAAGTTGGAATGTCATCAATAATTCTTTCTAAAATATTTAACATTTATATTTTCTGTATTTATTTAATTTGGATCAATTTAAATGCTGCAACTTTGTTTCATGGTTCACTGGATGCGGCTATGTCATAAATTGAAATTGGAATGGCATCGCTATCTACAAGATATTCAAAATTTAAATTTTATATATTTGCCTTATTTGCAGAAATTGGCAGCCTACAACTTTGTTTTCCGCTTCATTGGATGCGGCTATATCATAAACCCATAGATTGAAATTAGAATGGCATCTCTATGTATGATACTTTTTAAAATATTCAAAATTTAATCTTTGAGTATTTGCCTAGGTTGCATAAATCTATATGTTACAGCTTTGGTTCACGGTTTATGTGGTTATCTCACAAATCTATAAATTGAATTTTGAGCCACACCTCATTCTACAATATTCTTAAGGATATTCGAGATTGAAATTTGTCAATGTCCCGGGTAATAATTTAAAATTAGACAACTTTTGTTTACTATCCATTAGATCGACAGGTGTCACAAACCTATATGTGTAGGTTGGACTTTTGTGTCCCTCTGGTTTAGTTTCAAAGCTAGAGAGCTTTTAAAATTTTACCTGCCCCTAATTTGCATAAATTGAACATTCGATTCTTCAAGATTGGGGGCATAAATTCATCACAGATCCAATGTTTCCAGAAATACTGACAGATGTCATTCATGTAGTGTCACAGAAAAACTACGGACAGCGGAATAAAGAAAGAAAGAAAAAAGGAAGGAAGCAATTAAGAAAGAAATCCACAGAAAACAAAATATTTGGGTTTGAACCCAGACACAATTTGAGGAAAAATAGACCAATAAATGAAAATGATTATAAACCTTATTTCATCATCTTTTTTATCTAGTATATATCAAGACAACAGTGCAAGAGATATTATATAGGCTAACATAATTTACAGATACAAAGTTTATTTCAGTTTATACAGATGTACCGTAGTGCTTTTTCAGGGGGTGTGGTGAGGGGAAGCATTAAAACGTGGGAGTGGTTTACTAAGTAGATGGAAAAAGGGTCTTTTTAAATTCCCGTTTTGGGAAACAATTTGACCCATTTAGGAATGGACGTTACTGGATACACTTCATCAATTTAGGAATTCTGCGTAATTTTACTAATATCGATTGGGAGTAGAACCTGGCCACATTCGGCCTTAAATAAGGCACGGAAAAGCCTCTACGAGGATAATGGTGCAATGAGCTGTGTAGAGTAGTATGAAATAAAATTAGTACAGTATAATCTGAAAAAATTATAGAAGAAAAATCACGTCAGATATTTAAAAGGTGAGAGGGGTAAAGTGTACTTTCGTACAGCGTATAGGTATTTTTTTCGTACCATATATCGTACTGAAGCTACATAAACTTTATATATAGCTAGGTTATCCAGGGATATATCTTTGTAGCATGCTCGTGGGTTAAGCTGAAATGATATCTTGACGAAATTCGTCATAATGTAGAAAAAAAACAAACAAACTAAAAGACAGAATAAAGTGATGCACAACAAATTAAGTCTCGGGCATGTTCCTTTTGTTTACCTAAATATTTCAGTTTTTATATGACGAATCCTGCTTCCAATCTTAGTGGCGCGAATGGTGTGGTTCCTGTGAAGCCGACACACACGGTCTTGCCTTCAGAGGTGCTACCATGGAGGTAGCACTTCTAAAGGTGCTACCTCCATGACGGTCATCCATGGTGGCACCTCTAAAGCCTGTCCATGGCACCACTGACACAAGACTGACATTCATGTACAGCATAGATGTACTATACGAGAAGGAAGAGTGACCTCATAATGACATAGTGAGATACTCTATCTTTAACAAATTTGAAGATATTTAATTTTATTTTTTTAAATGACCCTAATTAGCATAAACTTAAATTTTGAACATAATTTGATGCACTTACAGCACAACCGGTTGAATAGATGTTAAATGGTACCTCTAGCTGTAATAATTTTGTAAATATTCAACTTTGAAATGCCAATGTGTCCCCAGCTTTTGTTTGTGAATCCTTTGATGCGCCTACAACCCAAACTTATACATTGAAGTTGGAATGACATCTCTATCTATAACAGTTTTATAGATATTCTACTTTAAAGTTTTGAAGGGTCCATAACTGGCATAAATATAAATTCTACAACTGTTCCAATGTGCCCAATAGATGCACAGTCCAGAGAAATATACCAATAACACCAACATTCTGGCCTCGATGAATATTTTGGAAGCCAGAAGGGATCGAAATTTTAAAATGGCCCTAATGTGCATACTTTTTAACCAGTTGACTGTTCTGAACGATACACAAAACGTCATCACAGGAGCTATATCCATGTCAAATTTGAAACTTCTGGTTCATGCAGTGTTTCTGTTTAAGCCGACTCAAAATAGGCAAAAAAGAGAGAAAGAATATTGGAAAAGCAATATTTCTGTGTTAACACACGGGCATTACTATGTTCTGTTCCTTCATTTTGACACATAAACGTCGGTATCCTTACATGGGGTTTCAGTTATGTACGATTAGAAAACTGCATATTAAAGCTGTTTAAGTTGCAGCAAAAATGTTGCTCACAGTGAACCAAGCTTAAAAATTAGATGCTATCGAAACTAGTCTAAATAAAAAAAAGTTTTTGATTTTACACATTAAAAATTACCAACCGACTTTTGTATTAACTTTTATTTACGGTGCGAAAATACAAAGTCACAAACACAAAACTCAATAATGTATTCATGAAATAGAACGAGAATTATGTTTGTGCAACAATTTTTTTGATGTTATTTTAAAAGCCAAAAATGATACCAGCAAAATGTAGGTTGTAAAATATACTTTTAATTGACTCCTTTCACAGAGCCAGCAAAGTATAGAATTGTCTCATCTCCAGCCGACTGGAGAGGGCACTGCGGATTGGCCACTTGTTGGCAAAGGGTAATGCATGTTAAAAGTACAAATCTTCATCGTAAATTTGAGGTCAATTATGACAACATTAACATTAATGTTAAACTTTTTGATTAGTATGCCTGTCAATATCGGTAATGTACGAGGCGTTTTTAATTTTAAGATGCGAGAAACTTTTTACAGGTAAAATTAATGAGTCACTCATGCAGTATCTGTGTACTGACCACCACACATGCATAGGTATCAATTAGTTTCTTAAACCTGTGAGGTTAATCCCCAGAGTAGTTTGTGAAACCTTTAAACTGAGTACATTTTGGCAGCATGTTCTCATGATGCCACATCATATGGCTGTGTAGAATATATACATGTAACCATTCATACAAGAGTGGTGTTTAAAGGGCAAAGCGCCATTGTTTCAGTTGTGGAAGATACTGCTCTGATTAGGCAAGCTTCACATCCCTAAAATAGTCTTAACCAATTGTTATAAGTTCAACAGCTTATGAAAGGATTCATTAATAGTTTTAGAGGCCAGTTTGTTAGACACTTAGATTTGTTCAGCTGAGATGTTCATGTTAATTTACCATGTACATGTAAACCTTGCACTTTGGCAAGTGCCCATGTTAAAACTATACAATCAAAAGTGTCTTGCCCCAGCAAAGGGACATTCTTTAGGCATTGGAGGTGAGAAAATCACTGGGAAAATTCCTGATTTACATGGTGTTTTTTATGTAACTGGAAAATACTTGTTTTCTATTATGGTAAACAAAGTTTCTCTAGTTACCAAAAACCTCATTATAAAAAAAATGATTATCAAAGTGAGCGTTCAATTACAGGTTGCTATATCTGCCAAAACAATTGAGTTGTTGATAATTTACTGCTGTATATATTAGGCCTTTAATGATAATGAATATAAATAATAATGAATGAATTCTTATACAAATTATGTCATTCCTGAAACGTCCCTGCATTTATAATTGGCCACATAGAGAATATAAATATCGTTATAAACAATGTTCATCTTAGTGTTGTAAATTCAATTATTTAGCTGCATTTCCATAATGGTTTATTTTGCTGATGGCGCAAAACCGGCAAAATAAAACGACAATGGAAAAGCCTTATAAACGGTTCAAATAGTGAAATTAAAGGTTTAGGTAAGTGCCTGGAATGCTAAAAGGTGAAAATTTATATGCATGCAAAAACATTTATAGTATCAATGGTCATTTGCTTGGTGTGTCACTCACACGTATATTGTGTGTACCTACAGCAGGTCTATGCTTACAATTACGGAAATATAGGCGGCTCTTGCTACAACAATATGGCTTATGTTAGACCCAGAGCTTCCAAGTGCTACTTTGATGTAAACTATATGGTGATATGTTCACTTTATGTACATGAAATATATAGAAACATAGCTAAGTCTGAATCTGTTTGAGGGAATTTAAACATTGGTGTCATTCCACTAAGTGTCACTGATTTTTGAGCCACCAAACATATATTATTGCTTTAATACGCTCGGATTGCCTACCTTGAGTCTTGCTGTGGTCGTCGTGTCAGCAGATGTTGAAGAGGAAGGTTTTCCTTCTCCAGATTTCTTGCTGTAAAAGTATACTCATCAAAATGAGATCCCGCAAATACATTTGAGGTCTATTTTTCCCGCACAATTATGAATACATATTTGTATTGAGCTGTCAGATAAGCCTGTGACGATGAGGGCAAGGCTTGCATTAGCACGCTTCAACAAAGTTAGGCCAACTGATCCATTAAAGCACTGAAACAACTAGCCTACTAATTAATATGACAAAGTGAAACTTGCGCTTCACAAGCTTGATAAATTGGTATGGTTGTTTCCTGCATTCACTGTTTCAGAGGTTCTTCTGTGTATGAACCAAATCAATGGAAACACTGATGATGGCTTCCAATATTGGTTATCAAGGATTTTTAACAACTGACAACTATGTGTGTGTGTGCTAGCCGCATTCAATCAGGTAATCTCGCCAATATTTCGTGGGGGTTCATTTTGGGAGGTGGTATGATAGACACAGGCCTACAGGGTAACACTTGCCCTCAATCAAATTTTCTCTGGCGACATTGTAAACAATAGCCTGTTTTGTTTTTGTTTTTGCTACCAACGACGAGGAGCTCAGGCATGTAGGCCTGTTTATCATACAATTCTAAAATGTTGTTCTCAGAACATTTACGACTTTTTGCTATACAATAAACTAACATAACATTTAGCATCTACATGGTTTGTTTATGGGCGTGGAAATTTCTTTTAATTTTTGTCACTGTCGATATGTTTTCTTGCCGCGAAATGGAGACCACCTGACGCAAAATGTAAACACTAGACCCAGTTTGCAGCTTTGCGTTTTTGCTATAACAATGTCTGCGTACATATTCGGATTGAGTTACTTTCTTTCTTTCTTTCTTTCTTTCCTTCTTTCTTTCTTGCGTGCTTGCTTGCTTGCTTGCTTGCTTGCTTGCTTGCTTGCTTGCTTGCTTCCTTCCTTCCTTCCTTCCTTCCTTCCTTCCTTCCTTCCTTCCTTCTTTCTTTCTTTCTTTCTTTCTTTCTTTCTTTCTTTCTTTCAGCCAACAATTATCTAACAGGCCAAAATTATGATGAGTATAATGAATGCTCGCATCTGTTCGTTTGCTGAAGACCTGGAAGAAAGAAGCGACTCTACCGATTCCACTGTTGCTAGCAAAGAACTTCAATTTCTTTTTATTCTTTGTTTGAGGAGGAATCATCGTTTTCTACAGTCAAATTAAAAAAAAAAGCAACTCACTCGAGTGACTGTACGCCACATGAACCAAACATTGTTACAACTACATTGTGACGTGGCTGCCTCGGTGAAGTAGTGCATTAACATACAGGCAAAATCAAATGTGCACCAGGGATGTTTGGTTTCAACATATATTTATTTGCAAGAACAATTGGCCAACAGGCAGATTGCCTATATGAAGACCTTTTGTGCTGCAAAAAGTGGATAATATCTACAGAACAGATAGAGAACGCACAAGACATTACAAAGATGATGGGGAAGAGGGAAAGATTAAGGAAATGGGTGGGTGTTATTTCCGTTAACATGAATATATAGTTGCGCTACAATAATTACAATTATTGATTACTAATCACGGTAAAAAGTTTACCCTGTGTGTAATTATCTAGCTTATTACGATGGCACAGTTGCAACCTGATGCTAGGGCAGCTATACCTTGAATCTTCCAGTGGTTCTGATATATTTGTGAAGTGCTTTGGATATCCCAATTTCCAGAAGTAGTTTTTATTGACAACCCAGAACGCAAGGTTTTTTTGATTAAAGTCTACAAGGGGTATCATTTTAGTTTGGATTTCAACCCTGGCCATAACGTGGGAGAAACAGACATTTATCTTGCCACTATGTGGGAACACTTTCAGTTGCGACAGGTATGTCCAATCGCAAATCACATGCAGGTACACTAATTAGTCAACCACTCTTATTATGTGCAACTGTAGTGAAAAATTCTTCATGCAAAACTTATATTTAATCAAGTCCTACATGATATCAGTCAGTAACTGCACAATGTCAACAAGTCTGGGGTACCTTTTGAGTTTCAGTCTTGATCTGGGTCAATCATTTTTAAACTAGTTTGTCAAAATACCATTATGTCTCACTATTTGGGTTCCATTCTTGCTGTATTGTAACAGTTATTTGTGAACTTTCGTTAACTTTTCTCAGCATTAAGTCAAAGTTAAGGGGTTACTCAACCTGATAGTTACTGGTTACTATGTCTGCTGAAGTGTCATATTATGGCCCACAATTGTGACTGTGTGAAGATAATTTTCCCAACTTTTTGTTCAGAAGTTCAACAAAATACACAAACAGCAAAATATAAATACCTGTAATTGATTCATATTACAAATACTTTAAGAGCGCATATTATGCAGATGCCTGGGGTGCATTCAAAACATCCACGAAGAAGACAAATTGTTTAGCACATAGTCCCTGTAATGAAATGAAGTCAGCTGTCTATGTGCACTCATGCCACAGAAAATCTCGCAAATATTGTGGAAACAGCAAAAGCAATTCACAAGTAAATGATATCGGAGTCATAAAACCGCTACTGTAGCCCATTTCTGTCACACAATGATCATTCTAACAGCCGTTCTAACTCCTCATTCTCAAAATATCTGCAACAAGCAAAGACGTCTTTGCATCCAGCATCCATTTTGCCCGAAACCTCTCATATTGGATGTCTTAGCACCGATGGCAATTAGCCACACAACCTCATCCATGAAGCAGGTATAAAAAGAAAAAGAAAACATACTAATCTTTGTTGATTAATGAAGTAATAAAAGAAAGTGAACAGCCAAATAAAATTAATGGTATACACACCTCCCACCCAAGATCTGCAAACCCTGAAAATTTGAAAGGGGTAGCATCCATAGTTCCAAAGGTATGGCCTGGACAAAATCATTTCTGATCCGGACGTTGTCTGATAAAATTTTATTAATTAATCAACATAAGCAATTAAACATACAAAACAAAGCCAATACACACCTACCACCCATGATCTACCTAGTCTATAAATGTCATAGGGCTAGTGTTAATAGTTTAGCAGATATGGCCCGGACAAAATTTGTTTGAGATTCTTAAAAATCTTTGCTAATTAATTAGTAAAAGAAAGTAACGAGCCGAATAAATTTAATTAAATGCACACTTCCTGCCTGAGATCTACCAGCCCTGAAAATTTCAAAGTGGAGTATTAATAGTTCCAAAAATATGGCCCAGACAAAATCCTTTCTGATCTCTCTCAAAAAGACTGACTGGTGTACCTAGCGTACACAAGAGTCACAAAAGAAATGTACTGCACATGTGTTTTTGTACTGATAAAAGGGGATGAACCACGCAGTGCATGTATTATTGACCAAGGAGTTAATACTCAAAAGAATACTGATTAAAATGAAATACAGTATTTGAACATACAAGGCAACAAGAAAACAAGCAACAAAGGCAACTCATTTCATGTGAACAATAGAGTTTTCCATTTTTACTGCTCTTCAGTTTAATACATAAGACAACACACGAAACTGTATATATTGGGAGTGTAGCGTAATAAACAAAAGATTGTTTTTCTAAGGGCCTATAAAACGTATCCCTTATATGCTGTGGGGCAGCAATATCAAAAGTTATGAACACGATAGAGGCCTTTCTTGATTCAAAAGTCTCAGTTAAAGGCGTAATACGAAGCCTTGTTACAAAGGAAACAACCAAAGCTCTATAAGTAGCATCAATTAACATCCGGATAAAACATTTCAGCAGCTTTCCCAGTTTCTGGATGTCATATCATCCATCCATCCCACACTGTACTACATGACATCAAATTGCGGCAAAGTATAACGTTATAAAAAGAATTATGAGCTGGCGGAAGTTAATCCCTCCACTTACTTCTTCTAGAAGTGCACCATTTCTTACAGGGAGACGTGTACATCTTCTGAAAGTGCTGTTTCAAAGACAATGCTTGATCAATTTTGGTTTAAACGTATTTTATTGAAAAAAAGCAAATGCGAAATTTGCATATATAAACCCCTCTTGTACATTAAAAAGGGAGGAGCAGTAGACACAAGGAATAAGGACAAAGAGCCAAAAGAGACATTACAATCTGCAAAGACAGCGTGGCAATGCCACAGCTAGAATAAAGTCGAAGTACAACTTCACTACATCTTACAAACACAGTCTGTATCTTAACCTACGTAACTGGTCTTAACCTATCTGTTGCTTTAATATAACTTTGCACCACATCGACTTTCATTTCATTCTGTTGGATGGTACATGTTTCCGAGCCATGAAGTAATGTTGATACTGTAAAGGACGCAAAGGGAGTGATTTCGCTGTGCAATGTTTTTTTTTTAACTCCATTAAGAAAAGAGAACAGTCACAAAAAAAGTTGAAAACATCAAGTTTGCTGCATCCCATGTGCAAGCATGCATGGGATACAGCAAGTCCTCTCTCGCCTGTAGAAGATACTTTTAGTTCCCCGGGTTACCTTTTCCTTACATTGGACATGATCTTCAGACTTTTGAATGTTGACTGGTAATTTATATCACAGTCGCATACTAGATGGAAAAAAAAGTGAAGAGCCAAATAAATTTGTTTCCAATTGGAAAAGTGACAAGTTCGGTCTAGAGCCAACATTATGTATTTGTTCTGTCAACAGAATCGGGAGAAGGTAGCTTAAATATCGTGAAACTTCGCCATGAATGATTTTGAGAGAATACATTTGCCTTTTTCTCGACTTGCTGATCATTTTTCAAAACTAGTCTATTCATATAGTAAACTATTATTAGTCCCTGAGGAAGTTCCTGTAATATATCTGCTTGCAGCTAATGGGACATTTTTTAATTGATGAGACTCCTGCTAGTTGCAATTGTCCCAGACCACAGATCCATATTCCATGGGAGGTCTAAAAGAAAGATATAAGACTTCCAAAGATTTCCTATTGCACCAAAACTGCAAATAATTCAGAACACTTAGCATTTTCATACCTTTAGTTGTTAATTCCTTGATATGATTAGACCATGTAAGATCGGAACGAACTGTCAGGGCTAGATGCTTATGATCGGGTTGTTGAGTAATTTTTCATTCATGAATAGTAAATCAGAATTCTGTAAGGGGTTACATTCCTAGAGATTACCATAATTCTGGATACTGCAGGGTTGAAAGACACGAGCCACTGTTGCGACCAATCTTCAATTTTTCTCAAGGCTCCATTAAGAATATGTCTTGCAGCAGATGCATCATCCAGCCTGATAAACAGAGATAGCGGCAAAAGCCGTATAGATGATTGCACAATCTGTGTGATGTCATTGATGTATATCAAAAACAATAACGGTCCCAGGACAGATCCTTGTGGGACGCCTCTTTTGACTCGCCCGCAATGTGATGTTGCTCCTAGAGGACGACCTTCTGCATATGTTCATCTAAACAGTCACCAAACAACTGCAACAGGGCTCCACAGATTCCTGCTTTTTATAATTTGTACAACAGGCAGAGGTGATAGACATGGTCAAATGCTTTAGTTATATCACAAAAAATTACTCGAACATCTTTTTGTATGTCAACTGGTTCACAAAAGTGATGGTATAGGAAAACAAGTTGATAGACCGTGCTGTCACCTGGGATGAAACCAGAGTGTGATTCTGATAAGGTTAAATTATCTCAAAAAGAAATTGAAAGTCCATCTAAATACTACTTTCTCAAAGATTTTGCTTATACTACCTAATAATGAGATAGGCCCATAACCATTGCAGTGGTTCGGAAACCCCTTCTTAAAGATCGATGCTACATTTTGGTAGAAAATTTATATTTATGAAAGGAAATAGTAGACAACTTTGCCAGATCGTCTGAAATAGTATGAGCTGCTTCCCTTAGTAAATGTGCACTAATCACATCTGGGCCATTTGTTTTAGAAATGTCTAGACTATATAACACCCAGGAACCTTCATCACTTCTAACTGGGATAGCCTCCAAAGTACTCATATTTCTGCGCCGGAAGTGAGAAATTAGCATCATCAACTCAAGTTTGATCGATAAACGAGTCCTTTGAAATACGAAATTTTCCTTCATTATCAGTATGTGTTCTGTTTCCATGTAAATATGCCAGAATATCAGATGCTTCGATAAAAAAAATTAAAAAAAAAAAAAAATTATTGTCTACTGCCAGATTCTTTGCTTTGTCGTGCATTATTTATTGAACTTTGCAGTCGATTATAATGATTTAGTTTGGCATGTCCTAAATCCTCAATGTATTTTTCACTAAATTGTGTGAAAAAAGGCCCAAGCGCGTATTTATATTTGGCTTTAAGTATAAAGGCGTTTCACTTTCTCCTTGGCGGAGAGCAGATGTATACCAAGGAGCTTCAGCAAGTCTTATCATTACTGTATAACTGAGAACACACTCTTTAGCGGCTTGTATAAAGTTATAGGTCACTCACAAATCAGATCGACATCATATGAGTCAAAGCAGGCATCCCAGTCACTTAATGATAGTTTTTCTCTAAACGTATCAAAATAAGCTTTGTCATAATTCCACACTTCCCTAGTGTAGGCCGCGGCCTTCTTGCGTCGGAAAAGGTGGTTACCACTAATAAGAAAATGAGTACAGTTGGCCAATGGAACAAATAGTATTATGGACCTAGTTTGGCAAGTTTGTAATAATTTGGTCCAAACATGTGGCAGAATGGTCCATAATTCTCGTAGGCTCATTAATATGAAGAGTAAGTAAATTTCTGAAACAAAAGTGCTGCAATTTGGTGCCGTGATTTGTATGGGGGTCTGCATTTAGACCTCCCAAGATTATGGTTATATCAATATTAGATGCTTCAAAATTATATGAACAGTCTAGCAACCTGTCCCAAAATTTTACAAAGGAGGAAGGAGGTCTATACACAACTGCTCACAAAAATTTTATTGTGAAGACGAATTTCAACCCACATACGTTCTAAGGTTGCTTACTCCAGATCTGAACGACACTTTACTACAAGTGATTGTGAAACGTACAGAGCCATTCCTCCTCCAAAGCCTGTGGTTCTATTGCGTCTTTGATATATATTTTTTATATATTTTTATTTGATAAAAAATGGAATTTCCATGTCGTCATCTGAGTGTCTATTGGTAAGAAAAGTTTCAGAGAATTCAATAATATCGAAGGGGTCGGCCAAAGTCATTTAATACTGTAACATCCCAGCTTATCTGAGGATAGGCTACGAATATTTACATAATAAATAGAAAAATCTACAAAACCGTTGTCATGACCTGGATTGGGATGTAAATCACCACTCAAATATAAAAGAACAGCAGTGATACCAAAAACTTTTCGATAAGACATTTTACCTGATTATGTAAAATGTATGTCCTGACCAAAGTTCAGGCATCTGTGGTTACATAAATAGTCTACGTAAGGGCAAAAATAAGTATGTCATGCAAACAATAGAATAGACCAGTTATCCACAAGGCAGTAGAATTTATTCCACCGCATAACCATTGTTTAGGGCGCGATTATAGAGGTTATCTTGAAACATCCCAAGTATTCTAATGCAAACTCTAGTGAAGTGATGCAAACATTTTAAGAAAAGCACAATGGAATCCAAGTATCTAATACATTTTTGAAAGGCCACATATGTTATAAGATAGAACTGGATCCAAGGGAGTAAGTAATTAGGCGATTACAACTATTCCTCTTTTCCCATCAGAGAATACTCTTCAATTTAGCTAAATCAGACTCATGGAATAGTAATATTACAGATGCTGGTTGCAACGGTAATCAAATGTTGCTAAACCACATAGTCAATTTAGGATAAATGACAGTTGTTAAATATTTCTGCACAGTACGAATTCAAACTTTTCACGTTATATAGTAGTTGCCAATATCAAGGAGACAGGAATGGATAATGTAAGACTCAAATAGAATATATACAAACTCCATGTGTCTGTAATGTACTATATAACTTGATATTTTGGTATAGAAAGACTGTGGAGTGACACATAGTTGGTATAAATCATGAGAGTACGCTCCTGTTGTAACCATGGAGTTGAAAGTTTGTACTTCGTAAGCAACACACATAGATGACATGTAATAACACAATACATTAAGACACTAAATGGTAAAACAGTCAGAAATACAAACAAAATGAGACGATGTATTGCAATCAAATAAAACGAAATAAAGTACCCTAGGCTGCTGATAAGTGACATGTCGTCACCATAAAAGAAAGCTTGCAAACGCTTGCTTGTTGTCAACTGGAACAAAAACTCTAGAATGAAGTGTGTACCAATATTATCCAGGCACATATATACCATTCATATGACGGTATACCAGATAACCAAACACTATGGTACTAGTTTAAATGAAAGAGGTTGTCTTAAGATACATAATGTGACTGGTAATATAATTTTACAGGATGAATACTCGAGAGAACTGTAGCTGTTTCAAAAAATTCATCTGGTTGTGGTTAGATCAACTACATCACCACAACTTATGGTGCAAAAGCCGCCCGCCATAAAATGGCGATCAGTTTTAACTCCCTGGAACTTGTTATATTAGCATTTTGCAGTTTGGCTACCTAAATGACAGCCTTTATGTGGTGCACTTAAATGTCTGTGTATTTAGTCTGCAGTGATCAGCATTAAATTAGTATTGTCAGTGTTAATGGCCATTTGGTTTACTGTGTCCAAACGATGCAAGCGTTGAAGATCACCATGCAAATTAAATTATGTATATATTATATTGACTTTATATGGGCATGAATTGTTGAGCCCTCGTCCTCGTATAGAAAGCAATTGTGTTTTCTGGTAGAGATACAGATCGTTAACGAAAATAATAGATAACAACATCAACCTTAAAAAAAAAAAAAAAAAAAAAAAAAAAAAAAACTACCTTGTGGGACTGCAAAATTACTTTGTTATATATAGGAGGATGAAACTTTAATTGGATATTGGATATTCAGCAACATGCAATTGAATCATCAAAATTAATAATATGAAGTTGAAAATTATCATTGTCAAAATGGTACATAATTCAAAAAAATAATTCACCCTTGGTGCACGCCAGAGAGTTCCGTAGTATTCCTTAAGCTGTTCCACAGAGTAAAGCTTATTCTAATATACATGTAGGACATCAGCGGGACTGGTAGGACAACTTGCACCAGAACAGGATAGAGCTCCCTTAAGACTTGGTCCAAATAGGAACCAAAGCCCATTGAAGAATAACATAAATTTTTTGTTTTCCCGAATCCGCTTTGTATATCTAAGGTGGTCTGAAAAGAATAAGTTTAGCAATGTTACAGGATGAGTCCTATACAGCTAAGTTAAAAGAGCTAATTCAAGTGTACAAATTTATATATATAGTGAAGTAAAAGATAAGGATTACTTTGGGACACAATAATGACTGAAATCCGGGACTTTTCTGTAAAATGTTCTAAACTTAAAAGGATAAAAGAAAGACAGAAAGAATATAGCTTAAAACTCAAATTTGAAACCTTTACACAAAATGTAAATAATGTTACTAATCTGAAAAGGAAAGCTGTTGTCTGGTTAAAAAAAAACACTTCACTGTATTAGGCATAGCCTTTCATGAGGATGAAAAGCACATGATCAAGCTCACTTTCGATCCAAAGCATACTGCATTTAAAGAAGTTTTGAATGTTGAATTTTCTTTACTCCATTGCTTTTTTGTCCACAATTCCAGACTGCAAATGGGGCTACCTGGGTCTGAAATATTTTCTTATTGCCCATCAGTGGATTTTGTTATTAATAGATTTGTAGATTGTGACAAGATTCAAATACTTTCTACTACATGTAGCTTCCAAGACTGGTGGAAAAATATTTACACTGGAATAACTATTGTGATATCTCCTTCTGATTTTTTTTGTTTACATAAATCAAATAGCATGTATGCTTTGAACAATTGTATTTTACACGGTAAATATTACATTCATCTTGGAGCAAGTCCGAAAATGAATATACAGTTTGACAACTTTTAACTTTATTTAACACATAAAGTTAAAGTTGAAAGGTAAGTACGGTACAATCAGTCAAAGCAAAATCTGTTTATTCAGCAAAGGGATCCAACATCCTAGTTTTTGTTAAGTCGACATGGTGTCTGTAATTATGTATTACTTTACTTTGGGAACACTCAATGTGGATGGAGAACAAAAAAAAAAAAAAAAAAAAAAAAAAATTAAAAATAAAAAAAAAAAAAAGAAAAGAAAAAAAGGCAAATTTTACGGACAAAATGAACTTAATATATCTTAAGTAGCATACAATAATTCTATGTTGGTGTTCTTTAGAAACAGGAAACGTTTTCCATCAATGCCTTGGGAGTATGAGTCTCATAACCTCAGTCTTGTTATCATTATTTTAAAATAACGAGTATTATTGGCAAAAATACCCCCCCCCCCCCAAAAAAAAAATAGAAAACCACAAGACCACTTACCCAAATAAAAATGTTTGGTATGCCCACAATTACTCCGGAGATCCACATTATGCAAGCTAAAACCACTGTTCGGTTGTGAGCGCTGGCCTGCATAGAGGTCATTGGATGGCATATAACAATGTACCTACAAACAAACAATAAAGATCATTTCTTCTTCACACGTTTGACTCTTGACACAATGTAAAACTGAACACACGTTTTCATGAATTACGTACCTCTTTCAGACAAAAATACTTGACCTTGTCTACAAAGCAAAGCTCCGTGTTATTTCTACAACACCCAATTGAGTATATGCAACACACAGCTTACGTCTGTTTTAGGGGTGAAATTTTACCTCTTCTTTTTTACACTAAGAGTGAGTCATTAGCTTCCCTTCGCATAAGGCACACGAATGGTGCCACAGAAAGCTACTGACTTAGGTTGCTATTACAATTCTCAGGAAAACATATTTCATAATTGTATGGAACCTAAGTAAAAGCATGGAAGCAGACGGCAATTTTCTTCCGGGCACTTCTGGACGATTTAAGCAGAGACGGGTTGAATACACATCCTGCAAGCAAACGCCAGGATATTGTTGATATTGACCCCGGATTGCCCAGACGTTTTTATTCACGGATATGCTGACACACTGGCATCAGCGGATTAACCGATTGCCAGACACATAGAAATATTGCAGGGCCCCTCATGCTTATTGGCTGAGTATACAGCTGTACATGGTATGATATGCGCACGAAGAGCCAAAAGCATGCTAACCAAAGTTTTTTTAAGCAGGATCATATTAACCCCATAGGCCCCCTTGCATTCATGTCAAACATTTGATGAAAGTGCAAGGTTTAATGGAAAGTGACAAAGAAAGCAACATTGTAAAATGGTGGCTCGTTGTCCCTCAATGTGAGCAATAAAAAGTAAATATAAACCATGCAATCTTACCTTTCGACGCTGATGACGACCATACCAGAGATTGATGAACCAAACGCCAAATGCTGAATGAAGTGCACCAATTTACACATAAATTGTGATATGTCTAGTTCAAAAAACTGTTCCGCCATCTAAAAATTAAAGTTACACTTAAATGAGCCTTCAAGCAATGTTACAATGCTTAGTCTGTACAAATTTCAAGTACTTGTCCACTTTTAACTTGCAGGTGGCTCAGGGTCTCCATGCAAAGTGTCATTTTGAGTGACTCATTCATATCTTGCAAACGGTTGAGCATCTAACATCCAAGGTGTGTGTGTATGTGTGTGTGTGTGTGTGTGTGTGTGTGTGTGTGTGTTGAGGTGCGGGGAGGGAGATTAGGCATTTCCTTTTGGGCCAAGATATTTTTCCAGATGTCTGATTGTTTTATTCGAGGATGATCTTTTTGGTTCCCATAAAGACAGCAAAATATTGTTGACATATTGAGGGGGGGGGGGCAGGATCATTAAATCTTAATATACTGTTTCGTTCAGCACTGTGCTTCCAAAATAGGATTCAACACACATTTTTTGTCAATTGTTGTTCCCTGTTATGTATACACTGGTCCGTATCAGGGTTGTGACGTTGCACATGCATTGACACATTTTCTTGAATTTGATATTAATAGCATGTTGTGTGGGCTTCAATCAAGATTTGTCGATAGTCAGAAATTTTTTCTTATCCTAGCTTCCAAATGATGTTATTTTCAGTTAATGTATAAGAAACAGTCAGATGTTCATTAAAATCAAAGCAAAAAACAAAAAAAAAAAAAAAACAGAAAAAAACAAAAAACAAAAACAAAAAACACAAAAAAAACCCAAAAAACCCCAAAAACTTAGAAAAAAAAAACCAATACCAACACTTCACTATTTGGCTTTATATTAGTTGGTGTTAGTATCCTATCAGAGGTTATTCTTAAGAAAAAAAATTGTATCTCTATATATGCTTAATTAACAGCCCTTTCATCAAACTAACAAATGCAACTTTTCATAATTGCACTTTTCCATATAACATAATTTTCGTGTGGATCTGTCGTAATTGTATCAAGCGCTAATTTAAAAAACAACAACATACTTTTCATTTTGGAGTTGGTTTAAAGTGTCATTATAATGCTTGCTTCCAAAACAATACCATGGTTAGGTAGCAAGTCAAACATTTTAAATGTTAGTAAACTTTAAAATTGTGTTTGGGTTGTTATTCAAGGAAGCATGCTATTGCCCTTCCTTTACAAAGTAGAGTTTGAGATAGCCAACCTATAAAATTACGACTTCAATTAAATTGCAATGCTGGTTGCTTTTAGGGTTGTAACTTGTCTGCTTGGTAATTATCAATACAAAAAAAGTAGGAGGTAGGAGTTTCATAAATCTATTGACTTCCAGTAAAGTATTTATAACATCGTTTTAGGGTTCACATAAATTTTACAGGAATGCCATCGGCATAAAAGGGTTTTATATTTAGATTAGCCTATCATGAAGAAGTAATTTTTGCATTAGATATCATATCATAAATAGGTGCTGCTAATACGAATATTCGGCCGCACGTTATCTCCGAAACAAGTCTTATCACTTTCTGATGAAAACCCTGACATTGTATTTATGTAGGTTGCTTTTAGTGTTTAGTTTAATATTAAGAAGTCATATTTAATGATAATTTACATCTTAAACTTGTACAGTGGATGCAGCGTGCAGAAATTGAGATAATGAATATCGGGCGTTGATATACATTACGTTGAACATATTTTCTGAAAATTTAGTCTTTGAAACTGATTTGTATGAAAAATTACCTTTTTTAATGATAAGGTTGTTATAAAATCTAGTTTTTACCTTCATGAAGCCTTTCATATTTTTTATTTCTTTGTAAAAGATAACTTTTCTTGTTTTAGGATTGTTGTGAAATGTCATACTGGTACCAATCATTAAATGGAAATCTATTTCTATTGCCTGAAGTTTGAATTCTCTCTTTCAGAGCCAACTATATTCGAACTACTTGAAAGGAACTGGCCTGAATTATAATAAGGGTGCTGTATTCTGAGTCTATGCTGTAGCTTTGGGTACAAGTATTACCATAATCAATGAAGACTGGACATATTGATAAGCGCATGAAAAGTCATCACGGTATTTACTTTCAATCTAGCAAATGCGGAGCTCTACTAGCCGGGTCTTTCAAGTGACAGCAAAGTGTACTTATGGAAGACAGCATGTGTTTCATCAGTTAAGTACGCATGCGAGGCGGTAGCCTTAAGTAGGAAACACACAGCTAGACTGGGATCATGCCACGGTACTTTGGTTAAAAGTTTCATGGGATTTGGCAAGAAATTGCATCAATCCAAATTCTTTGAAGCCTTACGTATTCCACCAGTTAGAAATGTGATCCAACAAAAATCTGTCAACATGTATGAAACTGTGCAAGTCTGTGAACATTCTGAGATCTGTATATTGTACTTAAGTAGCTAGATATTTTGGTGAAAAAAAGTGTTGGGACATGTTTTGGGACAGGTAGAGTTAAATCAGACATAGGAACGGTCCTTACACAATCCAAATCATATCTATTTTTAATAATTATTTTAAGATCTTTATGGGCTATAATCTTCTTGGGAATGTTTCGTCATTGCAGCCATAGACCACTCCCTACTACTGATAGAGTATCAATTAAATCATAGTGGAGAAAATCAACAAATGTTCATATGTATTTCACCAGATGTCCAAATTTAATATGATAAAGCACATTTGATTATACGTTAAAATAAGTTTGTACTTTTTAATCCAATGATTAAAAATTAAGGGTCAGTGATATAATAAAGTACTTGATGATAAAATTTGTGAGCGTAGTCATGAAGAAAGGCATATCAGCTGACGATACTGAGACCATTACTGAACAAAAGGGCTGTGTGAACAGCCCGTGCTCAGCTGACTTCAGCTCAATCACAAAATCAGAGTTGTAATTGAATAGACCTGTGCTGAGCTTTAGTGCACATGACATTTAGAAGTATGTCAAATATTTGCCTCAGGAAAGATTTATTAAAAATATAAATTGTACTGGAGCATGAAAAACTGAAGAATATTTAAAGAGAACTTTAAAAAGAATATTGCCACTTGGTAGAGAAATGCATGATCTGGGAGATTCTTCTGGAGAAGAAGCTAAAAAATAGCAAAAACATACACACACAAAAGAAAAGTCAGTGCCACCTGGTGAACCAACCAGGAATAAGGCGTTCCTAGGAGTGTTCATGTGTGATATCAAAGTAATTGGGTGAGTGGTTTTGAATTTTTTTTGTTTCAGATTTGCCCATTAAAAGAACAAAAAATTCATGAAAAATTAAAAAATCTCTGAAGCATGACCCTTTATACAAAAGCAGTAAAGAGACACCCAAGGTACATTGCTATCAAGTTTGAAGTCAATCTGCCTGATGGTTTCAGAGAGGTCGAAAATGTGAATTAGCATTGGATTGCAGATTGATTTACATAGTTATCAATAGGAAAGCTCCATTTACCTATATGTACCCAACTTGAAAAATAAATCGTTAACCCCCCCCCCGAAATTGACAAGGGTGCCACGTAGTGAGCAGCTTTGTTTGACCCTTACGCAAGAAACATATCCTCCAAGTTTCAGCTTAATCTGAATGACGGTTCAAGAGAAGTTAAAAATACAGAAAGCACAGAAAAACCCATAACAAAATAAAAGAAATGCAGCGCAAAAATCAGAACTAGTAGTCTTAAGAGGTGTTCCCGTGTGATATGAAAGCAATTGGGCGAGTGGTTTTGGAGATTTTTTAAAATTGGCCCTAAAAAGGGACAAAAAAATCACTGGAGCATGACCATGTGAACACACTTGGTAGAGACCCACTCAAGGTACAGTGACTTGTGAACGGATGACAGATGACAGATGACGGATGATAGATTACAGATGAAAGATGAAGAGCGATGGCATAAGTTCTACTGGCTGACAAGGCAGCTAAGCTATAAATGAGGCCTGAGAGGCATCTGGGCATACCAGCATAGCTGCACACTTGCTGAAGTACCATGTTGCCAGTTATGTGGCTGTCCCATTGCCACCATGTTGCCAGTTACAAACCTGTTAGCAGTAGGAAGAGACACTAGCATAAGGCTGGCAATAAGCTGTTAACAGGCTGACATCAGGCTGACTGTCGCATTTGGCTTCACTTCTGTAAATCAGACACCATCTCGTACCACGCTAATGTGTTACAGCATTATTGTTTCGGATTTCTTTCAGGCACTGTCAATATTACTTTAAAGACTGCTGGAATGCTGCGAAGCTTTGATCTAGGTTATATTATATACACTAAGTAACTTGACGTTTTGAACCAATAACCTTATGTATGAAATATGACGCTATCATTTTTCAATCCCGAATGTAATGTGGGGCGAAACATCCTATACTTGTGGTGAAAGTATTAACAATAATTTTTAAAACAAAGGCTCAGCCGTATGGATTCGGCACTTGCTGAGTGTCTTGGAAAAATGCATTTGATGTCATATGCCAAATTAAACAAAAAGACAAAATGGAGGTAAAAAACCACACTCGCTTATCACCCATGCCATTTAGCACACTCTGGTAGCCACTATATTTTTATGGAAGTGTCAGGAAGTTGGCTTTCCGCATCAGTGAGGCCCTTTTGGGGGAAGTCATGTACTGTGAAATTTACCTCATTTTGGACCTGGTAAATGTTGATGTGCAAAACATCCCCTCCCCCCCCCCCAATCAGTCGCCTTTGCGCAAGTGCGTGACGTAAAGCAGGGTCTATTACGTTAATGCGAACATTTACTTCTGCTACACACGACATTAGAAGGGTGTACGCAGTCTTTAAAATCAGTTAAAATGAGTGGGTAACAAACAAACAAAAAAAACATGAAAAAAACAAAACAAACAAAAAACAAAAACAAAAAAAAACAAAACAAAAAAACCGAAAAACAAAAACAAAACAAAACAAAAACAAAACAAAACAAAACAAAACAAAAGCCTTTCATGATGCAACCTAGTCTCTCATTGGCAAACATGCCATTACAGTTTCTTTAGTATGTGCTAATTTTGTATGTAACATTCTTTTCTATTGTGCAAGACCCCTTTGGCCACTCCCAATTTTTCAAGAGGTGGACACCAAACAGAGATGTCTATTGTTGTCACGAACAATTCAACAGCTCAAATATTTTAGTACATACTACAGTTTCAGTTGCACAATTTCTTTATGCAACACACAAGAAACACATATCAGGTGAATATTTTCCCAATTTTGCAAAATCTGAGGATACAAACAATTAGAAATAGAACTCTTTTCCGCAACCTCAAGACGCACAAAAACCATGGTTGTATAAATTAGCAATGTAAGCTATATAATTGCATGTAGGGGTGTCCTAATTATTGTAGTTGGAAAATGTCAAAGTCTCTGCACCTTTATTTACTCAAATCACTGTGTACTACAAGGTTACATGCCATTGCTCCTATAAAATATTACTGCCAGCCTTTATCTTTATCACACAGAAAATAATCATGTCATGATCTGTGACTTCCCGCCTTTTGCAACAATGAAAGTCCTATATAATGCTAGATGATAATGGCAATCGGCTAGCGCCCATTCCAAAATTCCATTCATTTATATGCTGATGACCAAGCGTTGGATCTTTGCTGGCTGTTTCGCGCAGAGAATTTCGGGTCAGTTCCAAGTATGCAAAATTTATAAAAGGCCAATAAAAAATTGCCACGTCAATGAAGGTTTAAACAGAAACGCCAATACACCTTGACATTCAGCATCTTACAAAATGAAGGTTGTTGAAGCCTCCTGTACACTTTTACAGCAATTGGACGTGGTTCTATGCCTGTGTTACAAGGAAGTGTGAAACCTTTTTTAATACTTAAATAAAAGTTGAAATTCTCAATCTTTATAGATAGAATTTCTAGCCCCGAAACACAAAAGCAACAAAATGACAGCTCTGCTTAACTATACAGACCTATGGCTTAGTTCCTGTAACATGACTATAAATATGCCATTATGATTTTTATCATCCCTGCACGCTGAAATTGTCTTATCATTTTCGATTTTTGGCTCTTGGATCTTGATATGAAAAATAAACTCCCTGGAAATCCTACATTGGTACATATTAAAGATATATATGTATACGTATATGTACATGTATATGTATATATATATAAGTATAAGTATATGCATATGTATATGTATATATTATATATATATATATATATATATATATATATATATATATATATATATATATATATATATATATATATATATATATATATATTCGATGTGATAACAAGTACCTAAACAGTATTTTGGTCATTGAGTTTTAACATTTGCCTCACATTGTTCAAAATTATATGATAAAAACTTACGATAATTGATTGGAAACTACGTCATGTTGATGGCCGTGTATTGTCAACCTGGCGACAGCCAATTGGAAGCCTCACAATAACAGTCATTGCGCAAATTTACGGGTGTCCAATGAGCTGGCAGCAGGCTGCTGACACAAAGGTTATATGAAGCAATTGGACGCCTCACAGTAAACTGTGATTCGGCAAATCTATGGACAACCAATAGGCAGCCAGCAGGCCCCTGACATAGAAATTCCTTGAAGGTACTAAATATTGTTTTTTTTTCGATGCCGTAGGTATGATGATAGTAGTAAACCACATAATATAGTGCAGGAAGTTTTATGATGGTTACAGCATACTTAAACGTTGTCCCAAGTACTTCAAATGTCAGTTAGGATGTAAATAATATGTATGTTCTGACGCTCTATTTCCTCGTGTTCACTTATGCTAGTTAATCTGATAGGTAGAGCCCTTTTTCCAGCTGGGGAACCTTTGGTTGCTGTGAGAAGGTAATCTTCGGCCAGGTCATTATATGCCTTATTATTTGAAATGTTGATAAGTGATATGGGCATTACACAGGGAATTGAAGATTGTACACAAAATGCACACTTCTTGTTCCAAGTTTTAAAGGGACGTCACCATCTTGTTTAGGTACAGCACAGAAGGTTTGTGTGCCGGAGTAGGTTTATAAATGATGGGGCAGGGCGTACAAACAGATGTATGTGCGTCCCGGTTTGGGATCAAAGGGAATCATTATCACGGATTACACCCGATGTTTCACAGTTCCTGACTTATTTTGACATAAAGTCATGTTTCTTGATCATGGTCTTTCATGGTTGACGATGACAATTCCTTAATATTCACAAACGAACATTCATCAGTGCAGTGAGCCCATAGCACCAGGTTTATGGTTATGAATACATGTACATTTTGCAACACGGGCAATAACATTGGACTCTAGATCATGCACATCAACAGGAGTGGTGATTTACCTTCTCTGGGAAAGCAAATGCCAGGACCAAAAAATCAGTGACTGCCAAATTTAACAGAAGGATATTCGTTGAGGTCCTCATATGTTTAAAATGTAGTACAGAATAAAAAACCAGCGTATTTCCTGCACGCGAGATAAAAAAAAGGCATACTGTGAGTCAGCTGCAAAGGTATCTTTCAGTATGTCATCTATCATGTGATAAATGCTACAATAAACGTTAAAGCTGTTCCAATGCATGTCAGATCCACATTACCCATGCCAATTGCCACCACCACTTAAATTGTTTTCTTGTGAGCACAAATATACAGTGGCAGATGGACCTCAGGCTGCTTACAGCTATTCACAATAATCTGAATGTAGCTGTCTTCAGGTAAACGATAACCTCTGCCTGTTTGGTTCTGTAGCGTCCAAAAGCTAATTGTAGCCATGTGCCCCTGGTCAGAGTAGAGACTGTGTTTGGCGCAAACATCACGGAAAGATGTTCACCTACGGCGTGTCATCCTGATTTCACGTTTTTTTAAAATACAAAACTCGGAGCAAAATGTTTTCTACTAACATTAATTTAAGTAAAACCACGAAAACTGGCGACAGATCACATCATGGAGTTTTCGGGAAATTTAAGAGGGGAAGTATCAAAATGGAACTCTACAAACATGTGTGTATCTCTAACATACACTTCCCATTCCTTCCAACACGCACTACTCAGTGAATGCCAATATTAATGCATGTGAATATGTCTGTCTATTTCATTTAGATTTAACATGCTGCCACATGTGGGCTAGAATGTGAAAACTAACGACACTTTCTTTACGGACTCTTTCACTGCTGCCCCAGGCTAACCTCTGAACGCTTGATTTCTGGGCATATTTTTCAACTATATTGGCTCATTTAATAGTACATTTTGTATCGAAAAAACTTCTCATGATATTTATTTCAACCGTTTAGGACTAGCAATATACATCATGTTTTTTTTTTTATTTTGTAAGGTCAGTTTCAAGGTAACAAAGTCCCTTTCAAGGTCAAAAGTCACAACATTTGGCAGCTTTCTTGGAATTTAAGACCTAAAACACACAAAGCAAGACATACATCTGATCCTGCCATTTATTAAAAAAATTGATCCATTTTTGTTCCTTTGAATCAATCATTTATATCTACATTTAATACAAGATATAAGCTAAACAATATTATGTAAACATTGTTTTTCGCTTGTGCTACATAAGACTTTATGCCAACTCTGCCAGTTTATACATGCACGCTGCAAACCCTTTCATTTTATACAAACCAACAATTCATATTTAAAAATGTTTAAAAACAAATTATTTTCAAACCTTATAGGATATACTTTCGTACATCATACACCTTTTAGTAGGGTCAGTTTCAGGGTCAGAAACCAGATGGTCATTTGAAAAGTCAAATGTAACATAATTTGGAAGCCGTCTTGGAATTCGACTACAGTTGCTGTCGGCAGTGAAAGAGTTACACTGGAAAAGGGCATCAAAATAACTTCTGTTTTTCCCAATTGTTGTTTTCCCGGTTTCCAAAGCAATATGTGTTACCCTCAAATTTATATGAATTTGTGGGAAACAACTCTTGACACTATGTAGTTCGAACTTACCATGAAAAATAGTGTACACTACTTCAGAATAACTATCAAGCATAAAGAGTGTCCAGCATTTCATTTACATATTCCACGCGAAATTTGAAACTCAATTTTAAAGGTAAACTTGATGGTTACAGTATGCGTAAAGCTTTTCTAATTTCCCTGTGTTGTCCGATTATGAAAGCCATTACGAGGCATGTATATTAATTTCCTGCCACAACTTTATATCTTGTTGTCTTAGTAATCACAGTCTCGCCTGGCGAGAAACGGGTAGCTCTGTGCAAACAAGTGGGATATTACTAATAATTTGGGGAAAAAAATACCTAGTACAGGAGGATTGGAATTCATTCTAATATCCAATCTAGGAAGCAATACATTAATATTACTTCGGCATTTGTAAACTTAAAGTCCTCTACAAGACCCTAATTTTGTCAGAAGCGGATATCAAGCCATTTCTATGATAGTGATATGCCCATGTGTCCTCCCTGGTTGACAAACATCAACTTCGGCGTCAACCCCGTGCTTTGTGGTGGAAAATCAAAGCGCATGTCTCGTTTTCACCTGTTAGGGTCCACTCGGTTGCTATCACACGTCTGGTGAACAATTAAAATGAACTGCTCAGTCATATTACGATCATCATGCTTCATTAGTTTTACAGTTTAGTAGTGATATGTGGGTTCCACAGGTAATCAAATTTTAAATACACAGTTCCTTGTCTTGAGTTTTAAGGGGAGGTCACCAGCATGCGAAACAAAAACATTACCTACCTCCAACTCCCACTACAGTCAAAATTGCCCACATAGCTGCTGTTGCGGGAAAAGTAGCAGCACGTGCTTGTATGAGTTGCCATTTTGCTTGACTAGCTGCTCTGTGGGCATTATACACAAGTTTTCGTTTGTAAGTTACGCATATGTAGTCTTTTGTAATTCTTTCCGCCCTTAAGATTTTTCCCAAAAATTCCGTTAGTACAAAGCAATATTTCACAGTTTCGTTGCCACTTGAATCAATGAGCAATTTGCCAAGTGTATTATTAGGCAATACCGCCCATCCATCACCTTTCGATTTTGGAAAGCGTACTATTTCATGAAAACCTACCCTTACTTTCTCAGTCATTAACTCAAAAAGCTTAAATTTAAATCTCTTTAATTTCGAAGATTTTGGAGTTGACATAAATGACATTTTCATAGAAGATTTGTTTGTAGTCATTTCGTGACTGTTCCATTTATGTACCAGTGTAGTTTCCTCAGCATGGGTAATTGAAGCTGAAAGTGTACATTACAAATGTCAAAGCAGCTGGTTTATATAAAACCAAAATTTTCACTGAATGCAACATTAGACATTTCATTGACCAGTAAACAGGCGCTAGATGCAAAGATTTGGTTGAAGTCATATCTCGCTTGAGTTAAAAACCTTACTGGCTTGTCGATCTTGTCACTAAATGTTTTACCTCAAAGGTCAGGATTATGGTTTTTGAGAATTTTTGCTGTTGATTAGCTGCAATATAATAGTTTATAAAACGTTTGCTATACGTTGCATTTTGTCACATATTACCCCTTGTGTATCCAAAGGTGTCTTTAAAAACACATCTTTTGATATAATTAAGGAATTAAGCTGTCATGATAATTTGACACAGGTTTATTACCACTGATAAGCCAGAAAAATCAATTAAGTATACAAATTAAATGTCTTATATGGGCACGTGACGCACAAATATCAACAGGTTTGTTATCTTGTGCTCTCATATCTCCTCTACACCCATCCGGTACTTTTTCCGTTAAATGTAGAATGGAAGCTTGGCCCCCCTTATGATTAGATATCAACCTGAATCAAATTAATGTAGTTTGCCCATTTCTGGCAATTTTACAATGATTTTCGCTGTCTGTGATTAGCATGACGATGGTGAAGTAGTCACTTTATGGAAAACCCACTTCATTTTGGATCTGCAATTTTTAATTAACGTATGATTATTGCCAGTAATATTGGTTTGCCAGTGGACTAGCTTGTTGAATTGATATGTGCCTGGTATTCATGGCTTGATCTGTGTCGCCCAAATCTAAAAGCGATTCACGCACGTCAAATTTATTATCAAAAGTCATTCCTTCATACATATCAGGCTTGTAATTTTAGGCAAATTTGTGTATTGGGGGTGAAACGTGTAAAAAGCCATCATTGCGCCTCAGCTTAAAACCTATACATAAAGTCTTTGCTATAAATTCATTTACTTATCAAACATCTGCCTACAATTAGACTATTTATTGAAATAGTGCATAGACATACATCGATTTCATAGCCTTGTGCATTATGAATACATGCGTCAATCAGGATAAACTAGTGCAAGCAACAAGTGTAGAACTGCGACTCACAAGATGTCACTGCCATAAGACCCCAAAACATTAATTTTGTATCCCACTGATGACTTCATGTAATAAAAGAGACACCCCAATTAGAAAACTGCAGGCAATATTTAGAATTCAAAACAAAAACAGTTTTATAGGGAGTTGAGTGACTTGAAGTTTTCAAAATAGCCATCAATAGTCCACCTGGTAATAGTCATGGACTTTTGGAGCTTGTTGGCAGAAACTGCCGCTTAGAATGTTTTACGTCAAAAACCTTCCCTGAGGAATTGTATATGTATCTGATTACCATCTCCCATATTGTCACTTGCTGTTTCGTTGTTTCATTCTCTTTTTTTGAACCCGACACCTAACAGCAAATTTCTAAGTTAAATTGAGCACAATTTTTAGACAGTAAAAAAACATGTCCAACTGTGTAATTTCTGTGCATGTGAAGTGTCCTCAGTGTCATGTCAGCAATTTAGCGGACCAAAGTCCCTCTTTTATGCATTTTCTCTACAGACTAGTAAAGCTGTATTATTTTATATTCTTATTAAACAAGTTTTACCCATCTTGTAGTAACAATACGTTGTTTCGATAAATATGTAATTTTGATATTTTCAATTTCAGAAGTAATTTCAAAAAATATAATTTCAGCCTTTGATTGTATTTGACACAATGAATTGCTGTTGGGGTGCACAAAAATATCCCTATATTAACCATAGGGAATTGTTTTCTTCCCGGCCATTACATAATTTCAACAAAATTCATTGAAAATCAGCAAACAGTGGTTGTACTAGTAAGTGCCTGTTGTGGAGTCAAACTAGTTAACCCTTTCAGTACCAAGTTTTCGATGGGGTCAACAGCTTTTCTCGGCTCAGTTTGGGCTCAAAGTGCACCGAACAAAGATGTTGACCCAGACCATCATATTTTCTGGGACAATAGGCATGCCAGTACTTGAATGAAAAGTTTTCCTTTCACAAGAAACATAAATCTAGCATCCGTATTATCATTTAGAGCATTTCGTCTTAAGCACTTCAAGTTTAGTTGCAGTTGGCATTGAAAGACTTAAGCCAAAAGGTGTGCAGAGAATCTGGGCAGCAGTTGACCTTGTCCATGTATGTACTACGTAGATAATTAAACTCCTTAAATGTGTAGAAAGAAAATGTTTGAAACAATAAACTGGATTCTAGGTTTACGATCTAGATTATGTTGCACGGCAGCCATACTTGATTGGTTGCATTCCAAAAAGGGTCTTTACTTGTTGGTAGAAAATGATTTTTTTATACTATTTTAGACAGTGTCATTACCATATCCAAACCTTAGTCCTAATGAAACAAATCCAATTCAATTCCGACCAAAGGCAATGTTCCTTGGTATGTATAGATGAATCACATAAATGTATAGTTCGTCTTTACCTAAAAGAGTCCAAAACGTATGTACAAAGGTCCATGGGGTCAAAAAAGCCATGTCTAGTTTTAACATGACAGAATGCATAAACGTTTTGTTTAAAATTATAGGCCTATTTCAGTAAATTGGCTTGAACAGGTGCATCATTTATGTGCATATAGGACCGTACAATTCATAAAAAGGGACCAAAATTTGCAGCACATCAGAGAATTTGCAAGGACAGGTTCCTAATTTGTTGAATATGTCGATAAAATTCAGCATTTAAAAAGGTACTAGTTGGAACCACCATCTCAACAATGATCATCATCCATAGAAGTCCACAAAGTGACACTAATACCAACATCAATCCATCAGAAAAGCCCCCTAGGCGTAAAAAAAAGGCAACGAGAATACAAACAACATGATTATACAATTCGATATGTTTGAGACATGTAGTAAAAGGCATGATGTTGCTTGAAAGGAGAAACTAAGAGTATTTCTCAAAGAAAAGTATATAGTGATAAAAAGTCAATACATTGTCAGAGTTTGCAAGTACACTGGTTCAAATGTTAAACATCAGCCAGAAACAAGTGACATCAGGCCTCAAAACATAAATCCGTAGTCAAAAATTACATAACAATAGCCAAAATTAGCAAGCATAGCAGTCAGATTTCAAGTATGGTTTCCATCAGTATTTTTGAAAGGAAATTCAAATGTTCAAGAAAGCATAGAATTTCCAGAAGTCATCGAATAAGTCATTTATTGAGGTAATAATTTAGAATTCAAAAAAGTAGTATGCCATTGTAATTCAGCAGCAAGTCAGCCAAGCATAATGTACATTTAACTCATGGTTCTATAAAGTTCAAAAGGTCACAATGTAAAACAGTCCTTATTATTGTAAACTTCTACCACATTTATCAGAGAAAGAATTAGGTTTTATGAAGAGAGAGAGAGAGACAGAGAGAGAGAGAGAGAGAGAGAGAGAAGAGAGAGAGAGAGAGAGAGAGAGAGAGAGAGAGAGAGAGAGAGAGAGAGAGAGAGCATGTTTAAATTCCTAAATATAACTATAAGTATAGCTGTTTTTCATTTAACAGTTTGAACTGACATTCAAACGGAACCATTTGAATTATCCAAAGTATGCTATCAGAATACGACATGTGGACCTTTCCTCACATTTATACAGACTCTAGTCAGGCATGTTGAGAACTGGAACTGAACTATGCACTGAAGTGCACATTGCTGATAGGTGTTGTGACAACATACAGGAAGCTGAATCCCGTGATTTACCGATTGCCATATTATGGAGATTAGTGAGTAGCGCCATTCCCTTGAATTCGTGAGTGAATGCTACCACACTGGGGTCAGAATCCTTAAAAATCATTATACAATATTGATCCTGAGGTAAAGATGGAATAATAATCTTGATCAAACAAATATCAACTCAATCTGTATTCTTCCCTCGCATTTTAACGTTATGTTTAATTTCAGTTGTTGCTAACAGACCAAAAAAATAAAGAAAATATAAAAGAATATAAAATAGAATAAGAAACCCTAAAAGCAATGCAAAGTTGGTCGAGTTTGTGTTGCTTTTTTGCCATACATACATACACACACAGACACGCATACATACATACATACATACATACATACATACATACATACATACATACATACATACATACATACAACCTATCACTGAGCCATGAAGGTCATTGACACTTATACCTTTCAACTGAGAGAGCATTTTGCGCATATCAGGTTGCCCAAATTTGAAGAGGTCTGAATAATCTGTTGACCCAAAGATGGATGACTCAAATGAGCGTCTGTCCGGCTGTGACTGTAATGCCTTACAGTTGCGTGGCTTCATCACTGCGTGGCACTGCCCCCACAGCCGGAGAAATACCCCGTACAGTTTATTAAATGTTTCCAATCCCGTCGTGAATGTTTTCGAAAAGCTTTTGAGTCTTTAAATACTGACTGGTTATTCTTTTCTTGTTGTAGTGACTTACACTTTGACGCCCGTAAAATGATTGATCAAGATACACCAGCGGGCTACACAGGAAACATGTATTTGTAGAAAATACCAATTTAAACTTCAGAAGGTGTTGGCCCTCTGATATTCAGCAGTAAAAATTCAGGGTTATTTCAAAACCAAGTATTCAAAACCGTAATAATTTATAATGCTAACCACCCGCCATAAAGTTGATCAAACATGCACAAGTAGAATCGTGTTTTGTCATCATGGTGAGTAACAGATACACAACACTGACCAGCCCCCTTTCAGTTACAAAAGAAGTTTGAACAATGATTAATTATTCATCCAAGTGTTTATATATATATATATATATATATATATATATATATATATATATATATATATATATATATATATATGTATATATATATATATATATGTATATATATAAAATCTGTTAAGGAGTGATTCTTTTGCAAAAATGGGGTACATACAAATTTAAAAGTGTAGCATTCAGTCAGATGCTATTCAATATATGCCCCATGAGATCATTAGAGTATCTGTTTTTCTGATGTCAGACCTTAGTAAGGTGCTAAGGTATGCGTATATACCGTAATCGACACGGGCCAGTTCATTGTATTTAATCCAATACAACTACTGCATTCGGAGTTGTCCCAGATCGGGGTCAGTACACCAACATCAAAGGAGCACTGAAAATCTATATGCTATTTTCAGTTCACTTGTCTGATCCCCACTGCCAAGTTATATTGACTTTCTTATAGATGCATTGTAATTATGAAAATCAAGAAATGTTTGTGCAAGAACAGTTAAACATGTATGAATAACAAATGTTAGTCAGCTGAGCTTTTATTATTGCTTTCCATTTACTGCCCATCCGTTGTCCAAACCACAACTTACAGTTTGCATCTATTCTAAAAATCTGTTCTTCACACTCCAAACTTGCTGGAGATTTACAATTACCTTGGTGAGTATCACTGGAGTTAATATATTACACTCCATCAACCTAAATTATTTGTTCATAATTTTGAGAAATTGCCACTCTGAAACCATTCGACAGTTTTCCTTAAAATTACATGATATTTCCCGTTTTACCTTCATGTGATTTTTAATTATTCACATAGGTTGTTTTGGTTAAATATCATGGTAAGGCATGGTTCCTTTGCGAGATACACGCCAAGATTGGTGGTGACAGGAATGGCAACTTAAAATACAGACGAGATTGCTGGAATTGCAGGCATGCAAGTATTGTAGGACTTGACATAAAACATTATCCCATTTTTGATAGAATCCTTGGCTTCTGATTGTTAATAGCTATGGTACACACTTTGTATTACCCTTATTTCTGCATTAATTACTGCAAAGGTGAAATACAACGCGATTCCTAAAACTGACCGGGGAATACAGCGGTATTCTCGTAACTGGCCGGGGAATACAGCGGTATTCTCGTAACTGGCCAGGGAATACAGCGGTATTCTCGTAACTGGCCGGGGAATACAGCGGTATTCTCGCTGTATCTCCCTATCTGGTTAGTGCATCGATCAGCCACCAGAAGTCTCTGTCATGCGATACAAGCCTTCATGCGCTGCCGACGACAACATGATGGCGGACTGTGAAGTGAACTGCAGCAGCAGCAGGTCGAACATGTGTATATTTTGGGCATGAAATTACATCATCAAAAATGGGATAAAATCGTCATTCACTGTTTTAGTGTGAATACAGGAAGTATCTCCCCCAAGACAGCTGTATTACCCTCGGCTTTGCCTCGGGTAATACAGCTGTCTTTGGGGGAGATACTTCCTGTATTTCACACTAAAACAGTGAATAACTAATATTATCCCATTTTTGAAAGAATCCTTGGCATCTGATTGGTTAATAGCTATGGTACACTCTTTGTATTACCCTTATTTCTGCATTAATTACTGCAAAGGTGAAATACTGCGCGATTCCTGAAACTGACCGGGGAATACAGCGGTATTCTCGCTGTATCTCCCTATCTGGTTAGTGCATCGATCAGCCACCAGAAGTCTCTGTCATGCGATACAAGCCTTCACGCGCTGCAGACGACAACATGATGGCGGACTGTGAAGTGAACTGCAGCAGCAGCGGGTCGAACATGTTTTTTTTTTTGGGGGGGGGGCATGAAATTACATCATCAAAAATGGGATAAAATCGTCATTCACTGTTTTAGTGTGAAATACAGGAAGTATCTCCCCCAAGACAGCTGTACTACCCTCGGCTTCGCCTCGGGTAATACAGCTGTCTTTGGGGGAGATACTTCCTGTATTTCACACTAAAACAGTGAATAACTAATAGTACCACCTCTGGGTGCCCATAGACCGTAATTTGTTCAATAATGGTGTTACAATATTGTCCCTCTTTTTTGCAATGTTTGACTTCTCTGAAGGCACAAGCGGGATTCTCTTAGAACTTATCTGTTAATATCAGACGAACACATGCTTTGTCTCCTGTTCTTTTTTTCTCATAAATGAATTTTTCTGCAAAACCAACATGACCACAGGGTAGGTCCCAGTGTTATATTGAAAAAAAGTACCACAATATAGTTTGTAGGCTGCATTATGAGGATCAGTGGGGCGTTAAAACATTTGAAGTAGCGTTAAAACATTTTGAAAATTAGGAATGAATGGTCTGCATCTGCTGTTGGAATGCAGCTTCAGTCGGTCTTCACCGAAGTCAAATATTACGTGGCGCAATTGTCATTTCTTTAGTTTTAATGAATATCTAAAATTATGTAATCTTACTGGGAAAGAGTACGTATAAGCATGGTTAATGCAGGGATATTAGTGTGCATTTATGTCGATATAGTTTACTTCAAAACCACTAAACCAGATGAACGTAAAACTTGGTGAAGTCATAACCTCAGTGAATCTCTCCCACAACTATTCAATAGGTCACGTTACAATAACAGATTTTTCAAATGATTCTTTTGTTCATTTGTGGGAAATCTTGAATGTTATTTTCTGATACAACTTGGTTTGCTGCTTTAAAGGCGTACAGTGACACTTCATATAGAGACGACTCGACCTCACATTCGCAAACAGGCATCGCTGCAATCGCCTCTTTTTCGTCAATTTGTGTGCTTTTTTGGAACTAGACGTCTTCAAATCTGCTACCTGGATTTTTTTTTTCAAATTTTGTAGGAATGTATCCCAGGTAACCCTCCATCAAAGGTGTCCACTAGAAAGGAGTGCTTTTAATGCTTGATTTCTAATTTGCATCCATTTTATCTGGTGGATATATTTCTGTTGATTACTATCATGCCAATACCTATGGTAATGCAAATGCTCATTTACAGGTCAAATGATCAGGTTGTTATAATACATTACGCAATACATATTTCTGGGCTACAAATCATTCTTCTTATTTTGGGAAACTTTAGACAGGAACATACCAAGATTCCAACGCATGCAATGAACTAAATCTAGGTCATTATTTGGGTAAGAGCGTTATTTCCAATACTGTAAATCTCCGATAGGTTATTCTTTGCACTTGATATGATATCATGAAACATCATGCGGACTTTTGCTGGGTCTGAGATACCTGAAATAATGAATTAAAACCAAGTAATGTATCTGGGTTTTAGTGCTGTCTGTATCCATGATATATTAATCTCTGGACCATACTTTCCCAGTGTCTTCATTTTTGTTTAATGAAACCTTCCATCTACAAGAATCAGGACCAAAGAGCATTTTAAATGGTACAACTAGATGAATCAGGACCAAAAAGCATTTTAAGTGGTACAACTAGACCACGAGGTCAAATATATGGGTCAGTAATGTCCATAAATGTGTGTGTTTAAACCGGCCAGTGGTCAAATGTCGTCTCCTTTACTGTTTTCAACTAATTTGCTGAATAATGAAAACCCATTGGGCTGATAATTGTAGATGAGACCCATCAGATCACGTCCTAGGTCCACAGCTTTCCGTGGCATGGGTCGGACACTTTGTGCCCAACCCATGCCAATTAAAGCTGTTGATTCAGTCTTAATTCAAGAGAAAAGGTTTCAACAGTAGCAGAAGCTCAGTACAGGTTGGGAATTTTTTAATGAACATTTCTAGATAAGCGGAGACGGTGCTTTTCACACAGCCTTTTTCGTTTACTGTTGATTGAAGCACCGTTCAGCTGGTCTCATGCTGGAGAATTCGTGACCAGCCTGGGCTAGCATTTTGGTAACCGTGAATAGAGAGGTAGGTTTATTCTAGTAGTCTGCTGCCATGCTGGGTCCAAAATAAAAGGTGTAAGTGGCGGGTAATGGCATTCCGTCGTTTTCGGTAGGGACGCCTCTAAAAATCGCCGAATACTGTCTCTCGCCGCTGACAATGCACCCAAAGTGTACGAAGGACAGCCGTGGACCTGCACTAGCGTCTGCAGCTACAGGCATCCTGGTATTCGCATGAAAGGACCTTTTACAAGGAACATCAATGTAGTACCCTTGTCATAGTTCAGAGCAGTTCGTTTCAGGTAGTTCGAATTTGGTCGCAGTTGGCACTGAAAGATATAAAAGCCAGTCGCCCAATGTTGATGTTGACTTTGCAGGGCCTCGCGAGTCTGGCCCTGAGTGTAATGTCAATTATCGGTAAGGAAATATATAACTCGAATAATATAACATGAAAGGTGTACCGTTTCTTTCATAGAATATTAAATCCAAGCACTGAATACTGTATGTAATGCAATTTATCTAAATCAAATTGACCTTTGATTCTGCATAATTTAACAGTCACTCTTATTCCTAAAAGTTTCAACACTACATTGAATCACAATTGATCATACGAGATGGTACGTTCACGTTTTCCTTAAAGGGTTTCAATTATACTGTAATTTTAGCAATATTTACCTGGTGTGGAACTCTAGACAAATGCATTGGAGTATGATTCCGTTACTAAAGTTAATTGTTAAAGCACCATGGTACAGTTGGGGTTGGTTTTAGTGACTAAAACACATCTTGCCGTGCAGATGGCTTGAGTTGTATGAAATTGTTATTCGAAGTGAATTTGGACATATATATCATCCATAATCATCACATAAAAATGTATTTTACTTGTACCTGTGTTAATATGATTTGAGGTGTTAATAGTTTGTGTTTACGGTTGTTACATTTATATTATTTTATCTTTCTCCTTAGCGTCCGATTTACTTCTATTCACATCCACAAACTGCTTTATTTTTTTAATAGACAGCTATCTGAAGTATGGGAAACGTTCATGTATAATTAATATTTTGTACAAAGAGAAACTTAACAAACCCAAATGTGTATGCCCAAGTGCCATTTGAAAATTACAAAGTACGATAATCAAGGAGCAATGTCCTATTCCCTACCACTCTCTGAAAAACTGTAAGGTATTAAATCATTACATGGATTGACGATTTATTTTGTGTAAGGAACGAATCAAATTATTACAATTTGAAATTCAGAAGAAAGTTTTAGTATTTCTTAACCCTTGTATAAAATCGAATTGGCAACAGGGAACCAGCACAAGACTTTTTCGGTGCCAATAATTTACAAACATGCCAAACTGATGTGTTCCTTAAGGAACTAAGAGAATGTGGAGCCCCTTTATTTGATAGGTTCACTTATAAATGTAGCCCACATTATACGAGTCCGATTAAACACAATATACTTTTAGAAAAAAAAATTATGTCACGTTATTGTTACAGAAAAAAAAAAGAAAAAAAGAAATAGCCAAAGCACACTCCAATGTAACAATGCCCGAAAAACGAACGGGTGCTTCATAGGCCTACCATCCCCACCATTCTTTGTTTTTGTTTTGGATTTAAGCAATGGAGGTTCTGTAGCTTGCTTTGGCTGTTTTTTATTTAAGTCATATGATGTCTTGTTGAGGCTACATGAAAGATAACTACAGAAAATTTGATAATTTTGTAACTAATAGTCACTCTCTAAACGAGGTCATAGTTTGTCTTGATTTATATATTTGCTGTTACCTATTCGGTCCTGAAACATACTATATCTTGCTGAACTGTTTTCACGCCGTTTGATTTTCTTGGAATTGGTGAAATAAAATTGGGAAATATATACGGTAACAAAGCGTGGTATTGTAAGAGACATTTTCAGTAAGAATCGGTATATTTGTTGAAAAAAGTTTCATAATTCTAACGTGTATTGCCCAAGTATCTCCCCACAATAACAAGAAATGTTTGTAACACTGTCATGCCTTTAATGGCATATAATTGTTTTACAATATGATTATTTTGGTTTGATCCATAGGTTCATAATATGATTTTGAAGTAAAAGTGCGGCTTTCTGTTTATTTTGCATTGAAATTTCTTAGAGAAATTAAATGTTGAAGCTTGTGATCGACAAAAAAAAATTATTGTCTTGCCTGACAACAAACTCGGCCCCACACCTGGAAAAATGTTTTGCTCGTACTCGTAAACATAAAAATTTTCCTTTTCCACTATAACCATCACCATTAAACCACTTCCACGACATATTTTTGGTGCTTCGGCGGGAAAACACGACTACTTAGGGCAGACAGCTGCAGGCTGCAGTTTATGGCGCCACTGGCGACCAACGGCTGTAGCTCTTAGAAACTCTTTAGCGGTCAGGCGGTAGATAGCGGCGGTAGATTCTTCTGGAGCTCTTTATCGCCAACCACCACTTTCTACCGCTGACCACCGCTCCGTGCCGTTGACTGCAGCTCACCTCCTGTTACTGCATTGTATGACATATAAAACATGAACTTCAAGAGACTGGGAAGGAGAACGATGCATGTATATGGCTGCTCAATATGAGGTGTTCAAAACGGGGATCCTGTGCTGCCAGCAAGGCTTCTGCATTGAACTTGACAGGAAAGAGTGCCGATTCATGTATTTATAGCAGGGCCGAATTAGCTTGTACGATACAAATGTGAACTAAAGAAAGCAAGAAGCTTATGGAAAGTCATTCAATCAGTTTTAAAACATACAGGATGCTGAACATTATTTACAAAATTTTTTTTCGTTTGGCAGCACGTGTTACTGCTGGATGGCTTAGTTACATAACTGGAACAGGTGTAGTCATCGTGGCGTAGTTACAGTTCTGTTGGCAAGCAGCTGAAGTGACCAGAGCTGATCTTCAGTTAATATGGTTGATATAAATACCCCCTATTATTTCTAACACGTCAGTTAACATGCATGGCAGCATGCTGTCATATGGATCTTTCCACTGGGGAGAGAATCACAAACAGCAATTAAATAAAACAATTTTCACTATAACCATATTATTCAGAGTTAAACTGTTCACTATAACCATATTATTAAGCATTAAACTGTTTTTCGTGAATTGTCTTCTATATTATTCAATGATAACTTTGTGGTTGTTTGTCTGTTGGTCAAACTTGATTTAAACATATTTATTTCAATTGGATTGCCCAGGTAGCTTTACTAATTTATGGGCTTTCCGAAAACATACAGAGTACACACAGTATACATACATATGTTTAACCACTACAAGTATACCACATACCTATGATAATATACGACATAAAAACCGAACTTAATACACAGACCTTCAAATTTGCATTATAAATTGCTGTAAGCATCAAAAATTTATTCATTGAATTTATCAGAAATATTTTTATTACCACGAGTCAGGTACTTAAGGAGAATATCAGGTGCGATACAAACAATTAATGTGGGATTAACTCCGGGTGCCAAAATTTTCCAAACAGTTTTTGGAGTAACTAAAGTGGAGTTGCGTGTGACAAATACTATGAAATCGATTTCCATATAAGAAATAGCGCGGCATAATGTCTACTGACAGGAGTACACTTTTCAGGTTAGATAAAATTAAGGATTCTGATTGGCAGATGTCAAGAGGTAGCACGTTCCAAAGACAAATACTGGATGGAACAAATAAATTACCATAATGGCTGGTCTTACATCTAATTTGTCTTAAGTTAAAACGATTTCTCAGATGAAAATTAACAGGATGTTGTATGACGCGGGGAACTAAGTCAGATAGATAAGTTGGTGTTGGACTAGTTTAAGTACCTGCACCTGGTGTCCAATGTTTGCCATTCAAGTTCATTGAGTGAGATATATGCTGCATTGCACCTGTCCATATTCTCCCTGCTTGGCGTTGAACAGATTCGTGAGAATTTGCTACCATGTTGGAGCAATTGGCAAAATTTACACAGACATATTCGAGAATCGGACGCATCATGGTTGTATATAATCTAATTGTTGTTTTCCGGGTTAGTTTATACTTCAGTCTTGGGACAACTATGCATTTAACGTAAACTGGGGCTACTTTGGCCCATTGTGTATTATTTGCTTCCATATTTTCTAAAATATCCCAGGTACTTACTTGCTTATGTGTTGCGTTGATTCCACCTAGTTTAAAGTTTTTCTTATTCAAATGGCAATTGAATATCCTTATTATTTTTTAACAAAAAACATCCTGGGCTAAAAAAGATTGTTTGTTCTGTCCTTTTTTAGCCTTGTCTCTTGAACTTGCCTGTATATCATGATGTGTGGGTTCCTCATTAGTGCTCTTTTTTCATCATGGTTTTCATACTGGATATGGCGGCGACTCCTTGCTGCCTGGCCTCAACGTGCTGGCTGTAGTATCAATATCCGACTCGTCATCTGTGTTGCTGTCACACTCGTTATTATTCTGGTTGATGCCACTAGGTGATGGAGTAGGGTCATTGACTCCCATATCCTCAGCAGAGACACTTTTTCCAGGCGAAATATTTACTTTTTTTAGTTTTTTTCTTGCTGGCACATTGGCATTATTGCCTCTAAATTTTTCCAAGATTCTCAATGGAGCTCACACTCAGGTTTTCGGCATCTCCAGGTGGAGATGGGAGTCTGTCTAACACCTGAAGCCTGCCAAGTGGACATCCCGGCTTTACGAAAACGAGCCCTCAGATTCTCTGCTCAGTGGCCCTAATCTCATTCATAACTGCATGGCCTCTTCAAGAAGTTTTTGAAATTGGTCCTTTGGCATGGATGCTGCTGTTCAACCCTGGCCCACTTCTTTCCATCGTCACATGATTTGTGCCATGAAATTTTCATTGGATGGAAAAATGCGATGATGAGTGGCTGCTTAAGATGTATTTAATTTGGTGTTGGCACACAAATATGATGTTATTTGCGTGGCATATTATTAAGACAACTGTGCTGTTAGGAGAAGATCAATAGTCGCCAATCAGAACTTTGGGGCCTGGTCGTCTTTTTATGCTTTGGGAGGAGAAGGCTAAATCAGTCTTCAGAACAGTTGTCATCAAACCATCCGCTTTTGGTTCTATTATAATGACAGCCTGCCACTCCCCCTTCAGTGCAGGTGGACCATGCTGCATGAAATATTCGGGCGAGCGTGAAATCAGTGGTTGAAAAACTTAAGGTAGCGGCCACATTTCGACTACAGGGGCAATATGGTGACTCATCATAAAATGACTTTTTTCCATTTTCATGAAGCCCATTATCTAAACTTTGTGCTCACCAAAATTGACTTTAAAAAAATAAATATTTATAGGAGAAAAATGAAGAAAAACATCACTAACTTTGGGCTGTCAATTACACTTGCTTGGTCTGTTTGTTGAATTATGGTAATTAATCGCCAAGTTTAGATAGCACTCGGCCGCCGCCTCTGGCCCTGACAACGCGGAAATGCGGTGGACTATGACTAATGAGACAATGGGGCATCGCTTGAGTGAATTGACACTGCCACATGATATGATGACGAAAAGATGTTACTTCAACCCTTCCTGTATCGACCGAGAAATTCTCTGTTCTTTTTGTTTATCTTATGGGCTATGATTGAAATAAAATAACTCTTGATGACCCGTTTTGACGATCGCCCTTTGTCAAAATGGCGGCTCGATCGACGGGCACGGAAGATTACAGCAAAGGCGGCCGAACGGAGGATTGCCCGAAAATCAGCATTCATCATGCAGTAATAATACTATGAGCATTAAAATAATAAAAGTTTGCTGGTGTTCTGATCAGTTTGTTACGTGATAAGTAAACACAATTGGTGATCGGTGAATTTCAGTAAATGCAATGCTGCACCCAAGTTCCTGTAATGATATATCCTTTCATCTCAGGCGGCACTTCGTTGTCTGCGTGGTTCGTGTGTTGACATTCCAGGAAAACATTGCAGTGGTGGTCAAAACCTTACAATGGACACTTGTCGCAAATTATGTTGAAACTAATGGGTTCCCGGCATATGCAAGACATTTCTTTGAAACTTTTGACTGGGGTGGGGTCTGTGTGTTCAGCAATAATACGACTCTACCCTCAGAAAGCAACCTCATAGGTGGATTACCGGCCCCTGATACGTTCATCAATCAGTGTAATAAAACAGTGCGGGCATTGACCTTACTTTCTTAGTCGTCTCATATACTGTACACAGAAACCGTACAGTCCCTAGTCACTGCTTTCAGACTTAGAGAGTCAAGTAGGAAAGAATTATGTCAAAAACAAAGAGAGAATCAAAAGCAGGACGACGCCAGCGTCAGATTGCCGAGAGTGTAACAGTAACGGAGAGAGAGAGCTTGCGAACCAGATAACACAACTCGGGCAAGCTTTATTCTTTGTTTCCTTTTCAAGTATATAAATAACTGAATATTATCATCATGCTTTAAGGCTATAGAATGCTAATCATTTAAATTATATATTGCTTGGACATTTTCATCAACCCAAATGAAACGTAGGTTTCGGGGGTATTGAGTGAGCAATAAGAACCTATAATTTACCAAAATCAGACGTATCCAAAGTCTTGCATTGGCTGGCTATTATGCTGACATTTATCAATATTGACCATGCTGTGTTGAAGTGCTTAGCTATAAAATTACAAAAACAACAAACAGCACCCCCCCCCCCAAAAAAAAACATGTCTCTGGTCAAACCAAGGCATATAGGCCCTACCCTGGAAAATTAGCATTGGAGATATATATGTATCTTTTATATATATATATATATACAATGATATACTGCAGATTGGCCCAAGTCAAAACGAATGCAAATACAACAAAAATTAAAACACTTTTGGATGTAAATAAACTTTTTATAATGCTGAAATACAAGACATTCACGGTTATTCATACCTTAGTGAAAAACGGTCTCCTTTTTCCCATTTCTAAAATATTATAGCCAGTGCAGCTTTTACATCAAAGTAATTGGTCTATAAATCCCCTCCCCCCCCCCCCCCGCATCAATCAACTCAACAATGGAAGAGAACTGGAGGTCAAATTACTTCACATGAAATTTGGCAATAAGGACGGAGACTTTTGAAGAAAAGTTTTATTACTTATGTTCAATATCCAATTATCTTTGGTTGGTAACAATATCAAAAATGTTCTATAAAATTTGACAGAGAACACAAAGTGGTCCATCCCATTCTGCTCTATGCCAGCTGAGTGAACTTCTCCGTAAAACAAACATTTGAAATACACGAGGTCTTCACTTACAGCCGCCATATTTAAACACTGGTTGTTAGGGTCAAGGTTATCACACGTCAGGTCACGTGATTAATCCAATTACAATTCCCGTTTGAAGTCGGGCAGCCGCATGGGAAACCAGCCAGGTAAAACCAACAGCGTGGCTGCCTTTGGAGTCTTTGAGTTTTAAAACATGCTTTTTAACACAGAAAACATCAATACGTTTTACGAGCAATACATCAAATGTGAGGTTTGCTTGTGTACCATGTGTACTACAAAGTTGAGCCGGAGAAAACAAACCGTATTCCCGCTACAGACAATCATGTACGAAAACGGGCCATTCAACCTTTCATTGCAATTTACTCAGAAAACAATTTTCGCAAGATCAATCAATTTTGTAAACAACATTTTAAAAAACCCAGTAGGTTTATCCTATCGAAATGAACAGATTTTGGAAGGTAAATACCTAAGCTAGGAACCGTATCTGGGATTTTCCGTTCTAACTTTTCCTTCCGTGACTTTTGAAGCGCTAAAAGTGACAGAATTGTAAGACTTTATGATGGCGGTGAAAGAATTCAACAACATTTTCAATATTCATTCATTTCATGAACGGTAAGAACGGTTCCTGTGTATTGGTCAGTACTTAAATCCTGCATAGTTTTTAGACTTAATTGTCGAATATTTTTCCAGTAGGCGCTGCAAAAAGTGCTATCTGATACCCCCTAGGAAAATTACTCAGGACACCATCAAAACTCGTCACATTTATACAAAACCTGGTTCTTTCAAATCTAGACATCTGTACCATTAAAATAAGGTATAGTTTTCCGGGTGAAATGGCAAAAACGAATAAGTTATAAGGGGTTAAAGTCGCTAGTTCTATACGCGCGGTCGAAATATGGCCGCTACCTTAAAGGCTGCTTTTTTGAAATTAAAATTCATATACGGACGTCTTTAAGGATCCAAATATTTTTTAGTTTGCGGATTTCCCTTAAGGAGACTTATTCCTGGCCTGTGATAAACGCATCCGTCAACAAGACCCCGCTAAAAGTACCTCTCATGTTTCGTATGAAACCCACATGAGGGCAGTTTAAGGTTAAAAATTATTATCATAGAGAATTCAAGAGAGTTAAAGGTTGCATCACTAGCCCGGTCAAGCGTTATTAAAATGCACAAATCATTTATTTCGTGTGTAAATATTATACAAAGTACATGCAGTATAAAGCACACATCAGGAGTATGCTGGGCCATGAGGCCCTTCACAATATACCCATAGTAACGGCCTCAATGTTGATACAAATGCGAAGGGTATTCCTGCGAGATCCACCCAACCACTGGACAGGCCGGTGCCATCTTTAGGGGTGGACGCCCCAGAGCATGAAAATCGCGTCCGGCTTTAAGTCATAAACGGCCCAGAGCGTGAAATGTACGTCCGGGAGTGGATGTATGAGATCCTTGAAGAATGATCTTGAATGGTGGAATCTTTTAAGAAACTATCTTTAACGAAGGTAGTTTTGGACGCCTTTTTCACTCTGCAGACCACTTTGATTCTACTTTATACACAACATATGCCAGTAGTAGTTATCCTGATGCATCCCCACAGAACATAAGTGACGTGGTTGCTTTCGTGGCAGTAATAACATTTTCAGGGAATTTACGGCCTCTCTTGGCGATGATTCTTTTGCTCCCGGGATCATTGTTTAGAATGGTTTTGTCATAATTCCAAATGTTTCCTGGAGGCACGCCCTCTACCTCCTCAGCCAAGTGGGTGAAGTATTTGTCAATTGTTTGGGTACCTACTTGGGCCTCTTTTGCATTACAGTCGAATTGGCAGATTGTTGTTTCTCTTCAGAAACTTTCGAGCCGAACCAACTCAAGGGTAATTGTTCACAAACTTTTTAAAGTTTCATCCTTGCAGATTGAGATAACTCTAAGCAATAAAACGTAAGTCTGTTGAATCCATCGTGATGCCATTCATTGTGGTGGTAAGGTATTATACAATTATTTTCTCTTCGTTCTCATGAAATACTGGTTGCTGTTTGGGCTTTTTGAGGTCTTTCCCCTTGAGTTCATTTTTTTCGAGTGGCCCATGGAATTTTGTACCCTTCTGCCTTTTGAGAAGTTGAAAAAAATTTAGTTAGTATAATTTTAGATACAATGTAGTGTTTCACACAAATTACATTGTTTAAGTGTATTTCATTTGGGCTAAAGTGGTCCCAGTTGAAGGCGTCGAATCAGTCCAAACTTAAAGTTGGACTTTCGTGAAAAAACAAGAGCACAGTTCAGCATATCTGGCCCCGAGATTCAGGGGCGATTACCTAGTAACCCTGACTTCACCACCACACCAGCCTACACTTGTCCCTCTGTGCACACAAACGTTACAAGCATTTTAAAAATAATCATTTTCCAAACATATTTTGAAGCAAGTTATGTACAGTAAAACACCACCTGCAAGTATCAATTTTTTTCAGAAATGATGAGTAGGGACACTCACCTTCAGAATGCTAGCATGTGCTTTTGTCATCTGGTGCTTATAAACTCACGATCATCCATAGAAACATTTTCCACTGGTTGGGCTAAAGTAGCCCCTGTTTACGGTACTTGATTTATCAATAATACAACTGATATCTTCATTCCACTTTAAATTTGCCGAGATGGTGAGTCCCTTTTGGTATGAGGGTGTTGTGAAGGCAGAGCGTGAGATGATCTTTGTTGCGATGGTCAAGAATAATACAGCAATTAATTTTGTGGTATTAAATGGTACTTTCAAAAGTACACACATGGAGAACTTTTGCGGGGATCACCATTGATCCTCCTTGCTGAAACAAGGGAATCATGGATAATTTGTAAAATACCTGTATCATCTGCAAAATGTTTAATATCACACGACATATTGTCGATTATGTCATTGATATACACTAAATAAAAGTAACAGACCTAGGATTGTTCATATTCTGCATAAGAGCCACCAAAAACCTATAATAATGATGTATTTTTTTTTTATTTTATATCAATGTCCCACGTAAAAATCTGACCCTGTCAGTGCATAACGGTGACAATCAGCCAGCATGACATGGCAAGATTTGAAAGCAAGGCTGTTATTTACATTTGTAGAAAAAAAAAACATATTCCAAACATTTGACGAATTCTCATATAAAGTTCAGTGCATGTTTGAAAAAACATGACCATTTCTCTTAAAGTGATTATTTTTTTCTCAAATTGCTAGTGTACCAGGAGCAACATATTTTTCATGTTTGACACACTGAGAGGGTCTGCCCATGCATACGGTTACTTGTTAATAAAAGGGAAAGCAGCACCGTGGCTCACATGAATTCCCCTTACTACCAGTGCCATTAAAAGTAAAGTTTTCCCGCACATACGGGCATACAAAACCAGATTCGTTCATTCTATTTACCATTGTAGTTGTAAACGTATGGGAGGCAAATGCTATAATATTGTACGATCTGTTTTCCTATTAAGGTGGAAGCTGTGAAGCTAGTGCGCAGTGAGACTGGCAACTTTTAAATCAATATTACCCATTTGATTTTTTCACAAGTACATACAACCTATATATTTTCTGATTACTACATATCCATAGATTTGTATCCATACGTTTCTTTTTGCAGGAATGGAATTATTTGAGACTTTATAGCATTCTATATGACTTGGTAGGATTTTCACATTGTTCGTGCAGAAGTCGAACTAAATTGTTCCCCCCCCCCCCCCAAGTTGAAATCAGAAGAAATTAAAAATATATCTCCATGTCCAGGACCAAAATCAATGGCGAGTCTTGAAATAGCATATATAAAAAGTTGTAAAATTTTTAATTAAGTCCTGACACATTGTTCATTTTCTTTCTACAAATGGCTCCAAAAGCCATGGAAGGGATTCTCAGAAAAAAATCCTGGGAACGGCTCATGGATATGGTATTTTTCTTGCGATGTCCATTGATTTTAATGTGATAGGGCAATTTATTACGTTTGTGAGACGAGATACAAATTGCAGAGGTTGAGCAAAAAACTTCTCAGAGAAAATTGCATTGAAAAAAGTTGCCAATTCTTACATATTTATGACAGTAATATGACACATACACATTTCTTCTGACCCATGTTTTAATTATTGTGTGAAATAAACTTGTAGCTATACTTCTGCGATGTTGTCATCAAAAAAGAATATTTTGTGGCTTAAATCTAGACTTTAACTTGGGAACGTCACACTTGGCCTGTTTGGGTGTGGGTTCACATGCGGTTTTCCATATTTGGGGCCCAGTGAGTGGATTGTGCTAATTTGTTTTCACAGCAATAAAGAATTTCAAACTTGTCAGAACAATGGTAGTAATTTGTCTGAAGTGGCCCATTCTTCTCTCCAGCTACTGGTTTTCTGTTCCATATAAATGACCTTTGTCAATTGATTTCCAGGGATGATGGAATAATGACTTTGTGAACAGTGACCTGCTTCATTATCATGCCCATGCAAACAAAACCCATGTGCTCGGCACTGCTTTAACTTTTCAGTGTAAACAAAAGTTTTGAGATCAATTTTCTTATATAAATTTTATGTTGACACATCTGAGTTTTAGGGAGCATATAGTTTAAGCATCACACTATTCAAAAATATGAAAAAAGTGATCAGAGGTTATCCAAAGGTGCCGACTTCAGATCCTCCACCTTAAATGCAAATATCACCTGTTTTCCAAAATACCCTGTCCTCTTCAGCTGTACAAAAAACCTGTAATTGAAGTCACATTATTATTTTTATGATAAATTTTCCAGTTTACATGCACACATGTATGTATGTGTATGTAAAATTAAGTTTGTCATGATAGCTGTGAATGATAATGATCCCCCAAAATGCCAATATATCTGCTCAAAAAACCAAAAAAAACCCACGAAAGTAAGGCTAAAATATAAAAGCCCGTTTGGTTGGACAAGGCCTAAAAATGCAGTGCTTGAAAGGCCAAAAAACACCAAACAAAACCTTCACAAAGCCAGTGGCCCCAAATTTTCAAAATCCTGTTTTCAAAAGGTGGTCAAAATTGCATACTTGTGTGTGATAACTGACATCCGTTTTTAAACTGAAATGAATTTCAAGTATTTTCTCACTTAGATTAGTACATCTGTATTTGACACAAATCTAAATCTTTATTACTTTACCTTCGGTCCCGCAAAACGGGTCGAAAATAAGAATTCCTTAAGTGTGCAATACCTTGTTTAAAGGGATTGACAATGACAATTTCCTGTTGATTAACCCTGTCCCCTTGAATTAAACCTGACTCAGCAGCATTCCTTGGCATGGGTTGGGCACTTAGTTGGGCAATGCGTGCCCAACCCATGAGAAAGAAAGCTGTTGACCTGGTGCATGTGATCTTGATAGGTCTCAACGATAATTCTCAGTCAAACTCTTTTTCATTACTGTTGAAATGAGTTTACAACAGTAAAGCAGACATTTGACCACCAGCTAGTTTTGGTCAGTTTAGGCGGGCATGAATAAATGGCCAATTTGAACTGCTGCCTTCAAATATAATTGAATCATAATCCTACATATACCCTGTATCATAATTTCTCTTTTGCCTAGCCTTTAATGTAAGGGCTATCCATGCAACAGACACCAAGTTATCTGTGATATTTGAGCAAGGAGACCTCAGTGCCATATGACCTGGGAAAAGTAAATTTATCCATGAGAATTTCCGAACTAATTGCCCGAACAGAATCTTGGCGTTTCCTTTTTAATACAAAATTGTTTTACGGGATCAATGCTGAAGATATTGATGATGCAATAGATTGAATGTAGGTGCAAATTACAGTCAAGGTTTACTAGTAAATACAATCAGATTGTTTCAAGCCACAAGTTCATTTTAAATGGCCCAGACTATATAAATGTTCGGTCATCCAGATGTGTATCAAAACTTTAAAAATTTTGAGACATTTAAACACGTTTCACTAATATATGTATTCCGGATTGTGCATGTTCTATTGATAATTGCCATGTTAACCATTGGATTTTGTTCCAATGTGTATACAGAACGCATGCTATTATCAATCAGATTTGTGTCATGAAGGCACATATTGTTACAGTTCAAGACTAAGACCCATCTTGACACAATGCTGCTTGATCATGAAATTACTTTAATCGGTTGTACATGACATTTATTAGCCTCGTAGAACGTAAAGCACCTGTTTTGTCTCGAGTTACTGTTTTCAGGACACAGTTTTTAGAAGTAGGGTCATATATATATATATATATATATATATATATATATATATATATATATATATATATATATATATATATATATATATATATATATATATATATATATATATATATATATATATATATGTATATAAGTGGGCTTTGAAACTATTATGTAGGAAATGTATTATAAGGTTCATTTAACGCTAAACGGAAAAATACCAAAATACTGCAAAGTATTAAGTCATGGCATTTTATAACCTGAACTCAAAAGTTGATGAATTGGGTATATGTACCAAAAAAAATACGAGAAATTGAGCTTAGATTCTGGAAGCTGATACTACAATACATGGAGGGGTGGTAGAAACTGGGCGAATCAGGAACAGGGCACTTCTGGGTTTCCTGGCGTGTGAGGCTCTCATGTCGGTTGCCTTAGCCCTGCTGCTGCTGCATGTTCCTGTGTGACCAATAGGAGGACATGGAGTTCATATCTCAGTGCCTGATAACTGCCAGTAAGGTAACCTAGAATTATGCTGCACTTCTACGAGTGTGTTCTGATATTATTTAGTTTAGAAGTTTTTATTTTATCGTCATTGCAAAGGTTGAATTGTTCATTTATTTGAAGAAGTCATTTTCAAAGTCGTATTGATGAACCTTACTTTTTAGAATACAGTTGATTTTTCTTCTTCACATTAATGAATAGAGAGCCATCACAAGTATTATGGAAAATTACTAATAATTTCGGAAATACGTAGTAAGCACTGTGTTCCATATGCATAGCTCACCTGAAAACACCCATTACATGACAATGATCCTAACTTTGGGTCTTTGTGAGCAAATCCCTTGTGGCATTTATGATGGCTCATTGAAATTTTCCCATGTATGTCTGGATAAATTTGTTGTTTTTGGAAATTTAAAACTTTGTGATGAAGTCGTTTGCTGGTATGTCCTTACATTTTGGAAAAGTCCTGACTGTTGTTTTCATTATTTGTTCCCTGGATATACTACGAGCTTGTTGGTATGATATTATTTTATAAAATAAAAAAGTGTCAAAATGTATGTGTTGCTATATTTTTCATGCAACTACTATGTGCATTTAGCTGGCACATATTTTATGTGAAGATTTTAATGTTAACATAAACCACAAATGAGACTCTGGGATTTCTTATTATTCATCAAGGACCCAAGTATCTTTGTTGGAGATTTGTATGTTAATTAACTCATTATTGGAACAATATTTTAATTGTATAAGTTATGCACAGTTGGTTTTGAATTCATATTCCCTAAGTAGTGAAATCTTCAGAAGGCACATGTTGGAAATCTATAGAGGTTATCTTTATTGGGTATGTTGTCTGTGTTACAGCCCATGTATAGTATGGATGATGGCTCATGTACTTTATATTCTTTTCTTAAACTCTCAGAAGTGGAATACAGTATATCAGTGAACCAGTTGATAAGAATATCCTTGAAATTATAAATGGTTTGTGAGCTTTCAGAATGGCTGTTATTCTGTTTTTATTATTTTTTTTTATGGAATGCCCGACCGATGTTGGATAATTTTATTTTATTTTGAGATATGGGGATATTTTAGTAGACAAATGTGCTGTCTATTGTATGTAGATTGAGCCCAAATGCAATCTTAAGAAATTAATAAAATACTTTAAATGTTAACATGGTAGTGATTGGAAAATTTACCCCCTCCTTTTTTTAACCCCAAATATTTGCGTTTAACCAACAACTTTGAATTTAGAGGTCCATGTTTTGTGCAGACAGATTCTGGACAAACTTGCTGTCAGTTGAGCGTAAAGGAGACCTAAGCTCAGTGTAATGTCTGCTCTGTCGGGGTCTGCCCTTGTTTTGGCAAGGCCACTGTTTTAACTTTGAAAAAGTGACTCAGTTTTTCTTTTGGCGTGCATGGTTACCATGGTAATAGGATGCAGTACACTAGCGACCACAGGGTGCTACTGGCCAAGAAGATAATGGTCAACTTCCTGATTAGTGTATCGGTCTATTGGAGGGTGAGTCGAGTTTTGTTTCCTTTACTATAGATCAAGACAATTTAGTGTGTAAAGTGGTGTAATGCATATATAGCTCTTTGAAGAGAGCGATACAAAGTACTGATTTGTTGCTTGTACCAGGTGTTCAGATTGATATTAAACTTGTCACTTTTTTGTAATCATTGTGCTTATCTGTGGAGGACACTCTGCATGTAAGCGGTAATCATTGTTTGTGCTTATCTTTGGAGAACACTCTTCATGTAAGCGGAATCTGACGCAAAGGGATGAAGATCTATATGTGAAGATGAAAAACAAACAAACAAACAAATATAAGACTTCAAAGTGAATATGCAAAGCTTCTTTTGCAGACAATTTTAGAATTTGTAAAGGGACTCCATGAAATGCCTTTGATTAACACAAAGAATAGTTTCACATGGTACATGATGAATAATCATAACAAAATTATGCAGTGTTAGTCAGCGTTGCTGTGGAAAAAACCTTAAAGTTTATGACTTTTCATATTTTGTCTGCAGACATGGCTTTGTTAATCAACTCAGCAATCTACAAAGTTGTGGTAAGACCAAGTGTTTCATCGGGAAGTGAAAGCTCAAACCACTAGCCATATATAGACTTTGTTCTGCAACAACCATTCCCCAATCCCTAAGCTGCCTGTGGACCATATCTGTACCCACACTGACATATTGCAAATGGACCACCTATAGATAAACGATATAATTGCTTTCAAAGCATGGGATGCTGCTTTATGCCACTGAAAAAGAGAATGCTGATGCTATTTCTTTCTTTGCCAATGTGTGGACATGAGTATTCAGCAGGGTAAACTGAAACTTATTGGTGTGGTAGTTGGATGTATGTTAAATGCCATAATGAAATATATATTTTAGAATTGACTGAAAAACATTAAAATGAGAATTCTTTCATATGGAAAGCAACACACACATCAGCACAGTACAGATTAGATGTGGAAACCATTGTCACATGAAAGTCATGTTTTGATTTGCAATATGAAGGATAAATCTTACAACCCATGCACTAATAAAATGTCTGATGATACTATAGGAGCAAATATGCACAGTGCAATCCAAAAGACCACTTTTGAGTATCAGACCAACATCAGTAAGTTTTCAACTGGCTGGTTCAAATTGCAAACATGTTGTGAAGCAGCTTCAGGAGATATTAATTGAATATGTGTTAACACTATCAAAATTACAACGTGCTACTTAAATAAGCTTACATGCAGTGGATTTTATGACAGAAAGTTTTGATGAAGTGCAGACCAACAAATTGTGCATGATTGTGTATGCAGCTTGAAAGGAAGAATAACAATTAAAAGTCTATGCTAGTGTCCAGATAGGCTAATATACCTAGAATAAGTCTGGCACGAAAGCCAAACTGTATCCCTGTTGCTGAGTTGCTAGCTAGGCCTGCATTAAATGTTTTTAGTAGGCAATTTTTGGCATAACACCACATACAACTGGACAACGAGTCAAGCAAGACCAACTGTATGTTTAATATTGCTCAACAGCAGATAATCCAGCAAGGTCAATATTCAATCTATATCTACATCTATATCTATATCTATATCATGGATACATATGAAACATACATTTTTAACACAGACAAGTCCAAATGACTTAAAACGATTTTGATATAAAATACATGTAGAAGAATTCAATGTCCCACCGTCAAACTCAAGATAACAATACACTTTTCGTAAATTTTGTTTAAATAAAGGTAAATGTCCCGAATGTTTAATGGTACTGATTCCGTATCTTGGTCCCATGGTGTTTAATGGAAAAAAATGTCAAAACACTGCCACAAGCAAAGGTAAATAAATTGTATCTGTCTTGTAGAATACGAATGTATATTGAAGTTTAAGACAAAAATATTCGGAACAATTTGTAAAAATATGCCATTCATAATTTTAAACATAAAGATGGATGTCAAAAATTTAATGTCAAATTTCATGATTCCATGTATCTGAAATAAAGGATCTATATGTGCATCAAAACCTGAGAAGCTCATAATACGTAATATTTTCTTTTGTAATTTTACCAGACAGTCCAGATTACTTTTATAATTGCTTGCCCATGTTACATTACAATATGTATAATATGGATAAACTAAAGCATAATATAAATGGAGAAGTACTGTACCATTTACAGATTTTCTCAATTTCTTCAGAATACCAATACCTTTGCTAATTTTATTTGCAATATGAGTAATATGACATTTCCAATTTAATTGTTCATCCCTCCAAATTTCCAAAAACTTTATCTTACAAACTTGAGAAATATCATGATTATTAATTTCAACATGAATGTTATGAGGAACATGTTTCATCGTAAATCATAAATTGTGTTTTGTAAACATAGAAAGACAGTTTGTAAGCATTGAACCAAGCTGTTATCAATCTTATAGTTGCATTGGCCCTTTGTTTTAGGGTATCAAAGTTGATATCAGTAAACACTTTTGTGGCATCTGCAAATGGAAGAATGAAACAATCTGGGTAAGCAAGAAACAAATCACGATATTCAATTGTTTTATTTGCTTGCTCACAATCGTGAATAGCGCAACATCTACATACATCTACAGCATGAACACGGGGTGCTAAGAGTGTAAACTTCTGCAGCAAATATGATGCAAAATTATGGAGTTGAATAACATGACCACATAAGCCAAGATTACTGTCCAGTCAGGAGTAAGAAAACATTGGCCTGGAATTGAGATAAGGCCTTGATAAGACAAACAAATGGTCACAAAATGTATCCTGTATTGAAGTGTACATGGTGTTTCAATGGCCTGCTGAAAGCGAAAGAGACATCAGTGATAGCCAGTTTGTCTCGGCGTGAGGCTCACCAGCAACAGACCTCTTACCATAAGAGAGAAAGAATTTTTGGTGAAATATTTTGCAAACACACACTCTCCAACACATGCCCAATGTGAAACAAGTGGGACTGCTCACTGTTTTGTTTCCCCACGGTATATACAGAAAGATAATTGACTGCTTAACATGAATGTAAAGCACAATAGAGGTACCAGACAATAACTACTGTAGATTGTATCACTATTTCAAGGAAAGAGCAATCTATCGGCTGTGGACATTGTCTGTTAGTTTTACTTTAAATGCTGCAGTCACATGAGGAATATGTTAAACACAGTATGTAAAATAGATATTTTACCATTTCCTTGAATAGTTTGTTCAGGTGTTTTTATGGGATCTGCCTGTCAGCACCTGAATGTGAAATCATCAGATGCACAACGCAAATTTCTATGCTGTTTTTACATTGATCATTTGACAGAGTATTTATGAGTTTCACAGTTTCAATTGATATTTGACAAGTGACATATCTGCAGCTAAATTTCAAACATGTACAAGTTCATATTGCCCATGTTGGAACTGTAAGGGATCATTGTGGCATGGAGCTGTCCTTTGGATTGAAATTTCTCATGCTGTTCATGTTTATAGAGATTTAATGCATGATATTTGATAATGTCAAGTTTGTGTGACTTAGTTTATCACTGAAGAATAATTTGGTGTATTGTATTTGTTTGGATTCGAAATAATCATGGTAACTAGGATCACAACTTTGATGTGGTTAAGAATATTGAGTGGCTGGCTAGACAAGGACGTAGAATCTACAGTAGCACAGTTTAGATGTGAGTAATCAAGGGCTTGTAATTCTTGGAACTTTTTGTTTTCCCGCGAAACTCGATGCTTGTGATATATATTGTCAACAAACATGGCATCACTCAGTAAACAAGAGCTCTGCTAACAGGTATCTGCAACTACCCGCCACATCACACTTTTGTTGTTTATTGGTGGAGACATTCAAACAAACCCGGGGCACAATGTGTGGAGAAGGAGGCAGCCAAGAAATCCATGTATCAATTATTGGAAAGGGTGATCGCTATAAGCAACGACGGAAGATATGCCAGGTTTGAACAAGGGTCCCACATATGGTGTACCAATAATGTAATCTAGGAACAGTTCTACACCCACGTGCCAAGTATCTATGCAGAATTATCCTACTTATGCAATTTATGTATATTTAGTGACTTACCCTTCAGTACAGATGTTATAGAATTAGATGGATTAATCCCGATCATCAGCATGGGTCTCAACCCTAACCATGCAATAAATATGAATACCTCGACCGAGGATACAGAACCCATACCCTACCTGAAGCAAAGCTCCAGACATCTTTTATGTCTTCAAGAGAAAATGAACCTACGAAAATTGCAAATTATATCAATCATTTTTATGGTGATATTGCTTCAAATCTAGCCGAGAAGTTACCAACCCCTTGAGGTTTAAATAGCACCCTCTCAAACAGATTCAAAAACCTTTATAGGAACAAGGAAATTACTCATGGTGCTTTTCACTTAGAGCCAGTAACAACTCCAGCCAGTTTCCTAAAGGATGGTTCACAATATTTGACAGACCCATTTACATTTTTATTCAATCTATCGATCACAAGTAGTAATACACCCCAATAACTCTGCGAAGGAGCCCAGGGTACAGAAATATACACCGGTGGATGATATGCACATCTCCTGAGGCATGTGGCCTTGGGGGATGCAGATGCTATGCACTGGTGTATTTATCTCCTACTATTAAGGAACTGGCAAAATTATTTAATCATTTTGTAAATCCATGACAGCAGAAACCTGAATTCAGATGCAAAGTGTGGAGGAGAAGCCATGGTTACTGTCTTCTGCAAAGCGTAGAGTGGCGTGGCATCCATTGTCATGAGTTCCAGAGTGAGGTCCAAAGATATGGAACCAAGCCGTGGATACAGAGTGGTACATCTGGTACGTGCAGTATGTTTTGACTAATGACGTTGCTTTTTAGTTACCAAAACGACTATAAAGGCCTAACATACCTTGGTGACTATATAAAAGCAGTCAATTTTTGGGATGTTTCCAAGCATGGTATTGATTGACATACAAAAGGTTTTTTACTCAGTTGACCATAACGTCTTTTGCCAGAATCTTTCTACAATGGGCGTCGGTTCAACTATATGGTTTGAACCTCATTTATCCAGCAGGAGACAAGTTGTGAATACAAATGTCACCTGTAGGGTAGCCCAAAGCATTATACTGGGGCCGCTCATTTACCTATGCTATGTAAATAACATCACAACCATCATAACTTGTAAACCACGGCTTTATCCAGACGACTCGGCCGTTATTGTTTCATGAAAAGATTCTGCTGAGATAGCCTCAACCTTAAGCACTGAATTGATGAATCACAATGAATGGCTTGTCGAAAGTCGTTTGTCCATCCACCTGGGGTAAAAACCGAATGTATCTTTTTTTACCCTGAACAGAAATTTTAAAAAGTGAGGAGTTTTTCAATAATTTGTCATAGTCATGAAACCAAATCCAAACCCACAGTCACCTATTTAGGAATTTGTTCAGATCAAATTTTATTAGAAAAAACAGTCAATAGTATTGTCAGCAAGACCAATGCACAGGTAAAATTTCTCTACAAACAAAGCAGCTTCCTGGATACTCAGACCTGGAGGCTGCTCTGTTCTGCTTTAATACAACCACACTTTGATTACTGTATCTCGAGTTGGTACCCATCCTTTTTTAAATATTTTAAATCCAAACTACAAATATGTCAGAAAAAATGGTTCAGTTTATATTACAAGCACCTTCTTGGAATCATATAGGTGCAGCAAAATGAAAATCTGTTGCCTACTTATATCCAGATTGACAAATGATGCGGAGTCACGCACATATTGCCAGCATTGTCTAGCTTATCTCGGCTCTAACTTTAGTTTAGTTACAGCTGGACATCATCATGATACTCGGGGTAGCAACTTTAATTGTCTTATTACTCATGACACTTCAAGAGTACAACACTCTTTTTTCCTTTCAAACTGCTATATTATGGAATGCTCTACCCGAAGATAATAACTCTTTAGAATAAAAAAACAGATAGAAACACAAAGTAAGACAACATTTTCATGTAAATTTGGGATCATTGTACAATTATAATACTGGAAAGTTACGTTGATACCCCTTTTATTACTTTTTACGATGGTGCCACATCAATATCAGCTTGGGCTCTGTGTTGCATTTTAGTCCTTTTCCTGGTCAACTGTGACGCAGAGACAGTATGCCTTTATAAGGTGATACAATGACTGGCATATCATGATAATTCCATTACTGTTAAAACCTTATGATATATCGTTGTACAAATTCCAGTTTTATCGTATTCAATTGTTTTAATAGTACAGGTTAAAAGTGGATCCCATGGAAATAAGTCATTAGTCATACAGTAAAAATAGGGTGCACCGGCAACTGTACTTTGATGTACCCGACCAGTCACAGCCCTCCAGTTTGATATCCCATTTCTCATAACAACGCTTTGATTTCAGCCTTGGAAAACGCTTTCGATCCATCTGAGAACATGGCCACGGAAGCCCAGGTTCTGTAGTTTAGCAAACAAACGCCTATGAGGCACAGTGTCAAAGGCCTTGCTGAAATCTAGGAAAATTTCATCTCTGCTGGATCGCTGGACGCAGGCATTCACCAGTCCATTCACCCTGCCACACAGGTGCCCAACCGTTGTTATTGTTTGGTATGCTTTTGGGTAAAAAAATACCAAACAATAACAAGGGTTCGACACCTGTGGCATCTAGCCACCATGAGACACCACAGACACTGAATCTATATGTAACACAATACTAAATCCTGGTGCCATTTCTTATGTGTAGTATCATGGACCTACTAAGTGATAGGTATATAGTAGCATGTGTGCATGATATGTGAATTTGACGTTTATGTTCATGTGTAAATACATCTACAAATATTAAAAAACGATACTGAATTTATTATGTTATTTACACTTGAATCACTGCCATGCAATGCTGTCTCACTGCCACACTTGTGCTACATCTGGAAGATAACTTCTGATATGGGCAAGATGGTGGGTGTGAACAGCAACTGCTCGAATTTTTCATTATATGGACTATGGTAATAATTGAAATTGTATGTGGCTACCCCATCAGCCAAGAAAAAGAAGTGACCATGAAAATACAATTGAACAATGAATTTTCAATATCGGCAACTTTTGAAGGAAAGAAATTTGACTTTTTGTATTTGTGTCTTTTTGTCAAAAACCACTTCCTAGTAGTCATTACCCTATTCCGAAGTCCGAACTCTCTACTCTCCATAAGCTAACCTGTCCCTGTCTAACCTATATACATACAGAAGTACTGTTGTCTATATTGCACACGTTCCTCTGTAAAATTTTGACAAGGCAGTATTAGCCCAAATAAAATAAAGGGTCTTCAGTGAGTAACTACTCAGCATGTTTCGGAGCCTTTTACCCATACATGTTTGAGTAGCGGCTCCTTGTCTTAGTTAAATATTCAACAAAGACAACCCACATAATAATGAATAAATATGAACTT
>OZ026626.1:71732286-71862286 GCA_964020975.1 Hermodice carunculata | reverse complement strand
AGAATGCCCATTGACTTGCAAACTAGTCAATATGAAATCTGCATTTGCTGACAAGTGCTGAATTGAAAAAAAAAGAAAAAAGAAAAAAAAAAAACAAAAAAACACAAGAGCATCATGATGATCCTGTGCTCTGTTGACTGGGATCTGCTTTTACAGTATTGGAACACATGGACTGCAGTCTAGATTTGTACAGCTATATACATGTATGTAGAGTGGTAGCAAAGTTTGTCCTTAAAATAAATTTTGCAGAAGGACGGAAGGACAGACGGACGCAAACAGATCCTATAAGCTCTGCTGATGGTAGTACATGTATTATCAATTGACATACCTTGCTGTTTCAATGGCTGCCGGTGTACAGTGGCAGCACTCACTTACAGTCACAAAGTCTGATATTGCAGAACTTTGTCAAAAATTAACATATCCACATTATTTTCGCAAACTTTCATTGTCTAATGTCTAACTATATTTTGATAAAATTTTAAGCAATTCTATCATGCTGTTCTGGAGAAGAAGTCGAAAATAGCCTTAACACGCAAAAATTTATTTAAAAAATAGGAAAAAATCGCAGCGCCACCTGGTGGCCAAAATAAGAACTAGTTGACCCAAGGTGACCCTATGTGCAATATCAAAGCAATAAGCCTGGTAGTTCTTGTGATGAAGAATTTTTTTTTTTTCAAAAAATAAATGAAAAAATTCATTGAAAATAGAAAAATTGTTGCAACATCTCCTTCGCAAACTTGGTAGAGGTTTACCTGGGCAACATCCATGTGCAAAATTAAAACATTCCATGCAGCGGTTTTTGAGAAGAAGTCAAAAGGGTAAATACAAGAGTGTAATATATGCACTGCATTGCGATATATATAATATATATATATATATATATATATATATATATATATAGCTGCAGCACTTCCTTACAGTTGCAAAGTTTGATATCCCATAACTTTGCCTGAAATTAACATATCCATATTATTTTCGCAAACTTTCATTGTCTAATGTCCAACTATATTCTGATAAAATTTTAAGCAATTCTGTTCAACCGTTCTGGAGAAGTCGAAAATAGCCTCAACAGGCAATAATTCATAAAAAAAATAGGAAACAATCACAGCGCCACCTGGTGGCCAAAATGAGAACTAGTTGACCCCAGATGACCTTATGTGCAATATCAAAGCAATTGGCTTCGTAGTTCTTAAGAAGAAGAAATTTTAATTTTTTTCAAAAAATAAATTAAAAAATTCATAAAAAATGGAAAAACTATTGCATCATCATCTCCGCAAACTTGGTAGAGGTCTACCTGGGGATCATCTATGTGCAAAATCAAAACTTTCTATGCAGCAGTTTTTGAGAAGAAGTCGAAAATATAAAAAGTCTAACGACAGACGGACGGACGGACAGATGGACGCAAACGGATTCTATAAGCTCTGCTGACTGACCAGTCAGCAGAGCTAAGAAACTGGAATCCACACTGCCAATTAGTAAACAACATTGTTTGGCCCTTGAACAAGGAACATATCCACAAAGTTTCGGCTTAATCCGAGTGCCTGTTTTCTGGAGAAGTAAAAAAAAAAAGGCGAAACACACAAAAAGTCATAAAATATTGAAAACTCCAGTGCCCACTGGTGAACAAATTAAGACCTAGGAGTCTATAGAAGTGTTCCTTTGTGACATCAAAGCAATTGGCTTGGAGGTTTTGAAGACAATTTTTTTTTTTAAGAAGTGACCAAAAAAGGACTAAAAAATTCATTACAAAATCCAAAAAAAATCACTGAAACGTGGCCATTCGAATAAACATCGTAGAAACGCACCCAAGGTGCATTGCTACCAAGTTTGAAGTCGATCTGGTTGATGGTTTCTTCGAAGAAGTCGAAAATGTAAATTCAGCATTAGAATGCCCATTGACTTCAATAGCAGTCAATAGGAAAGGTGCATTTACCGATAAGTAACTGAATCGAAAAAATCGTTGAAAATCAGGAGTCAACAGCAGTGGTACCTAGTGAACAACTTTGATTGACCCTTTCACAACAAACATATCCACAAAGTTTCAGATTAATACGAGTAACAGTTCTGGAGGAAAAGTCGAAAATTGTGAAACACAGTAAAAAATCACAAAAAATTAGTAAAAATATTGCAGCGCCAGCTGGTGAACAAATAAAGAACTAGGAGTCCCTAGAAGTGAACCTGTATATCAAAGCAATTGGGTAAGTGGGGTTTTTAAGGGTCCCCTATGGGGTAGACCCTTAAAAAACCCAGTCCCCCCATGGGGCGGACCCTTAAAAAGTCCAAAAATCACTTAACCGTGACCATTTTAACAAACTTGGTAGAGACCCGCCCAAGGTACATTGCTACCAAGTTTGAAGTCAAGCTGATTGACTGTTTCTTCCAAGTGGAAAACGTGACTTCCCATTGGAATACGCACTGGCTTACATAATGATTAGTAGAAAAAGCGCAATTACCGATAATACCTAAATGGAAAAAAAAAAAACAAATTGTAAAAAAATTCAGGAATCCAAAGCATTGCCACCTAGTCAACAACTTTCTTTGACCCTTTTACAAGAAATATATCCACAACGTTTCAGCTAAATCTGAATGACGGTGCTAGTAAAAGAGTCAAAAATAGCGAAAACACAAAAAATTAGGAAAAATTGCAGCACCACCTGGTGAACAAATTCAGACCTAACAGTCTCAAAGAGTGATCTTGTGTGCTACCGACGCAATTGGGTGAGTGGTTTTGGAGATGATTTTGTAAGATTTGCCCCCCAAAAAGAACAAAAAAAAATTCTAAAAAAACATTAAAAAAAAAAGCGCCAGAGCCTCACCACAGACCCACCCAAGGTACTTTATTACCAAGTTTGAAGTGAATTTGAGTACCCGTTTTGAAGAAGTCGAAAATACAATTGTGAGCAGACAATTGGACAGCAGAAGACGGACCACTCTGTCTCCGAAGAGCTTGGCCTGACTAGTAAGTCAGCTCAGCTAAAAAGGGAAGAAGCTTGTAGAACTTCCTTATCTCAGTGCACTTTTAGTATGTTCACAAAATTCACTGTTATTGTATAGTTCATGCCCCCCCCCCCCCGCCTTTCATGAAGACTGAATATACAGCTTTTCATGGTCCAGGTTGGGGTCTCAGCACCAAAAAAGCTGTACACATCGGGCATATTACTTTTGGAGTGATACAAAAATATTGGCACTCCAAGGATAAAAAAATATATGAATGGGAAAAGCTCCAAAAAACCATTTGGTCCAGCAAATTTCTGCTGGCTATAAGTTCGAATGTCAAGAGTCACAGAAAGTTTTGCACACACTGCAATTTCATCTTAAATGTTTCCTTTTGACCATGCATATAAATGCTTGACAACCAGTGCCATTAAAACCCGATGCCTGCAAGTGTACCCCAGTCACCTTGAAAAAAGGGAAAGGTTGCTGAATGTTGAAATAAACTGAACTTCCCACGAGTTGCTTCCACAGTACAACTTTCATGTTCATAGCTTTTTTTTCAAAAGCTATCACATCTACAAGGGGAATGGATGAATGAACACATGCAGGATCGACACATAAACATGACAACAACAATCACCAGTACCCTGTTGGCTGTTCATCCTGCAGGGTATAAATTATGAAAGCAGGCAACAACTTTACTCCTGGCCAGTTTCGGTCGTGTTAAGGGGTGAAGGTTTAATCATGATCTACAAATTCGGCTTCATTTCTTCTTACAGCTATGCACTGCACATAATTGTAATTGGGAATCTGTTACAATGTTATGCTGAATGCCCATCCACCTTAAGGACAACAGACTCGGCCGACATGTGTCGTCCAACTAAGAACCTCCAGATGTAGATACTTTCGTCAAGTAGTGTGCGTCCCGTTCCTGCTCCCACCAGTTAGTCTAGCAGATTGACATAAAGTTTATTACTCTACAAGGTACGTTGCTGGTTCCCTATCATGCGTGTTAATCCAGGTATACAGGGGCCTCATGATACCCCTAAAGCACTAGTGACAGAGAATGTTCAGGGCCTATGTTCACCACACATGATGGCACTCTGAAGTTGTTTCCAAAGAGTTCCCAACACGAGCAAACGAACTGCCTAAAGGCTATATATCTGCAGCGTCTACAAAAAAGTGTGGCTCATTTATGTCACTAAATACATGTACACTGATGATGAATGCTTCTATAACAAAACGAGATGTCTCAATGCTTGACATTGATTAATAGTTGTTTTTTCTTATTTAGTAGCATTCCATTAGAAAGGCTGAGCAAGTGTTTGTAAGAGTAGATAGACTGTGTGCAAAATGAGTCCCACTCCTTTGGTCCTTCACTGGACTCACTAAAAGCTAATGAGTAATGACTGACCTGAGCTTCAGCAAAACTAATCTTATGTTTATAAGTGCAGGGAGATGATATCTTCCAACTCTGCTGTCTGGTGTATTCTATATCATATTTCTTACAAATAATGTGGGCATTCTCTATGCTGAATTAAAAGAGTCCTTGTAATGTCAGGCCTGAAGAGTCTAAGTGACTGCTACATTCTTTGTAGATAATGTGTGCAAAGTCAGACACTTTTACATGCAACAAGATGACATTATTGCTCACACAATTGTTTGCTGTTTAGCAAGTAAAATACAGTGGTAATAATATCCCTTCCAAGACATGACCACCTATAGTCGGTTCTTAAGAAGAAGCCTTCTAAGTACAGGTATTGAAACATTTGATTGTGATGATTGTGTGCCTGTATTAGAAAATACAGTTGCAAGGCTACAGCAGACAAAAAGCATACCGTTTATTTTTTGGCATTTACCTATGCAATACCACAAACCAAAATGTCTGTTAGAAGCGTAGTCCCAGCTTATCAAAGCCTGTTTTGTGTACATGCGAGACATTCTGTTACGAAATCTAATAGGTTAGTCATCAGACTCTTGTTTGGAACATACATGCACTGTATCACACACTGGGGGATAACCCCCCCCCCCCCGCCACACCACACACACACACACACCAGTATCTGTGAGAGGGACCAGCTCAAACTCCATATTCTTGGCGGTGTTGTAGTTGAGCACAAACAAGTGCATACCTAGCCAGGCATACGTGTGCAAACCCATGGTGTTGGGTGATGCATCTGATGTCCATCCCATTGTCTACCTCTTCACAGACTGGCTCCATCACCTGCTGCACTTTGACTTGTGGCAACAAAAGGATTTGTCTTTGCTGTCCATGGGTTGAGAAACATCACACTGGCACCTGCATGCATGCATATATATATATATATATATATAGGTTTGTGAGTAGCTTAGTCAACCTGGTATGTCATGTGGTATGAGAATTTAAGGAGGGGGAATTTTGTATATGCAGGTACTGATAGATGGAGCCAGTGTACAATACATTACAAACATATTTCAAGGTTTTGATATCAACAAGTAAAGTTTTGGTTTAGTTAAACTTAATACGAACCAGATCTAACCAGGTGTGACTGGATATAGGTAGACAAAACTGCTATTTGGCAATTTTCCACTGCATATGAACCAGACTTGTGGATATATGAGGAGCATTTGCCATGCTTGGCAGAGTTTGATCTCTCACGGAACCATTGTATCCAGACAAGAGCCTAACCATATCTACTGATACTTCATGTACAAAGTGAAGAAATAAACAAGCTTCAGAAAAAAAAAAGAAAAAAAAAAACCATGGAGATGTATCATTTGTGGATGTCAATCTTGTGTGACCATCTAGTCAATCATATAAGTGTACACAGTCAGATCACTCGAAAGTGACCGGGTGGTTTACAATTTGAGCAGAAGGATGCATCAGTTACAAAAAGAGGTCAATGCAGTGAAAAAAATTGGGGTGCCATTGCCAAGTAAGGATAAGAAGTAAGTGATGAGAAATACTCATCACTAAAAGTTACAATTACGAGACTTTTGCTTTGGTAACTTCAGAATCTCTGCACTGTGATTGTTGGTTTGAAATTTATGAATATGGGTCATGTTTTTCTAAACTAATTTCTGCAGTAGGCCTACAGCAGTCGCAACCTCTTGATTATAAGCCATCCTACTGCCACACAAAAAAATTTAAAGTGGTCACATGTTGCAGGTATTAAATTGAGAAAGAAACAACATTGTTGAAATGGGTTTTATGTCGTCTTTCTTAAGACCCTACCATACAACAAAACAACATAGCCAATGAATATTATAAAATAAATGAGGGCGCAATCATAGCATCAAGCTAGTCAAAGTGGTCCTCGCAAGGTGTAATGAGGGGTCTTTTAACTTTGACCAGATTCTGGTCGCATCCCATTTGGCGGCAGTAGTAAAAAAAACACACCAGGCAACACACAACTAAATCATGCAGGTACATTTTAATAACAAATGTTGCAGCAAGTCAACAGTTGGGCAACAAAGTGTCGGAGGATCTTGAACTGCAGTGGCAGATGTGGTACAGAAGTCTGGGCGACATCCAACAGAGGAACAAAATTGAAGTTCATATTGCATTAGAGATTTTTGAACTCAGTCTGGTGATTGTACATTGTACAGTAGGCAATAATTTACACAAGCTTCTTTCTATTTAGATGATCAAGTATTGTCATGAATTAATCTAAATTCAGAGTGTAATGGTGCATGTATTTGTTATCAGCTACCCTGCCTTGGGTAAAGATGGATGGCATCTGTATTTCCTTTAGCCTCATGATGTAAACTGGCATCTCTGCCCCCCCCCCCCGACGTTGATTCCTCATGTTGCTCGTGGTTTTATTCTTTATTTTACATACAACCCGTTGCCATTTGAACGAGGAACAGGTTCCCTGCACTATTCATATGTGCCCCTTTGCTAAGCACTGAGCTATTTAAGCCCCATTGTGAACCCTTTAAGCTGCAGGAAAGGAATCTGAATGGTCAGTATGCTAGTTGTGGAAAAAAAAACTATGATCAGAATGGATAATCGACCATGGTCTCAGTGAGGAAAAACTATATACACTGGACCCTTTCAGGGAGTAACAATTTTATCCCACACTAAGAAACAGAGACTTGGGACTGTTCATTTTCGTTGGAAATGTAAAGCCAGAATTCATTTATGCCACCATCCACAGCTCCAATGGTTTGGCCACCTTAAAAAAAAAAAAAAAAAAAAAACCTCGTAAATTTCCAGAAATGCTTCCACAAAAATGTTTTGGCCAAAAGATGAGCTTAAAAAACCTTCATCCTTCTTGCAAAATCAATTCTTGCCTGTTGGTGAACAATGAAGCTTGTACATTCTACCATTATGTACCACACTGGATTTGACCTATTTTGGAAAAGGAAGCAACAAAAAATTCAGATTTCTTGCAAAATAATAAAAGAAAAATTGCTGCTGCCTCAACTTACCTCACTGAGTAATGTTGTGGGAAAAAAAAGAACTTTTGTGTTTTAGGGAAGCCGTACTCCTGTCTACATAGTACAAATAATAGGACAATAATGTGATTTTTGAGGACGTTGTGCTTTTTTATTGGCCAGACATCAATGATCAGCAGCCCAACATATCGATTAGTGCCTGAGGCTTGCCGAGGGCACTAATCACTATGGCGGGCTGCTGATCATTGATGAAGGGCCAATAAAAAAAACGACGCCCGGAAATATCACATTATTACTAGAGTAATTATAACACGAAGTTTTTATGAATAATCTTTTATTTCAACATCAACACAAGCTTCCCAATGTAGTCTCTAGAAATACCAGACAGAGCTCCTCGAAGGAGGGTTGACTGTTCCGTTTGGGGACTTTTCCCTTGGCTTCTTGTCGTCTGCAAAAACCGTGACGTCACACGATTGCGCAGAGGTCACTGGTCATAGAAGCAGGCACTATAGAAATTAGTTACGTATTTCAGGTCACTAATTGCATTAGTGACTGGCCTGATGACCTTTGACCTGTCAAAGTTGATCAATGCAGGGCAATGTGAAGTTTTACAGTACACAGAAAGTAATATTATCCTATTGGTAATTCCTTTTTACCTAGTAATAACATATTATATAATAATGTAGTTTAAGTGGCATCATTGCACATCCTGCTAGCCTACCTTATACATAGTTCCCATGAATGTGGACCATACTAGGATTACAGGTTGGTACATGCCACATGCCACACCCTTCAACTAATAATACGGCTCCTTAGTTTCCTAGTATTTGATAAATATATTAAAGAAATGTTCCACACACAGGTACATGTATTTTCTTATCAGCATAAGCTTCAAGTATACAAATACATATTTGTAGTCAGGCATCTACAGAGCTTAGTTTGTAACAGCTAAATTCAGATGGAAATGTGGAAAAATAAGTGCAAAAAAGCTTTAAAAGCTAAGGTATTTCTTGCTTGTAAATATACAATTAATTATGAATCTTGTAGCCTGGGATTAAAACAGGCACTAGGCCTACAATAAAACCTGTCCTCACTTGGAGATCTTGGTGAATTCGTCAAAAAGGGCCCCTTGATCAGAGGGTCAGCTAACAGGATCCCAAGGCACTCCACGGCACACAGGGGTATTGCTGGTTCAATATAATTACCAAGCATAATCAATCATTTAGACTTGGAAAGGTGTACTAGAATGTATGCTTGTACTCTTTGCATATTAGTTGGAAATCATCATTTTCAATGCCCATTTTGTATACATTTATTTGAAGGCGTTATCAGCAAAATGGTAAATAATGCTGTCCATTCAAATATCAGATTTGGGGTAATAAAGGAATATATTTCAAAACTGGTCCAAATGGGCAAGTCCATAATGTCAACAATGGTCCCAAAAGTCTTTGGTCACATTTTTTAGGCTCACGCCTTTGAAGATGTCATTGTTACATTGATAACTTAGAACTTACTTTCATCTCCAGTGGCTTTGCTTCGAGTAAGCCCAAGCAAGCAATGGAAATACTACATTTAGTGATGAACATTGTACCAACGACAAGATTAAAATACCTTTTGTGAAGTACTATCGGTAAATGTGCTAACTCCACACACAGTTGTTTTATTCAATTGATTGTAATGCAGGAGTAGAAATAAACCCTGAAGATCTATATGTATCAGCCAAGGACTGATACTTTCTGATACTCGCCAGTCCTCCAGACCTTGGTCAGTCCCGTCCGATGAATTAATGCATAACTTTGTGGTTTTTTATAAGCCAGAAAAAAAATCACAGTTTCTGTGCATATATTAACTGTACATTTTTGATAAAAGTGAACTGTTAAACACTGATGAAAGCTTTCACATTTGATTGAACCTTTGGTCAAAATAAAATGTTTCTCAGCAAGTTCCATCAGTCCACAGGCCTGGCACAAAACTTTCAGTTCTGGGCTGAAGGACGGGCATAATTTTAACTCCTGTAGTATTATATAGATATGTATAAATGTGAAAAAAAATGTGTGAACTACCAGTTGAAATTACTCAACATTCCATATCAACATGACACAACATGTAAATTATGTTTATAGTCAGGATGGGTCTGAGTGAAGCGTTTCTTTTTTTCCAAAATAAGTTTATCGATGGATTGTTAAACAAAACAGTGGCATGGTAAATAAAGTTAGCATTTCAATTACACAAAAAGGCAAATGGTAAATGACAAAATGAGACTATCAAATCAATTATATCTCAAACTAGTAAAAGTGTTCATCTCAAAAAAAAAAAAGTTGTATACTACACTTATTGTAATACCATACTTTAACTGGTATCAAAGAGCCTAGACTCCTTGGTACAGAGGGTATAGTTGTATAAAAGAAATTGGTTAACAACTTAAAACCCACAGGTTTGCTTAAAATAGCAATGATCAAAGTTGGAATTAAACAGGCACATATTCACCAAGCAGAGATTAATAGTGTGGGTGAGTGCTTGCATTGTACAGTGAATCTAAGAAATTGCTAGGATTACTAGGAAGCCTAAAATGCTGTAAAAGGTTGAAGCAAAGAATACTCCTGCTACTACCTCAGACTACTACTCTACTCCATACATGCAGTAAGTTATAATTGTATTCACACTGGTTTACAAATAGACATTAAACATTCTATCATCATGAATGCAAGACCTTGTCGAGAAATGCTAACGAAAGAATTGAATGAGTAGGCGATCAATTCTGAGCCGGCAGCAATGGCCAACAAATTGAACAATAACTTAAGGCCTGCACAACCTACTACTGCTAAATCCTGCAAAATGGACATCTTGGATTATTGTTTGTCTTTGTTTTGTATTTCTTCATTGAGCTAGACTGTCCAAATCCTCTCTGATCACCTCATTAATCTACTCATTTACTTTGTGGAATTATTTAGCAAGGATCCCTTCCAAGGTCAACTGAAAGGTCAGGATATCCATGGCCTTATTGAACTTTAGGGGACCCGACCCCTATGGAACTAATAATAGTGACTTTGAAAACAGATCAAGGTCACCCATCTACAATCCCAACCTAGTTCATATTATGGTACATACTCATACAAAATTTCAACCTCCTAAGTCAAATGCTTGCAGAGGTGTTGCTTCCGTGTCAATTTTAGATGACATACCCATGTGACTTTGAAAAATAGGTCAAGGTCACCCATCTACAATCCCAAGCAAGGTGTTTATATAGAAACATCTTCACAAAAAAATTTCAACTTCCCAAGTCAAATCTTTGAGTTATCAGGTCCGCAATGCACGCAACAATGTGTTGAAGAAGAATAAGAAGAATAAGAAATGGACACAAAAACAATATGTCCCTCCGTTGCACCGGGGGAATCAATTACGATGTAGAATCTGAGACAACGAATACCCAGTCTCAATATTCCTTGTCTCGAATAAAAATGGGTAATATGCGTGATTAATATACATAATACCTGTCACCACCATAGATTTTTATGACTGTCCCCATGATTGTAGTGGATTTCATCTCCACCTGAAATATGGTTTGAAGCAACTAATGCTAAAATCAGTCTGCCATCCAAAAAATCTTGTTCATATTTGCATTCTGTGCATCTGTCCCGGTCAGCATCATTTGCAAGGCATCCAATCTGCCCCACTTTTAATGTGGCATCAGAACTGAAAATAATAGCATGCACGTAATGAAAAACGAAACATCCTTGAACCTTTATTTCCGTCTCTGTCTCTCTACCTCCATCTCCCTTTCTTATCTTATTTTTCTAGATAAAAAGGACTGTGGTTCTTGCAGAGTTGAGAGATGATTAGTTTGGAACTTATACACCAAATCATCAAGCAATGTTTTACTTCCGCTCTGTACATTGATTTCACTGCATGCTTTCTTAATTATTAACATTGAACCTGCATGATTAACCTATGACCGTTCTTAGCTATAGTCTGATCATGAGAATTACATTTCTATCATACTACTTTTTATAGATGTTGAAAGTCAGGGAGTTTTTTTAATCAAACATTATGCCAATGATTCAATACATCCTGGCACAAGGCACTTGATTTTAATTTAAGGATCAAATTCAGGATCAGATCAAATTCTTTGTGAACCATTCAGGGGAAACAAAATTCAGAATTTAAAAGAGGAAAGAAAACTCGCTTCCGGGTTTTTTGTTGTGTTGAAAGAAAAACACATATTATGGCTGCACCTGACGTGCACCCTCATGCTCTTGTGACTAAATTTCCTCCCTCTGCACTGCAGTCTTGTGGGAGATAATATCCCCAACATATTCAACTAATAAGTTGCCAGGTTCAAACCCCCTGGTGGCAACAACTTCATAACCTAAAAAGCAATGAATGAGAGAACTGCGAATAAAGAATAAGACATTAAGAAGCTTAAGTTCAGTGACTACACACTTCTACTGAGAATGCTAAAGTGTCTAGTCATCCTGATAATGGCAATTAAAATTAATTACGTATAATAAATGTGCCTATAATGAAATATACAAATTGAACTTGGAATAACACTCGTATCTACAACAATTTTATTTATTTAAATTTTGTGTGGCAGACTAATAAGCACAAATTGAAAACTTTCATTTGTGGTTCATTTAATACATCTGGTCCTATATCACATACCTGTTAATTGCACTTGCAAATTCTCTGCTCCCCACTCATGTATGTAATTTTTTAAAATAAAATGTTTAAACCAATTTCACTAATTGAAATCATTTGTTCTGATGATTCTTAAGTTTGCATTTGAGCAGACCCACAACCCCAGACTTGTTGCGGTGCCTATGGAATGTATTCCCCTTATTGAATAAGAAGAGTGCATGCGACAAATAAATAGCTAACCACCAATTTCTTCACCCCGGCAGGTGACCTTCAGGTCATCCTGGTCCAGCCTACCCTCAACCAAATGCTTCAATTCGTCCATTTGGGAACATCTTTTTCCTGAAAAAAAAAAAGAGAAAAAGATTTTCAAACTGACATCATGGTTACTAGTGTCACTACCCACTCATTACAAGCAAATATTTAGTTGATGAAAATATTGATTGAATAATCAATATTCAAATATGGTTCAAATATTTTGAATCATTCAATATATATACACATATATATATATGTATATGTATGTATGTATGTATGTATGTATGTATGTATGTATGTATGTATGCATGAATAAATAAATTAGGAATTAGTGGCCACAATTCAAAAATAATATAGACTGGTAGGCATCATTGGAGACTAATGGATAGAACACACAGCTTGTTTTTTTTGACAACTATTTGGAAATCTTTTCAAAATTATCTTTTACTAGGAATGTTACTCAACAGCATACTACTATAGTTTTGCTGCAGGCATTTCTTGAAGCCAATGTGACGATCAAAACGACCATGGTTGTGATATAGTACATATATCAGTATATAATGATTTGGATGGATGATTCTAACATGTGCCTGAACATCAGCCATGGGTAGTTGCTTATTAATCTCATCTACATGATGCTGGCCTGTTTGAGTCCCATGTATACTGCCTGATGAGTCCTGTTCTTTCTGTCACCATGGGTGCCCCCATAAAATCATGACACTCCCCACTCCATAGCAGTCATGTTCCACCATGCATGCATCAAAAAGTCTTTCTGAAAGCATACATCTAACCTTTATCCTCCCATCATGGAAATCAAGGTAAAATCATGATTGAGTCAGCATGTTCAAGAAAACCACTGTATCTATGCAGCCTTGTATGCACGACCAGGTGGGTGGTGGATGGCAGGGCAGTATGATTGAGACCAGTCTATTTCTAATTGTACAATATGATGCTGTAATGTTGCAAGCCTGGCCCGCTTGCCAGACCTCCTGCCTATCGGAAAGTCTTGGTCTTTCAGATCCAGCTCCTGCATCATTTGTTTCTGGAAAGCCATTCACCTCTGTATCATTGGCCTGAAGCACCCTACTCACCTGCCAACTTTAAACTGGAAAGTACCATCCTCAAATATGCCAGTGATCCTGCAAAGAGTTGTGAGTACCCAGCACACTATGGCATTATGGATTCACATTGTTCCCTGTGTTGCCAGTGACCCCTTTAAAGTTTATGTTTGATGGCATGAGGAAAGCTCTCCATGACCTTGAACTGGGGTAGCATAGCAATAGAGAAGATACACACAATTCAGAACCACAAAGAGCTATCTTCTTGTTGACCCGGGTAGCGAGGACAAAGGAACTGTCAGTCGTTGATCCCTTTATTGATACTGAGAAAATCCCCCATCAACCTGCAAGAATGGATGGAGTATTAATTAAGTATATGCATATAGCAAACAACTTTATTTCTTTGCTTCTTGAAAGACCTGTCCACTGAGAGGAAACTGCATCTCTTCACACACTGCATCAGGTAAAGGTCATCCCTCTCATCGGAAAGTCTTGGTCTTCCAGATCCAGCTGTCCTTTTGTATCACTCTGCTTCTTGGAAACTGTCCACCTCTGTACCATTGACCTGCAGCACCCTACTTACCTAAAAACCTCAAACTGGAAAAGACTATCCTCCAACATGCCACTGATCCTGACTCTGTCGAATTCATAGAGCTGTGAGTAACCAGCACACCATGGCAAATGGACAATGCTCCCTTTGTTGCCAGTGGCCGCTTGGTGGCATGAAGAAAGTTCTTCATGATTTTGAACTGGACGTAGCATAACAATAGGAAGCAACGGCCACTTCAAAACCATGAAGGACTATCTTCTTGTGGACCAGGGTAGTGACCGCAAGGGAGCCATCAGTTGTTCATCCCTTTCTTGCCACAGGAAAATCCCCATCAACCTGCAAGAATGGGTGGAGTATCAATCAAGTATATGCGCACAGGAAAATCCTTTACATCTTTTCAGTTGTTCCTTTGAAGCTAGCTTCATTTCTGGAGCAAATCCTTCTACACTATCCGGTTTACTTTGAACTTTCAAGACCAAATATTACCTCAATGTGAATTAACAGAACCATCCAGTACAACTTAGACTTGTGTCGACCATAATCACGACTTTACTATAACATTATGACACTTAAGCATGTGCACATAAGAGGATTCATGTTCATGAAAATAGCTGGATACAGTTATACTTGAAAACTAACACTATACTACTGCACACACATGGCATTGTCCCTCATTTCTTTTGAGACAGGAAATATATAACTGTTACCTTCCATAGAAAAGGATTTCAAAAAGATAAAGTTTCCTTTTGTAGTAACATGTTTGCAGCTGCTACAATCTTGCTTCATATTTAGGACTATCCATTCATGTTAGAAGGCATTGAAAATGAACTGGAATATGATTCAAAACACATATCCTTAATTGTTTGGTTTCAAATAAAAAAAGTATATTGTCCAGTGCATCTGGATCACATACTTGAGATAATGGATATGTTTGGCAAAATGTATCATGTTATAAACCTGAGTTTAAAATGGCTTGCTCTACATATATAATTACATCACAAATAACATGTAAACATATGCATGTATATACAGATTTACCATACCTCTTTCCAAGCTGAGACACAACTATAAAAAGTAAAGGAGTCATATTCACAAATTCTCATTTCTCAACATACCAAATCTACAGTTGTATTTCCTATGGCAGCCCACCAGTGCCTAGATGGCCATTACACATCTGACTGCTCACATGGCATCAGGCGAGTTACCTTTAACAGCAAGATGATAATCTTCACATAATACTAGGCATGCTTTAATCTCAATGGCACAAACCATGTACATGCATATAAATTCACTTTCACCATATTCAAAATGACAAGAAGATGAACACTACATGACATCATTACTCACTACCTGAATATACTACTTTCATCCATTAGGTCCATAGACACATTGCCTTTTATTCTAAGTCTGTAGTTGTATTTCAGTATCTTTACATTGTTAAAACCTGGGGTGATCATCAAATAACAGATTATTCTCTGCTTCCCCAGGTGTAAACAGACACTCTACTTTGCCTTCACGCATGGATAAAGCAGTTGTTTTTAGTCAAATGAACTTTGAATTACATCCTATGTCATGGCAGACTTTCTCTATATTGATTAGGCATCACCACATGATGCCAAGCAGACTCTCCTTATCCTTTGGGTGTCCGGTATGACTTACCACAAAATGTGTGTAATGTACAAAAAAAAAAAAAAGCCAGGGGGTCCAAGGTCTTATATCTTTTAGCCAGCCATGTCCACAACGTGCAAAACTGTACCAAAAAAAGGCAGGGTCTGAGAGCAGCCTGTGAAATCATTTGTCGCAGAATATCCTTGGAATTTGCACAAATTCCAGAGTTTATGTTTATCACTACGCTGTACAATACGTTAACAAACATTTGTTGGTCCTGTTTACTGCTCATTAATGTTAATTAATATGTAAATATCAGGTTTCATGCTATTTGACAATAAAGTAACTTTTATGGGAAGTTTAATGCACATGTGAAGTACTTTCCAACTAAAAAATGACAAATATTTTCATCCATGCAGTTAAAATGTGTGTTCAGTGCATCTTGCATACTAATGTCACAATTTCTCAAACAATAAATTTCAATATAAAATTAATTGTAACGTTATAATACTGTACTTTTTGGTATGACTGCCCCTCATGAAATTTCCTGAACATGTAACATTAATTTTACAGAGTGAAAAAATAATGTCGCCTCCACTGAGGTGGTCCAGCCCTTTACTAAATTACCCTAGGTTTTGCATTTAGATATGTAAATGTTAAACTGAAATTCTAGTGCACAGGGAGGCCATAATGGTCTCATCTGTACATGTTTCATATATAGCATGACCATAGTGAATGGTAATAGAACAAATGACTTAGCAATTCATTAAAATATAGATTTTACAAAACAACTTTTAGGAAGGTTTTTTTCCCCCCCTTACGGATGTGGATGGCTACATCAAACTGGCCCACAGACCTTGTTTTTGATACAGGTTTGTATTTTAGGAATGGTGCTTGCTAAATCATGCTGGATTTTGGACCTGTTGTTTGGTACAGTTCTGTATGTTACAAACGTAGAAAGGATGTAAAATAGAGGCAAATTTGCATCTTTCGCTCTTTACTTTATCCCTTGTTCTACAGGGATCTGCATGTAAGTCTCATACACACCAACAATATTACCCAGACTGCTTTCCAACTTATGGTCACTGCACCACACAGATTAGTTAGTAATAGCACAAAATCGAAGGGCATACCAATACACATGATCATTACTTGGAGTATACTGGAGCTCATCCCCCAAATAACTTTTATTCTCCACCGTAGTTACACTAAATATGTTTCATCTTTATATTGTGTATTATCTTTGACACTTCACAAATAAGAGCTAACGCTTCTTATTTCTTCCACTGGGTATACACTGCCATGTCAGCATGACAGAACATCCAGCTTGATCAAACAACGTGACAAGAAAACTACTGAAATTCAATAATCAGCAAATAAAGCAATATGCCAAATCTAAATTGAAATTTATACACACTCTGTGTACACTCACAACATCGATATCTATGCCAATATCAAAGCATTGCACGTATTAACACACTGCCAAGAGCATGGTTTTCAATTTGCGTAAGTGAATAAACTGTCAGTACTGACACTCCCTAAAGTACTACCCTGCTGCTATCACGCCTCATGAAATCCTGGCTCACAAAACCACAAATAAAGGGTATTATGAAGGGCCCAAAGCAACGGTTTTTGCATTTCCTGAGCAACGTTTACCTACTTGAATGTGTCATGACATTTAATGCAATGTAAATGTCCATAAAACTAAACAGATGACACAATATCTCACCCCCTTTAGCCTGGAACTGGCAATGTAAGGTACTAAGTCCAGTGAAACTCTTGTAAGACATGCTTTAGAGAACATGTGTTATCAACACCCTGTGTGGATTTTCTGTTATGTCAATCAGTAGGCCTTGTTTTCCATCGCCTAAACAATGCAATGCAATCATGATGAAAATACTTGAAAACATGCAACAAAAAATTGGCTGTGGTGCTTTTGCCATGGAATATCTTGGCACTGGCCTGGCATTTTGCATGAGTTATCTTGATGTGTCCCTTTCTTACAAAATCCAGAACACTGACTGTATCACATCTTCTCTTTGCAATTTGAAGAGTTGGTCCTTCATCATGCTGAGACATGTGGTGCACTTTCTATTTGTCCTATCAGCAGGCAGTCTAGCTGATACTTCCTGAACTTGTATCTGTACAGCATTGTATAATGCCACCTGTAGAGGTGTCAGCAGAAAAATACAATTAGCAGTCTGTCAAAGAGTAGCATGTACTTCAGCAATGCCAAAAGATCCTCTTTCATCTGCTTCCTCTGCTTGAGAGTGCATTGGCATTTTGGTTAGTCGGAACACTGACATAGACTATTTCAAAATCAAACTGGGCCTAATTGGTAATCCATCCCACCCGAAAAGCTCCAACCTTTCTCTTTGTCACCAGGCAGCAGGCACCTCAAAGGGCTCTTGTCATCAGGGCAGACAGTGAACTTTGATCCAATAAGATATTCTCTAAACTTTCCATTTACTGCCCACTGAGTGTCCAAAACTCAAAGTTGACACTGTAGTTGAGGCAGCTGTGTTAATTTGGTGTCCATATATGCCTAGCATGGCATATTACTGCTTTATTTCATCCACAATCTGCATCAACACTGCTCTCAAGCCTCTTTCACAAGCATCCATCTCTACAAAAATCTCTCTCTGGAAATCCAAATATGCCAATACTGCTGAGTTGGCAAGTTTGACCTTCACGACTTCAAATGTTTCATGACAGCTTGGACTCCTTCTATCTCTGGACAGAACAGAACTTCCTTTATCTGTCTCGGCTCTCTGTTTCCTTTTTCCATAGCATATACCAAAATGTCATCAAAACATAGGAGCAGACATTTGTAAGGTAGGCCACCTAGAATGTGCTCCATGAGCCAATGAAAAGTTCCCAGGGTCATTACACAACCCATAAAGCAATCTTGTGAACTCATAAAGTCCACAGGAACCCACAGAAAATGTCGTCTTGGCCATGTCCTTTTCTGCCAGAACACATTATATGTACCTCTGATATCTAGCCAACAAAAACCACCTTCTAGGGTCTCCACGGCCTCTTCAGTGTGGGGCAAGGGGTGGGGATCCTTGCGAGTCCCCAAATTTAATGAGTGATATTAAACACAAATTCTCAACCCTCCATTCTGTTTTGAAGGACGGCAGACTGGAATACACTTGGACTTTTGCTTTTTCAGATGACTCCTTCCTAGATAAGGCTTTCTAAATGTTATACTTCCTGTAAATGAGCAGGCACTTGCCTATGTGGGAAACAAACGTCTCATTATCAAGATGAAACTGATGCTTGATGATATCAGTAAAGCTAAGATCATTATCCCCCTGGCTGACAAGGTTAGCATGCTTTTGTAACAGTGACCTTCCCAGTGTCTTTAAAGTAAAGTTCATCAAATCAGCATATAAACTTGAGAATATTCCCTCTGGGCTACATACTCAGCATCCATCTAGTCTTGTTTCCACCAGCATCTCGGACACTCTTGCCTTCACCTCATTACCTACTACTACTTCTCACGACTGTTCCAAATCTTCATCTACTTTGGTCTGCCACACTTCTCCATCACTTCTAGGATACATCCACATGTCCTCTACTCCAATGTTTGCCACACACCAAGGCAACTGACCCTCAAAGAAACTAAATGTGTCTTGAATTTGTATTCCATGTGACAGACTACAAGAATTCACTGTAACGTCATGAACAACAACTGGAAACTCCCCAGGAAGCATTTAACCTGTGTGATACAGATTTGATGCTGTCAGAGCAGAAAATATTGATTTCCTCCCAGCAACCGTAGCAGTCTCAAGATGTCGCAATGGCTCTTTGCGACACTCAGCAGTACTGTGTGCCTTTATTTCTTCTGCAATGGTGGCCTGTCCAGAAGCAAAACTCTCTAGCACAGGAATCCATTCCTCATCCCCTGAAGAGGCCAAAGATGGATCCTTTTCATCTCTTTGGTCACCAAGACGCTGGAGAACATTACAACCAAGCAATCTCGGGACATCCACTTTGCACTCATTTAGATACGGGTGAGGCAAATCTTGTACAACCAATATTCCCATCTCAGACAACTGGATTCCTAGGGCAGTAATAGCTACTTCAATGTATCTCGCATAAGGCAATTCAAGTCTATTGTCATCCTCAACCATGATACTTTTTAATACTCCTAAATCCCTAGGTGTTCTCTGTAGAATGTCCCCATAGCCATGGAGATTTCCAAACCAGTGTCTACAAGGTACCTGACCGGTACACTGCCAAAAAGCAAGAGCCTCTGGACATTCGCCCACCATCGTGGGATAGATATCTCAGGAGTCTCTAACAGTGAGAAGAACTAGTTTGGGTTTGGTGCTGGCACTTTCAAATGAGCGGCTACTGCACCACCCAACTAACCGCGAGCACGAGGGCAGTACTTAATGAAGTGGTCTGGAGATTAGCACCCAGAACACACTCCTTCACCTTGTGTGTTGAGGACTCTTCTCCCACAACTTCTTCCTGCACCACATACTCTGCCTCAGCAATGTGCCTTTGAGCCAGAGTTGAGAGCTTATCCAGGTCCAGCATTCTTACTCATTCTGAACTTCTTCACCTCATGGGTGAGTTTTGCTTGTTCAGCTTGTTGGGCCTTAATTATATCCATGAACTTGTCTGTGCTACTGGCAGCAGTTTCCTGGGAAAGGGCAGTTGGCGGTTCCAATGCCCTAACCACTTCAGCACCCTGTCTCGAAGCTGCCAAAAGGTTAGGTCAACTGCATCTATTCGAAGGTGACAAAATTTTCATTTCAGTGCATGGTTCCTCACTCCTCCAGCCAATGGACCTTTCAAGAGTTTCTTTCAACCTGATGAGCCAGTTTCCAGATTGATCCTGGACCATGACTGCCTACACATCATAATCATGACACTGCTTCCCCCATCGCAGTCATATTCCAGCAAACACTCATCAAAAAACCTCTCTGAAGGCATACATCTAACCTGTATCCTCCTATCAAGGAAATTGAGGTCAAATCATGACTTGTTTGATCACATCATATTCCTGGACTGACCCCTGGTCTAGTCAGCATGTTTACCGACACCACTGTACCCATGCAGCCTTGTGTGCAGGGCGGAGCGAGTATGCTGATGCCAGGGCAGTATGTCCTCAGGTTCAGACCAGTCTGTTGTTGATTGTATGACATGATGCGAAAATGCTGTAAGCCTGGTCCTATTGAGAGACCTCCCCACTGCGTCTGTTCACATATTGCACCAGGCAACAGTCATCCTTCCCATTGGAAAGTCTTAGTCTTTCAGATCCAGCTAACCTATTACATCATTTTGTTTCTTCAAAACTGTCCACCACCTCTGTATCATCAACCTGAAGTATTTGAAAACTGGAAAAGACCATCCTTCAACATGCCAGTGATCCTGCCTCTGTCTAATTCAAAGAAATGTGCATAACCAGCACACTGTGGGATTATGGATTTACATTGTTGTTTGTGTTTCCAGTGGCCCCTTTTAACTATAGGTTTGACGGTATGAAGAAAGTTCTTCGTAACCTTAAACTGGGTGTAGCATAGCAAATAGAAGCAACACCTACTTCAAGGCCACAGAGGGCAATCTTCTTGTGGACCCAGGTAATGAGGACAAGGGGACTGTCAGTTGTTGATTCCTTTATTGATAATGCTTGAGGAAATCCCGTCAATCTGCATGAATAGATGGAGTATTAATGAAGTACATGCATACAACAAAAAACTACATATTTTCAGTTTTCCCTTTGAAGCTTGCATCATTTCTGAACTACATCCTTCTACATTACCCAGCTTATGTTGAACTTTAAAGACAGAATATTACTTCAATGTGAATAATAGGACCATGCAGTAAAACTTAGACCTGTGTCGACCATAATCAGGGAAAGTCTTGGTCTTTCAGATCCAGCTATTCTTTTGTATCATGTTGTTTGCTGAAAACTGTCCACCTCCTCTGTACCATATACCTGAAGCACCCTACTCACCCTGTAACTTTTAACTGGAAAAGACCATCCTACCTCATGCCTGTGATCCTGCCTCTGTCAAATTGAAATAGCTATGAGAAACCAGCACACTGTGGGATTACGGATTCACATTGTTCCTTGTGTTGCTAGTGACATGTGTAAGCCATAATCAGGGCAACATACTTTGCTATAACACAATGTGACATTAAAGCATGTGCATATAAAATGATTCATATCCACACAAATGACTGATTCAATGACACTTGGAACAGGAAATATTTAACTATTGCCATCTATGGAAAATGATTTCAAAAGGATGTTTCCTCCTGTAATAACATGTATGCAATTCCACTTTAATCATGCATCATAATTATGACTATCCATTCATGTTACAAGGCATTTGAACTTGAAATGAAATATGGTTCAAAACATGCATTCTCTATCGGTTTGAAATTAAAACAATGAATTACCAGAAATTCATATTTGTATAAAATATATGAAAAAGAAGCCACAAAGACGTTTAAATGATTGCTTCTCGGCAGGAAAGCTACAGAGTCCACAAGCTGTATCAAAAATGACTATGGAGCACTCTACCAAAATTATAAAAAAACATACAAAATAAAAATAAAAATGTCCCTGTATCTCACAAAAAAAATCTAAACGAATCTAAGAAATATATACAACATACTATAATAGATTTCAAGCAATATCACACTAAGTAAGCATTGTACACACACTCACCTTCCATTTTATAAATCCACTCTGAACATATTTCTGAACAAACTTTCAACAAGCACTTTCATGAATACAAATTACAGGGCAACTCTTTCTAACCAACCTTCCATATTTGTATCACGCACTCTGCATCCCATTCAAATCAAAACACACTGTTATCTCTCTCAAGCCTAAAGATATAGTCTCCCACTTTCATGCCCACCAATAATTTGGAGTGCATGTCCATACCAAGACATGTAAAATATGCCTCTGAATGCCAATCTTCTTGTTTTTCAATGAGTTCACCAGGTACTTGAGCTAAAAAGGCAGTACAGGCACCACCTCTCCTGAAGATATTACCCGAATTTAAACCATCATTCAAGCCTAAATTATCAATTGATTCTCGTGATACATTTAAAAAAAAAAAAAACGTGGTGCATATCTGTTAGCTGGCTTAGAACAAACTAACATTTGGTTTAGCTTTAACCATCTATAATACACATTTAAAAGCTTTGACAGGACACATGTCTGAACCATGCAGTTTCAAAAGATGAACAGGTAAATTTCCTCTTCTATGAACTGTTTTGGACCACTTGATATCAATATCAGTCAACCAACTTTATCCAGCTTAATGCCACCTCTGCATACATCTTTCAAAGGATTAAAAGATTTACAACTTTTAGGAACCATGTTGGATTTTCTAGCCATAAGAAAAATGCAATTAAGAATGCAGTCCAGCAAGTTACATGTAATTTTTGGGGAAAATCTAACTTTGAAAATATCTTTAGCAACAAATCTGCTGTAACTGGTTTAGCTCTTTTACGACAATAAGGGTTAAGTCTAGCAATTTCCTAGATCAATAATTTATACTGAAAATCTGATGATTGGGAAAATGGAGATAATCGTGTAACGTGTTGATGTTTTGGCATATAGACACGATGTTTCATTTTTATGCCAATCTCCTTTGCAATCATTAGTATGACAACCATTGGTGGGTTCCTTAAAATTGTGACTGTGGTTTATGGTTGCATGCATGTATCCATAGTCTTGTAAGTTATTGTAGAATGTCCATTTATCTGAGTAGAGTATTGTACCTTCAGCAATGTACATCAAAATAACATCAACCAGTGTTTTTTTTTTTGTTTTTTGTTTTGGTTTTTATTTTTTTGGGGGGTGTGTGTGTGTGTGTGTGTGTGTGTGTGTGTGTGTGATGTACACTGAGAGCAAAACATTTATTTTCCCATTTTCACACACACCCCTCCAACCAATTTTTGTTTTGTGGCCCCTGTGGTATTTTCGTTTAGCAAAGTCAGATTCATCTATTTCTTCACCACATATTTTCGTATGACATAGTTCCTTGACACACCTCTACAAAATGAAATCAGCATTTTTTTTGTAACTCAACTCCAACTGGTTGTTTATTAATTTCTCCCGAATACCAATCATCCACAAGTAAGAGTATTCTATTATTTCTTCCAAACTCATGTTACGGTTTGCAAGCCATTTACCATGCCTGATACTAATTATTTTGTCGTGCTGTTTAGTATTTTCCGCCTGCACCTCCACAGATAGCAATCACTGCTCCAATTCTGATCATTTACCAACCTAATGTTTTCTCCACAAACAAAACAAATCCTTTTATGGGTAATGTATTCCCAGTCCATACTATACTGTATTGTTCAATCTTTGCTGTAAATGTTTAAGTTACTAGCTCTTTGAATGTTATTGGCCTGTCTTATGCCATTTCTGTTGTACCATAACTGCCATGGCTGTATGGAACTTGCCCTCCAACACTGTTTCCTCCTCCTTTCATTCTGCTCCAAGTCTTTTCCCCGTTTTTCCTTCATCATCCTAGAAGTGACGTTTTTCTTTAAGTTTTCTCTATTTTCCCCTATCATCCTCTCATTGTCTTTTTGCTGTACTGTTTTTATATTTTCCTTCAGTACATTCTGACTCTGCTTTACGTCTTCTCTATTTTCCTTTACCATCCTGTCCTTCTTTATGTCCACCCATATACCAACGCCATCCACAGTAGTAATGTCATTTGCATTGTAAATTTTCAGTCAATAATCTTCCTCCACCTGCATTATTTCATTCAATAACACCACCACTGCCACCATCACAGTTATTAGCCAGGCGTAATGCTCTCTTAAACACTTTGTTCAGTTTTTCCCAACAAGCCTGCATTTTCATTTACACTTTTTGCGTTACTTATGGTACTACTACTATTGTCTGCATGGCTAGGTCAATACAGTCACAGGATTGTGTAAGAACATAATCTATATACCAGTCAGCAGATAACGAGTCAGTAAAGCGCGACTTACTGGATCTACCAAATATACATGGCAGAGATGAATTGGAGGTGATGGTGTACATAACATGATTTTTAAAATTGAACCTCTTTGCAGAATTAATATAACAAATCAACTATAGAGTGATAATGTGTGAATCATGATGATTCTATGTATATAAAGAGGTAACTTTTTCTATCATGCTTGTGAGTCAACTTGCTCAACCTAATATGTAAAAGGAGGGAAAATTTCATAAACACGGGAAATGATAGACGGCGCCAGTGTACAGTAAAGTAGAAACATATTTTACGGTTTTATCATAAATCAGTCATGATTTGGTTTATTGAACGTAATATTAAAGGTAACAGAGAGTGAGCAGAAAAAGTGGCCACTTTTTACTTCCTGGGTGGGCTCTTTAGCTGTGATGTCATTCTACAATGGTCATGTGATAACTTGCTTTTCTGTCATCTGATTGTGGGTTGGTTATACCAGGGTAACATTGGTCGAGGTGTTACCCCCTTCTTCAGTTGACAAGAGATTATGTACACTTGTCTGCCCCATGCATATATGATTAACGTACAATTGGCCACTTGGTGCTGGAAGCAGCACTTCTCATCCCCTTTAAAAGGATCTAACTGGTTATGACCTCTAATCGTTTACAGATCTACATGTATCTGCATACACGTGAAAAAGCTGGCAAAACCCACGACAAACGTTGTGTAGTTTCTTCTAGTACAACTCATATAGGCCTAGGCCTACGCCTATACCTTTACTTTAGACCATAACACAATAAAATATATATTGCGTTTCTCATTTCAGCGATGCGACTGGTGCCAAAGGATGCAACTTCGAGTCTGACTCCTTCTGAACATGAAAAATATATTTTCGCCATTTTCTTAATCAGGCCTTCCCCCGTCACTCGCCAATGTAGCAAAATGCTATGAAAATATACCACTTTGGCTATAATTTTTTACAATTGGCTAATGGTTAATAAATAGAAATGTCCCAAACATTGTATTATGCACACAAATCTGGCTACAAAATTAAAATTTCCAGGGGAAGCCCTGCTTAATGCTGCTGGATTGAAGTCCCTGATTCTGGAAATAAATGTTGACTCAGTATATATAGTGCATAACCATGTTGATATGGCACTCACACATTATTACCTCCATTGAACCATTCCTTTTAAGAGTGCGAATTTGGTTGAGTGGATTTGTGCGTTTCCCATCTCAACTATGCAACTGGGGCCAAAGGTTGTAAGTTCGTGTCTCACTCGTTCTGAACATGAAAAATATATTTTTGGAATTTCACTAATGCTGGTGGATTTAAGTCCCTGATTCTGGAAATAAATGCAGACTGAGTAAATATACTGCATAACTCCCACATGTTTTGTTTTAGCCATATCATATATAAAACATTTATGGCACTCGCACATAACTACTTCCAATAAACCATTCTTTTCAAGAATGGGAATGTGGTCAAGTGGATATGTGCGTTTCCCATTTCAGCCTGGCAACTGGTGGCAAAGGTTGCAAGTTCAAGTCTCGCTCATTCTGACCATGAAAAATATATTTTTGGCATTTCCTTAATGCTGCTGGATTGAAGTCTCTGATTATGGAAATAAATGCCGATTGAGTAAATATACTGCATAACTGTGTTGATATGGCACTCGCACACAACTACCTCCATTGAACCATTCTTTTCAAGAATGGGGATTTGGTTGAGTAGATATGTGCGTTTCCCATTTCAGGAAGGTGACTGGTGCCAAAGGTTGCAAGTTGGAGTTTCACTTGTTCCGAACATGAAAAATATTAAGGGTACGAATACATTTGTCAGGGCTGTCAATTTTGTTTAGATTGCTGTACATGTCATTTAGTAGCCTAGCCTAATTACCCCAATTTGTAGGCTCCTGATTTAATTTAAAAATTAACAGAGGAAAAACAGAAATCAACATGTGTAGTATACCAGGTGCAACAGACTGTAAGCCTGGTCCTGCTTATGGCCTTGGTACTAGATGTTTGTGAAAACTGGGGCCAAATTTGGATTATTTAATATAGACCCAATAAATGAATGAAATGTGAGTGAACCATATAGAAAAAGATATGTTTGTAAAACATAGATGCTCCCTGCCCTCATTACCCTTGCCCTTGCTACCCAATTGATAGTAGTAGAGGGGGGACTCCTGACCTTACAAAATGAGTGAAGCTTGATTATACATCAATGTCACATATCTTTAAACTTTAACCTAGCCCTTAAAAAAATGACTAAAAACCTGGACAATATAAAAGTTATAGCTGAAAAATTAGTCATCATTTAGAAACCATATTCAGCAAAGTGGCTTTATGACCTTGGAAATTAGGGCAAGGTCACTCATTTTCCCTTGACCTTCTACAGCTATTGTGCAAAAAGCCACAGGAAGTCTGTCTGTGTGTGACCCTCAAAACTGGGTCAAGGTCACCCATCGACAAACTCAAACTAGCCCTTATAGGCAACCATAAAACTGTGCAATATAAAAGTGCTACCTCTAAAATGAAAGTTAAAATGCAGACACAGTATTCAACCAAATGGCTCTGTGACCTTTGAAATTAGGTCAAGGTCACCCATCTTCAAACATGACCTAGCCCCGAATACGGACAATTATCCAGTGGAATATAAAAGTCCTAGTTTAAAAACCGCTTCAGTTATCATGTGGAAACCAAAGTTAACTCAGGTACCAACGTGACCTTGGAAATTAAATCAAGGTCACCAAACTTTAAACTTCTTCTAGCCCTTAGCAAGAACTATGCACCTGTAAAGTATCCCAGTCCTAACTTTAAAACTTCTTGAGTTATTGTGCAGAAACCACAGGAATTCTACAATCTCTCTGTTACCCTGAAAACTGGGTCAAGGTCACCCATCTTCAAACTCAAACTAGCCCTTACAGAGAACCATAAAGCTGTGCAATATAAAAGTTCTAGCTCCAAAGTATGAGTTATCATGCAGTAAGCATGAAACCATATTCAGTAAAGTGGCTCTCTGACCTTTGAAATGTGGTCAAGGTCATCTATCTTCAAACTTCGCTTAGCCCCAAATATGCATTATAATCCTGTGCAATATAAAAGTCCTAGCTTAAAAACCTCTTCAGTTATTGTGTGGAAACCAAAGTTAGCTCAGGTACCCCTGTGACCTTGGAAATTAGGTCAAGGTCACCCATCTTCAAACTTTGCCTAGCTCTTAACTAGAATAATACATTTGTAAAGTATCAAAGTTTTAGCTTAAAAACTTCTTGAGTTATTGTGTGGAAACCACAGGAATTCTACAATCTCTCTGTGACCCTGAAAACAGAGTCAAGGTCACCCATCTTCAAACTCAACCTAGCTCTTACAGAGAACCGTAAAGCTGTGCAATATAAAAGTTCTAGCTCCAAGGTATAAGTTATCATGCAGAAAGCATGAAACCATATTCAGTAAAGTGGCTCTCTGACCTTTAAAATGAGGTCAAGGTCATCCATCTTCAAACTTCCCCTAGCCCCAAATATGGACTATAATCCTGTGCAATATAAAAGTCCTAGCTTAAAAACCTCTTCACTTATTGTGCGGAAACTAAAGTTAATTTAGGTACCACTGTGACCTTGAAAATTAGGTCAAGGTCACTTATCTTCACTTTCCCTAGCTTTTGACTAGAATAATACACCTGTACAGTATCAAAGTCCTAACTTAAAAACTTCTTGAGTTATTGTGCGGAAACCACAGTCTACCGACCAACCGACCGACCGACCGACACTTGCAACGCTATATGCCCCACCTTCTTCGAAGGGGGGCATAATTAAGGCATATAGACCCACTGTAGTCTAGGCATTCTATCACTAGATGTGTTAACTCAGATGCACTGATTATACCCCTTAGCTGGATTTAATCTAGGCCTATTAATTGGTAGGCAAAGGAAAATTTGCATTTTTCAGAGAAACAGGCTATAAGGTCCCGTGCCTAAGAATTATATCTATTCTCTTTTATTTTTCATGTTTTAAGTGTGCATAAATTAAAACTTTTGAGCACTGTTGAAAGGGCAAACCTTTGTCAATCATAATCTTGAAACATCGCTTCATAAAGAAAATGTAGACTTGCATATATTTATTTATCTTGATATAAATACAACACCTGCTGCCTTCAAAAATTGGCATAATTATGCTTTGAGTAAATTATATAACAAATAAAATGTAATTGCAACCGATTTTAATTTGGTAGTAACCCTGAAGGGTGGATGTTGAGGGTGAACATCCACATAATTCTGTTTAATATGCCTAATTGGAATTTAAATGCTCATTATAGTTTCAGAATACGAGTAATACTAATAGATCTAAAAATCCCAGATTTTAGGATATTCCTAACATAAAACAAAGACATTATAGTAGGCCTAATCCTTTAAAAGGCAAGGGTAAATTTTATTTATTTTGTCTAGGCATATCAAAATCAGTCCATGATGATGACCAATAGATCATACCTATGCAGTGTGTTAAACTGGACCCCAGTCGCTTTAAACAGGCCTAGGTCTGTATATGCCTGTTACCTGAAATATCCCATGCTGTACTCACTGTTGCAAATGGGTGGCATAGCTGACATGATCATTAAATCTATGTTCAGAACCCTAGGCTACACAAAGGTTATCGGGGGGGGGGGGGGGGGGGCGCATATAGGCACATATATATATATAGACCACTGTACCACAGCATTTTCATTACTAGCTGCTCCCTTCCTCTAGAAACATGAAGCGAGAGTGGAATTTACATGATCACAACATGCCACAGATCAAGTCATAAAACACACAAATGTACAGGAAAGACATTCATATTTGCAAGTTTGGTATTAGACATTGCAAATATTCATTTCACAGTATCGAAACACCTTCTTCTTAACCAATAAAACTAAAGAAATCAAAGACAGAAACAGCTCTTCACCTAAACCTATCTCATGATGTCATGTTCGTGTGGCTCGAATGCCACTATACACCTGGGTGTCATGTTATGCACTGGATCCTCTGATGTATACACAATTTTCAGGCGTACAAGTACCAAACGGGTTTTGCTAAACCTGTCTATTTTTGAATCAGTTGGCCAAGTGGTTTTGGAGAAGATATTTTAAGATTTGGCAAAAAAATGAAAAAAAAAAAAAATATCATAAGCTAGACATATACCTTCAACGTAAGCATGGACTCAAGGGCCCCCCACTTGCACAAATTAGGTCATGGTGACACCAAAATCTAATCAGTTTATCTTGGCATGCTGTAGCATACTGCTAAATTTGAGCCAAATACATTGGAGCATTCTGGAGATTCTGCGGAAACGTGCATGTAATTAGGCTGCAATTTGCTCAAATTAGGTCAAGGTGACACCAAAATCTAATCAGTTCATCTTGCTAAGTAAGGTCAGCATATTGCCAAATTTGAGTAAAACACATGGAGGCATTCTGTGGATATCGCAGTAATGAGAATGCGCACATCCACACAGAAGGACAACCCGAAAACAGAAATCCCCCTCCATGGGGCAGACCCTGAACTCCTAGCACTCTGGGCAGTTTTGGGATCATGGCATTTTTTTTTTTTGCACAACATGCTTGCGTAAAATTGCCGAAACTTTTTTATTTTTGGAATTCATGCAAAATGATCAACATGACTTTTGTTGAGTAAGTGCTTCTCTACATTTGTATATGGTTTCTTTGTCAATTTAAGCAAAACCCCGTGCCCTATGCCCTAATAAAGTGAATATGTCAATCTCAATCACGTATTGGTCAAAACGGTCAAGCCTGTGTGAATACAACTGCATAGGTACCGATCTGTGCACTTTCCTTCGTTAGAGCCACAAACAATGACTCCTCTTTAATTTTTTTCTTAAGATCGGTTGTGCATCATAATTGTCATTAAATTATAATGGTAGAGTTTGTTGCTGCAGTAAATAGTCTATAAACGCATTTTTTATCGCTGTCCCTGATGAACTGTCAACATGATCAACACATGCGGCAGCGGTATTTTCACCTAGGCCATGTTTACCTGCGGCTGTCGAATTTTACTCTCTTTCCGTGAAAAAATTGGACCCTCGGCTCTATTGTACGCAACGACTGGTAGTATGTCATCATTCTGACCAATTTACAATGTTAAATTTTGTTTCTTGCTTTAATAAATTGTCCATAATAGTCACTTGTTTTCTTACAAATGTCGCCCATCTTCCAAGCCGGACTTCACAACATGAGCCAGCAAGTACTCCCAAACGAAGCAGCGGTACAAAAACGACGCATTTGATTGGATGGCGAACACCCTGTGATCGATTCCAGCCCCCTGACTGACCTATAATATTCCCGAGAATCGTCTTTGGTAGTTTCAGACTAAAATAATGACGTATCTGCTTAAAATAGAAGCAGTTTTGGAAGGGTTTCCCCCAAAATACTTTTGTTTCAGCCAAAGGGAAAGCTTTTCTTTAAAATAGACACGGTTCTAAGCTTTCTAATGATGTGGATAACATGGCGGGTGAAGGAAGAAAAAGATTGTAACCATGATGATGAAGTCACCCTATTTTTGTACAGTTTTTTAAAGTTACATCATTCAAATTGTCACAAACAATGGTGCGATCATTGATTTAAATCATCGTTGAAGGAAAATACTAATTTTTAATGCAAAATAGAAATAGCCATCAGCAAGAACTGACTTTTCTCTACAAAATGTGTGCCTGCATGTAAATAAACAACACCGGGAATTTGAGAGGGCCTTCGATCAGCCACTTCAAAAGTGCGAGTGTACTCACAACTGGTGGCAATAAGCAATGAAGCGCTGTGGGAGTACACTCGCTACTAGCGTGCTAGGAGTGAAAAATCCAAAAATAAGTGGAGTGTGACTATTTGAAAAAACTTAGTTGAGACTCACCCAAGGTACATCCCCACCAAGTTTCAAGTGAATCTGGTTTAGTGGTTTTGGAGAAGTCAAAAACGTGAATTACCAATGCTATCCCCATTCACTTACACGGTAATCAATAGGACGGTATGCATCAACTGATAAGTACGCAAATTGAAAAAAATTATTGAAAATCAGGGGTTCACAGCAACCCCACCTTGCGAACAACTTTGTTTGGCCCTTCTACATGGCACATTCCACCAAGCTTCAGCATAATCTGAGTGACGGTTTTGCAGAAGTCAAAAACAGTGAAAACACACTTTATTAAATTAAAAATATTTGCAAAATCACAGCGCCATCTGTTGAACAAGTTAAGGTCTCAGTGTCTACGGAAGTCTCCCTAAGTAATTTCAAAGCAATTGGCCAGCGGTTTCGGAGATTTTTTTAAGATTTGGCCAAAAATGAACAAAAAATTCATAAAAAAAATTAAGAAAAAAAATCACTGAACGGTGACCATTTAAAGTTAAACAAACTTGGTAAAGACCCACCCAAGGTACATTCCCACCACGTTTTAGGCAAATCTGGACAGTGGTTTCGGATAAGGCATCGAAAATATAAATTGTGGACGCCAACGGACGGCTGTCATCTGAGGATGGACGACAGATGCCTAACCATCCCATAACCTCATCCTTTTCATTCTAAATCCAACCGTGAATCTGCGACCGTGAGTGCGTGCATGCACGTTAGTTTAGTTCCGATTTACGCCACGGAGCGTCACTAGCTGCTGGTCTACGCTGTCCATGTCAGTAGGCCAACATCCGTCGCAATGGAACGTTCACCAAAACTAGGGGAAAGACACGCGAGCGGGAACTCCATCTCCGTTTACATCAAAACTGACAGTGAAAATGCAGATGAACAAACAAATATGTGCGTAAAAAAATGTCCAAATTGACGCGCATGTTGCTCTGAGTTGCTCTGACACAGCTCCTGGTATCCGTCCCTCAGTACCGCGAGGCCTACTGTACTGATCTACGCCGGCCAAGAACACGAGCTCACTTCCCCGAATCAAGACATGGGGACTCAATTACTGCCCATCAACCAAATGATCATGTCAGCAACACATTGCTGCCCAAACCGCCAAATCACAGTCCCGGCCGCAGGAAATCTAAATTCTCCGAGCTAAATATTTATTACTGCTCATACTATAGATTCAATGCTCATTGATGATGCAATGTTCGGTCTCGTAAAAAATCACTTTGTGTCCATACTCACCAGGTGCTCCGTGAACACCAATGAATTCAGCTCAAATTTGGATCCACGCAAATCTTACAAGTTATTCCCCGTATCCAACGGAGGACAATCTCCCGTCTATCCACCATCCAGGATCCAGACAGGAAAACGCAAAATGGTGCACTGCCGAAACACGCGGTCCGCTGACAAACTTCAGTGCCCAGATTCCCCGTCTGGGAACCAAAATATGGTGAAACTGTGCTTCAAATCCATCAGCACAAATCCCAGTTGCGGGAAATATTAGGCCCTAATTGATTGCCCCGGAAGCAGATAAATCTGGTTAAAACTAAGTTTAATCCTTGGTCCGTCGTTGCCCCCTGTTGCCTCAAGATATCCCAAGATGAAGTCCGCTTAGCTCTGTTCTGGTAGCCTCGGTGCTTTTTTTTCTACGTGCCTCCAGTGGGCTATTCCATTGATTTCCGGCTCACAGCAGGAGGGGGAGGAGGTGACGAGCTGGTGTTTTATGCGGGGTATTTCTACTTAAATTTCAATTCCATCACAGTCATTATCTGTTAATCAGTAGGCCTATTATTCCATCGCCCAAACGATGCCATAGTGATGAAAATACTTTAACAACATGCAACAAAGACTGGCTATTACTTCATAAAAATGGTTATGGTGCTTTTGACATGTGATGGCGTGCTTGTTTTGTCTGATACCTACCAATATGGCAAAAAATACCCCTTTCCCAACATGATGCGAGAGGGCGAGAACCGCGCAGTTCTCTGATGGTGGTGTCACAGATTATTGTTCCACCAACAACCTGCCAGAGAGAATTTGGCCATGGTAGCGACCATGGTGTCCACCAGATGGCAGCATCTCCTATGCACAGGATGGCTGCAAGGGCATCAAAACATGTCTTGCTTACATTCTCGCCATCAAACCTATCTAGATGATATTTCAGTCAGTCACACGAATCTGCTTATAAATCATGCTTTTCTCTTATTGGTTAATCATAATTGCATCAAACCCACCGCTATTTTAGCATGATCGAACAGATTATACTTGTCGCGTGCGTCACACAATGTGCAAAACGGTTTTTTTTTGAGCGTACACCTGTAGAATTTGCACCTAAGAAACCGGAAAAAATTACATGATGAACAATAGAATCACGTGATTGTGCTGGCCACGTATCATATTTCTATTCTGAAAATTGTTATCGGAACTTGAACCACTATTAGCACAGAGAACAGCAAGAACATGGACTTCTTGCTTGTTGACGTCACACATACATACAGATGCAGGTAATAATAGTGACTTCGTATCGTACGGGGTACAACATTTCACTGAAGGGGTTAAAAGTTTGAAAAACACACCATACAGCCCCCACAGAGCTTGTAATGAGAAAGCAGGTCTGCTCAAATAATAAAACAAAACAAAAATTAAAAAAAAAAAACAAAAAAAACAAAAAAACAAACAAACAACAACAACACCCCCCCAAAAAAAACACACACAAGAAAGGAATTGTATTTACTTGTACCTGGTGTACTTTTAAAGCAAACAACTTTAAGATGACCAGACAAGTACATCTGTCAATCTTGCACAATTCTTTCTGCAGTCGGCGGTAGTTCTCTGAAGTAAAAAGATTTTGTCCCCGCCTTGAAAGGGCGCTTTTTTTTTATTAGAAACACTGTTGCCTTCACTAGCAAGGACAGCAGAATAAACATATGTCCCTGATGAGCACCAATATTTATAGCCTCTTTTCTCTTGACGACCATAGTGTGTGTGGCGGATAGTAAAAAAACACAGCTACATTGTGTCATGGAAACATGGAAATGTTGCATGATGCGCATGGAATGGAGGAGATGGCAAAGCTTTACTATACTTGATGTGACAAGGATATATCTGACATTTTACGTTTTCTTTTTTCTTTTTGTTTTCGTTTTCTTTTGTTTTTGTTTTGGAGTAGTGGTGAAAATACTAACTCAAAAGTATTCGGTGCCAAGTACCAATATCATAATGTCCATATCAATCTGGATGAAAACAGGGCAAGTTACTGTATTGTATAATATATGTCATAATACAACTCTTGAGGGCGTGGGGGATACTTCCTCAAAATCTTGGTGGGAGGTGAGAGTTGATCATGTCTTTATAAATGTTTTTAGGTGACTTAATTAAAACAAAGTTGTACCTTGGCATAGAGATTTTTTTGACTAAAATTGAAAGCATTGGTCAAAATGGTGTGAGAATGTTTTTGGATCAACCTACACCTACAGAATTGGGGACATAGCGTATTGGAACGCTACCCCCTTCAAAACAATGACACATGAAGGGAACAATGAGTCAATTCAAGAATCAAAATGAAATAATTTATGGATTTGTATTGAAAGTTTAGATCTTATGTTCCTTTTCTTCGTAATATTATTAAATATGGAATTCATTATTCGTATCAAGCATTAATTTTATCTGACGTATATATCATTTTGTGCGCATTGCTGCAGCATATTATTTACATAAAATTGAAACCCATGGAGAGTGGTGGCCATAGATGGTGTATATTTAGTATATCTTTACTTTTTGAGAACTTGATAATGTCTTGATGTTCTTGCAATGAGGCTACGTAGAAGTATAAAGCACTCCCGAAAACAGTGTTTCAAAACAACACCCTTCTATTCACGTGAATTCATCCTTTCTTTACAATTTGAAATTGTATACAAATTCTAGACCCTTCGTTGGGTCGATGATGCACAAGTTCGGTGATATTTTCCGAGCGACAGAATCACTGTCATTCGGGGTATCACGGCATTTTATGAGAAAATATACACACATATCGTTACATTATAACACATTCACTCTGACGGATAAAGAATGTTCTCCGTATTAATTTAATTGAGATGTTTGTTGTTAAAAATGCTTTTCTGCTAAACACTTGCTATTTAAAAGTTTTTTCGCTAAACGTTCGTAGATTTCAAGAACATCGACAAAAAATAAAAAACATAAATGTTTACCTTTATGACTTTTTTTCGATATCACATGCATATTTGTCGCAAAGTAATTATGTTTAGACAAAAATGCAGTATCAACTCGTATTTACCTGTCTGACAAACATTTGTTTGAATTGGGACGCAGATTATCTATTTCCTTTTCTATCAGTATGTCTGCAAACAGGGTAAGATTACCACAATTGCATGTTTTGTGGGGGGAAATACAAGACCCAATGAAGATTGTCGATTAGCAATTTGAGTGCATATATGTCATCGACAAGCGACGTTTTCCGCTCTCGCTTTACATATAATCTTGGTTACAGATTCGTTTTTAGCCAATTCAATTAGTTGTTGATGTTTGCTGGCTCACTGATGCTAGACCATAGTCACCACCCTTTAAAAAATTGCTGGCACATTAAAATCTAGCTCCGTAGACAAATGACATGCAAGTTTAAATATAAATGACAAGACCCAAGCTACAATATTACAGTTTGATTGGCATGCTATTTGCACATTATGAGGAAAATAGGGAAGTGTGGGTACTGTATCATGTATATCGCGATCTTTGTGACAAGAAGTTTCGTGCAGTTGAACACACTATTTTTTATTTTAGTATTGCAACGCGGGGGACCCATTTTAACTCCTTGAAAGGTATCCAGACTGTGGACTGGCACCGACTTGGATCATTCGATCTCCATTTGGAATACAGCACCTGTCGAGTATCCACAATATGTCATTGTCAAATTGATTGAAAAGATCATATCAGGTTAGACAATTTTCTCTGATAGATCTACTGCAGGCATGATTCACAGGCTCGTCCAGGATGCGCCGTGCCTCGTTTTTTTTTTCTCTGATAGATCTACAGCAGGCATGATGCACACGCTCGTCCAGGATGCGCTGTGCCTCGTTTTTTTTCTCTGATAGATCTACTGCAGGCAGGATGCACAGGCTCGTCCAGGATGCGCCGTGCCTCGTTTTTTCCCTCTGATAGATCTACTGCAGGCATGATGCACAGGCTCGTCCAGGATGCGCTGTGACTCGTTTTTTTTTTTTTCTCTGATAGATCTACTACAGGCAGGATGCACAGGCTCGTCCAGGAAGCGCTGTGCCTCGTTTTTTTTCTCTATCTAGGCTACCCCCATTGGATGGCAACTTGTTTTGTGCCACAGATTTTGTCAGAGTTTCCGTTAAGGTGTACATTATTTAGTCGACTTTTATTGCATAGACTTTCAAGTCTTTATTTCCAGATTTGGGTACTTTTAACTAGCATTGTCTGCATTTATTTGTTAGCAGTTTATCATAGCCTTGTGTTAATGGGGTAAACGGTTAAATGTTACTGTTAAAAATATTAAACTGGATGAATGATCATTACTATGAAAAGCTATAACACAGAACGCGTACAATTTGGTGCAAATAGTTTTGATGCTTTAAGTGCAAGACCAGGTCTTTGGTTGGCCTGTTACGTCAATAACCATCAGCACATATTTTGTAGAGGTCTGGTTTATTTATTTATTTTAAATGGCTTACTGCTTTGACTCAATTCTGAATTGCTTTGGTATTGCGGATGCAAATACCAAGAGATGAACAAAAAAAATAGTAATAATAATAAAATAAATTTGAAGCACGGAGGAACAGACAGCTAAAAGTGACCAAACATGAAAACTGCAACCAGGTATGTTTTTGTTCTAATTGTACTATATCGAAGACAGCTGGCCGTGTTGTGACATCAGTGCTGCGAACTCCTAAAGTCAAATCAAAACGTTCCCATGGTGGACATATCGTATTTCCATCACACTTTTTCAAGTAACTGTTACCTGGACCAGAACTTTGTCTTTTGTTATTTCTGGATGTATCTTGCTTTTTATACTTTGAAGGGGAAGCTCGACTCGTGTAATGCCGCTCTGTCTAAATGGATTCTGCATTTCCAGTGGATTCGTCGTTTACAAGTTTTAATTTCTTCATGGAATAATCTTCATTTTCAGACGGCTTCCTCATTTTTAAGCGGATTCGTGATTTACAAGTGATTTACAAGTGGGTTTTCATGGCTGCCACCTAAAGACTTAACATGTCAAGAACTTATGCCGAAGGGTCAATTCCGGGCGACTGAAGCACTGAAGTTCAGGCATGAAGTAGATATTTCCTGTGTGCAGGAGTATGCTTCAATCATATTCACATCTATTCTCTTGGAGGAAGCATGTTTTGGTGCATCTGTCAATAGGTCCGGTTTATCATCAGCATTCACAGATGGGTTGACAGAACGCAACTCAAATTTGCCATAAATAATTTTCAAAGGTGTGTGCGGTACTATTTCGTAATAAAATATGTTTTTCGACGAAAGAAATGATTGTGCTATTTTAAAAAAAATATCGGTCGTCGGCTGTATGGGGTTCACATGGCGAACACCTTTCCTGATCGAAATGAAAGGGAGTCACTTATTTCCTTGTCGTGTGTTGGGAGTCATTATCTCAACAAGCGCCAAGAAAATCTATTGACTTTGGGGTACCATTGTGATACGTCTTATGATGCATTAATAGTAAATTATTGGACTCAGAGTGATCCAGCCAGGGATGAGCTCGGTTTTCCTGGGCAGCAGTATTCTCTGCGTGGTAGGTTTTACTTGTATATATCTAGTAATTATAGCTGCATTAGGCTCAAAATAAGAAAGGAAGCATATATATTACAAATATATATTTAATTTCAAAGAAGTAACATGCTCTATTTCAAGCGCGTAACAAAATAGTAAATGTGATGAAACGGCATTTGAGGACTTAGTTGCAATGAATGGAATTCTAGGAAAAATATCTTCTGCTGGGCATTGACCTTTGACCCTGCTCATGAAAGTAGTGCCAGGAGAACTAGGAGGATATGGATAGGGTTATTCCCCACTCTGTATTTTCCTGTTTTTGAGGCTAATACAGCTCAAAGACTCATGTGCGAGACTTCTTAGTTTCTGATAACGTCGTCATGGGTCTCTGATGGTACGAAATTCTAAGCTGTCACACTTGGCACGCTGGGGTTCAAAATGTCACATTTTACCGATTGCGTGGACAAAATCGATAGTTTTCCAATTCCGGGTCTTTTAGAATTTTGTGTACAAAGCTAGGGTAGTTTTTGGGATTTTGTTTACGAAATTGAAAAACTTTAACGATACTGTGGACAGAATTGTATTATCCGTGAACAAAACTGTTATACTGTCTTACAATTGTGTCAATAAAATCAAGTAAGCTATGGATTTTGTGAAATGTGCTTCCAATTTCGTGCACAAAATTGGATAACATATGAATTACGTGACATGTTTTTTCAATTTTGATCAAAAAATGAATTTTGTGGACAAAATTGGAAAGCTTTTAAGATTTTGTGGATGAAATTCAAAACCTTACCGGATTCTCTGGACGAAATTGGTAAATTTAGGGATTCTGTGGACAGAATTGATAAACTTACCGATGCTGTGGACGAAATTGATACATTTAACAATTCTGTAGATACCATATTTCTTAATTTCGTATACAAAATTAATGAAAGTTTACACTTTCGTGCATGAAATTGATAATTTTGTAGGATTTTGTCCAAAAATTGTTAAGGTACTACAATTCCGTGCACATAATTCAACAAGCTTCTTGGATTTTGTGAAATACTTTAAGGTTTGTGATCTTTTCTTCAAGTTTCATCAACAAAATCCTAAGAGTAGTTTAGTTTTGTGGTGGGACTTCTGTTTTGTAATTTGCTTGTACAATTTTGTGAATCCTGTTGGGATTCCGTCAACGAAAACGATAAATATTACGATTTGGTGCACGAAATCGATGATGTTACAGTTGGTACCCCATAGATATGTTCCTTGTGAAAGGGTCTAACAAACATGTTGACTGGGTGGCACTGCTGTTTATTTCTGACTTTTAATGCTTTTTTAAAAAAAAAATTTGGTACTTATGGTAATTGCACCTTTCCTATCGATTATTATGTAAGTCAATGGGCATTCTAATGCTAATTCACATTTTTGACGTCTTCTCTGTAACCGTCAGCCACATTCACTTCAAACGTAGTGGCAATGTACCTTGGATCGGTCTCTACAAGGTTTGTTCAAATGGTCTTGCTACAGTGATTGTTGCATTTTTGTGATTTAATTATGTCTGTGTGCCAACAGAGACATACTGTTTCACCAGAAATTATTTATTTCTTTCCTGTTTCTTTCTTTCTTCTTGGGGGGGGGGGGGAGGCAAATCTTAAAAAAAAAAATTAAATTCTTGTTCGTAACTGCTCACCGGATTGCTTTCATATCACACAGGAACACTCCTAGGGACTTGTTGTTATGTCTGTGTGCCAACACAGACATATTGTTCTCCTAGAAATTCTTTATTTCTTTCCTCTATCTTTCTTCTTTCTTTACCAGCAAATTTGTCAGCCCTTTTCCTCTGAGCCTTTTATAAATAGAAACTCCAAACCTGGCACTATTATATTTCTATAGATGAAGTCTTTCTTTTTTTATAATGAGAGGTCATGATATTTGAAATTATTCAAATGAAGGCTAATCACAGTTTTAAATCTTCAATATTTAATATACTTTAGTAGATGTGGTTCTGAGTGTACAGAAGTTCGATCATTGCAAGGCAAAGGTCATCTCAAATGTCAAGGTCATGTCACAGTCAAAGGTCAATTTTAAGTCAAAATGCCATTTTAAAGGTCAAAGATCGCTTCATGTAGAGGTCATTTTACGGTCAAAGGTCATTTCAAGCTCGAAGACCACTTTCGTCAGTGGTTGCCACAGAAGTTAAAAATAAATCCTCCGTTTTAGTAGCCTTTTCTTGCGATAAATTATTATACCTTTTGAACAAGTCAGATATACAACAATTTGACGAATAGTCCCCTTTCTTGTACTTTGGGCCACCCATGTTGAAAGTTGTCATATACTACTAGGATGTGGTTCGGGCAAAAACACACAAATGCAATATTGATAGTTGTCTCCAAAGTCACTCTCATTTCATAGATCTCTGAAAAGTAAGGCAGATAGACACTAAGCTGAAAAAGATTACATTTTTGTTGTTGATTGTTTATTTATTTATTTATTTTTTTATTTGTAATTTTTGTAGTTCTTCATCCAATCCTGTTACATAATGGCCACCTGGTACATCATTTCAAAGATGTTGCAAAACATTTGAAAATTTTGCGTTTCTAGGCAAGCAGACAGATTTGATGTGAATCATATGTTCTTTATAGTCCTTAAATTGTTCTTGATGCCTGAATTTTAACGTTTTTCAATTCGAGTGGTTGCTGGTTGATGTATGCTTTCTATTTTATAAGTGAATTGGAAATTCACATTTTGGACTTCTCCAAAACCATGAACCAGATCTAATTGAAACTTGATGGGGATGTACCTTTGGTGAGTCTCTTCCATGTTTATTCACATAGTCACGGTCCAATGAATTTTAAATTTTTAATGAATTGTGTAGATTTTTTGGCACAATACAAAAAAAAATGTTTTCAGAAACCGCCCAGCCAATTGCTTCATATTGCATAGGGACACTTGATTTGTTCGACGGGCGGTGCTGCGATTTCCCTGTATTTTTTTACGCAAGGGGATATGTTCATGTTAGCAACAGTGATCATGGTCTCAAATACTGGTGACCTTGATATCATAGTTCACAGGACCACTTCAGTCTGTGCATGTAGGGTCAGATGAGCTTAGGACTGCCCAGTCCTCTTGTCATCCTATTTTGATCATGTTGGGCATAAATTGTAGATATTGTAAACTGTACATTTTTGTAACATAAATGTGACACCTAAAGGTCAATAGTCGAGCTTATTTGGGCCGTTGAAATTTCATCTAGCCATAACGTGGTCAAATTTCATCCAGTTTCAGTCATTTTGAGTTCAAATTATAGGTATTAGAACACCTCACATTTTTATAATTTACATGTCACCTTTGAAGAACAAAGTTCAAGGTCATTTGGACTTTCAAATTGTCATCCAGCCATACATGAAGTCTTGAGTTTTCGTACAGAGGTTCTAGGGTTTTGAAAATTTTGAAAATTAAGATCGAAGAAAATTTAAATCTTGAATAACTCCAAAACCATAATAGGTACAGGTAACCAATCCAACTTAGATTAATAGCTTTGTAACACTGTACATTTTTTTTGTAATTTACATGTGACCTCTAAAGGTCAAAGGCCATGCCATCCACCCAGAACTCTGTCAATTTCCATCTAGTTTTAATCATGTTGGACTCAAATAGTAGGTATTGCACCACTGCACATTTTTGTGACTTGCACGTAACCTCTAAAGGTCAAAAGTGAAGGTCATTTGGATTTTTGAAAATTTCATCTAGCCATGAGTTGGTTAATTTCCATCCAATTTTAATCATGTTGTACTTAGACTGTAGGTATCGCAACACTGCACATTTTTGTGGTTTACATGTGACCTGTAAAGGTCAGAGGTCAATGTCATTTAGGCTTTTGAAAATTTTCATCTTGTTTGTTATTTAATAATCCTGCAGGTTTTTTTTGTTTTTGTTTTTGTTTATTTTTTTTTCTGTTTTTTTTTGTTTGTTTTTTTTTTTTAGTTTTAGTTTTTGTTTGTTTGTTTGGTTTTTTGTTTGTTAACATGTACAGATCATATGCATATCTCTTATTTAATAATCCTGCAGGGTTTTTTTTTTGTTTTTGTTTTTGTTTATTTTTTTCTGGGTTTTTTTGTTTGTTTTTTTTTAGTTTTAGTTTTTGTTTGTTTGTTTGGTTTTTTGTTTGTTAACATGTACAGATCATATGCATATCTCGTCCATAAAGGGACCAGATAGGTGCACTGATACACAACAGGCTGTTAATAGAAATTTTTACTGCTAATGGACAGACACTTGTACCACTCTTATGAAATCAACAGTCGGATGTAGCTGTAATGTGCGTGTTTTGATGTGGTCATTTTTAAGTTTCTACCAGATTCTGAGACTGCATTGAGTTAAGTTATGAACACAGACACAGAGAACGTGTGCTGTACATTTGTCAATGGTGTAACTCTTAATGTTCTGTGTGAGTGGCTATCTGAAGCGTTATCAGCGCAACTTGTTGTTTTATTTCAGCAGTGGGGATCACCTGTGACTTAAATGTGCTGCAGAAAAAATGTCGGTACTTTCAGCCAAATGTATATGTGTCTGTAAAATTTATATTTTATCTGAATGTCTTTATGTGGACTTGTAGCCCGCATTCATGGTTAGCATGGACACAGTAGCGTAATGTGTCATAAGCTTATTAAGAGGAAGGGCGCAAACTATAGGTTCACTACAACATATTTTAATTATAATGCATGGGGAACTCGCATCTACACAATCTTATGTATAGTCATCGCTACAGAATACAAAGGTTACATTACTTCTGTGTGAACACATTTCGTTTTTCCCAGTATTCTTTATTTCTTTCTATCCTATCTCTCCTGTACTTTTACTTTCACTTTAATTTTATGTTGTCCTAGGCTCAAACTTTAATGGAATATAGAAAGAATTGCCACGCTCTCTTCAATTTATTGCTATAAGCATATACAATGGCGAATGAACAAAAATTGTAGCATTCAATATTTACAACTTTGAAAGCACACGGACTGATTTGCATTGAAGCAAGTCTTCTCTTTCTAGTTTTACTTACTTCCGAAGTGTTTCCTACACATTTTTCCTTAAACAGCTCTTCACAATAGAGATGCCCTGTAAAATACCCAATCACTAATTTCAGTCAATAATATGACCGGCTGGTCTCACCATAATTTTCTTTGATGTGATTAGACTGATGAAGGTATATTTATGGCCCTATCCACATGTTTACAAAGTGGCAATTTTGTCTGATGTCACACTGTTGAATATCACAAGGTTTCCATGCAAATGGAAATCTTGGTCAGTAAAAAGGACCAAAACTCTCTAAATTCAACTGACCGTATAATGTAGCCAACTATATATGTCAGAAACCGTTATCCCCGTTTTCTGCACATAGATTTGCGGCCAAAGGATGGAAAATAGGTTAACCGAGCAATATATCTATCTTCAAGTGGGCTTTTTGTGTACCAGTCAAACAAAAAATAATAATACAAAATAAATAAATACAAAATGAGCGAATAAAAAAATAAAAAAAACGAGAAAAAAATATCATTGAAATCGCAAAGGGCGACCTCACTGAAAGCATAAAATAATCAAGTAGGCCATGACATCCGTAGGTGGTTCCTATTTTAGGCCCCATAGAATATATATCTTGTTTATCATCACTTTTCTTTAAATTATGGGGCGCGAGGGAGGGTTTTATGTCTATTTTTTATACATGATTTATTCAAATATTGTATGAAAAGCCTTGCTCTCGTCCACTCTGAGCCCCATCCAGGGCTTTAGGATGAGTGAACCACACCACTTGATTTGAAGAACCAAGAAAATCTATACTTATCAACATTCAGTGCAGAAATTTTTATATACCCCGTGTGTTCCAGACACCCATAACAATAACCCTTTTTTACATTGACGGCACACCCCCCAATACACGGAGGCAAAAGCATTCCCTGTTTTATTTTCGGTTCGACAGCTATCTAACCGAAATGATTTTATACGTTTAGTCTTTACCTTCCTCGATGCTTTAACTGTTTCACATAAACTGTGTGACACGAACCTAAACTAACAAGGTTTCCTAACATTTACCTCCTCGATATTTTTACCTAATCACTTACACTGCATGTCAGACATGTTCCAAAGTTAACAATATTTCCTAACAGTGACAGTTACTTTCTTCCATGCGGCAGTTGTTTCACTTCAACTGTGCGATACGAACCAAAACTGCATTGTTTCCTAACATTTAAGTTTGCTGTGTATTTACTTAATCACTTAAACAGACAAACATGTACCAACTTTAACAATATTTCCTAACAGGTACTTTCCTCAATGCGGCAGTTGTCTCCCTTCAATTGTGCGATACGAAACAAAACTGACATTGTTTCCTAACATTTACATTCTTTGCACGTGTTTTCAGTTAATCACTTAAATAGCCAAACATTGTCAAATTTAACAATATTTCCTGACATTTGCTTTCCTCAATCCCTTACTACACCCTCTTTCACTTCAACTGAGTGACATATGTACCAAAAAGCTAATGATATTTCCAAGCAATTATTTTACTTGAACTCTTCGACTTAAACGGCCAGCCACTTATCCAAAGTAACAAAAGTCCCTTACTTCCTCTATCATTAAATGTTACAAATTGTTAGTAATTGATTGTCAAATTAAGGATTAATTCTGATACATTATTAAATATCAGAAATTAATTTTAAATTGTAGTAACTGATCTTCAACTTAAAGATTAATTCTGATACATCGTTAAATGTTAGAAATCAATGTTAGATTTTAGTAGGAGATCGTCAAATTAGATTGACCAACGGATTAATTCTGATTGTACCGAACTAAGTGTTTAACATTACTGAAAATTTCAAACATATGGCGGAACTGCTTTTTGAAATAATGTCACTTGAAATATGGCTCGTATAAACAATAGGCATTTTTTTCAGGAATGACCCTCTCCCCCTTGAAGGTCATAAAATGTGATCAATCAGTGCTAGATAGAGTAAAGGAACCCCCAGAAAAGGGGGGGGGGGGGTCGGAGAGATCTGATCGGCATGGGTATGGACAGACGGGGGTTGGTCAATGATATTCTATCAATAAGCACTGGGAAAGGTGAATTAAAGTCGTATCATGAGATCGAGCTCAAAGTCTAAGAAGAGGCTGAGAAGAATGTTACAAACAACTGTTAGTCTGATTTTTTTTGGGGGGGTGGGTGGGTGGAGGGTAGGGTTGCCACAAATGAGAAAATCATCGCTTGTCTGCATGTTGGCAGTCTGTTACGCTAACACTGACAGTAGGGAATTGCCATAAATACGAATTTATTTTTGTCGTATCTAATTCAACATCCACCTTGTTCCTCAGAGTTTGAAACTTGGTTGATTTTAAGGAAAATATAACATAAAATGAAATGTCGGAGCGGTGCGGTGACAATAAACAAGTAATTTATTCATGGGCCTTACATCTGGCAGGACTTCATGCTGCAAGGATGGCGAACTGGCGTGGCATTTCTCTTTTGTCGTTTGCATCATGCACACTTGCTGCTGGGTACGCGGTACTTCACCTGAAGAATTTTCGGAACAATTCATGGATATTCCTAAGTTTCCAAGGTATATGAGATGTGTATGATTATCAAGACATTACCAGTCATCAGACGTGCAGTATTTTCAAACGTTCATATTATTCATTTTATGATGCATACTGTGCGGTGTTGTTGCCACAAGCAAAATTTGAGATCAAGGGTGCAATGATTTCTTTCAGTATAGCAACGCTTGACTGGTTTTTGTTTTTCTTTTTGCAAACAAGCGCGTTAGTTGCCTTTTTTATGTATGAAGAAGTGCCTCCGGCTGTGCCCAGGTAACAAATTAAAGTAGTAGCGGTGGTTTTATTAACATAAACCAAAGAGATCAATATTGACCTACATGTTTTATTGACATAAACCAAAGAGATCAATATTGACCTACATGTCAGACCCTATTATTGACTGTTTTATTATCATAAATTAAAACAGTCAAAAGTAGCGTCTGAGTAACTTGTAGTATGGTACTTTATGTCTGTTTGTGTATTACCTTGTACCTGAACTATGTAATATTGGTTTATGTGTAATAAAGATTTCTACATATGTCAAAAGATACATCATAATGCTCATAGGCATAAGAACACAGTACTGAGATTTTTTTCATCTTCATAAAATATCAATTAAAGTGAAAATGAAAATTTTGATGCACACAGGCATCTCAGCACCTAAAATATGAAAGTATACTGTCCACACTAACACAGATCTACAACACACAAATTCATGGAAAAGACTAGAAAAGAAAATTGTCTTCAAAGCAAATCTGTCTGTGTGCCCTCAAAAGTTGTAAATATGAGTAGATGAACATTTTGAAGTTCAAATGACCTTGACCCGTAGAGGTCACATGTAAGTTACAAAAATGTACAGTGTTGCAAAACCTACAATGTGAGTTTAACATGATTAAAATTTATAAAAAGTGATGGGTAAATGAAACTTTAATAGGTCCAAATGACCTTGACCTTTGACCTTTAAAAGTTACATGTATATAACAAATGAAATGAATAGAAAAAGGCGCAGCCCCATCCGGTGAACAAATTAAAGTCCATGAGTCCTCAAACGTGTCCTTATGCAATATCGAAGTAATTGGCCCAACGAGCTCGGAGAAGATTCTCGGAAAAAAAACCACCAATCCTAAGAGAAACCAAAATCACTGGACCATTTGGACAAACTCGGGAGACACCCCCCCCCCCCCCCAAGGTACATCCTCTCCTAGGTTCAAGTAAATCCAGCCGACGGTTTTTGAGAAGTTGTAAATGTGAATTATTGACGGAAGGAGGCCAAAGACGGACGAATGTGTTCCGGCCCAGGAATCATTTATTGTCAGGTATCTTTTTCAGCTCCAGTGAATTAATTGTCATCAAAATCCCATTTGATGACATTAGGGGAAATTCACGTTCACTCGCTGAATACTTGCAGTGAGAGTCCAGGATTCAGACGTGTTGTAAATATAAAAGTGTTTATTGGGAGGAGTCAGTTATCATGAGTACAAAATGATGAACTACCATGACCGGTGAAAGTTAGATATCCATGAAGAACCACTTCAGTTATCGTCCCATTTGGTGTAGACAAATTCTCTCTCAAGCCCTTTTGTTATGGGGTCCTTTACACCCATTTTACTTTAACCACCAAGAAACACAAATCGTTAAATTATTTAATTAAAATCCTCGTAAATCCCCAAACACACCCAAATCTGGCAATCTTATTAAAATCACGTAAACAGTGGTTGACAATATGTAAAAGAAGATGACATCACAAACACTTCCAAACCTTCAATTTCTGCTTTGCGATATTCATTTTATAATTACACATATCACTTAGAATTTTCAGTAAGCAAATCTATCTCTCATAAAACTTGATAATAGTGATTTCCAAGTATAAAGAACCCATCTTATCAACCTTCACACCTTACAGCGTCCACACCAAGTTTAGACAACCTAAAAGTTTAGGGTATGATGCGAGATACTGACAGACGGCCTGCAAGCCTGCGCACCACTCTAATGGTCAAAGGCACCTGAAACAAAATCGATAGTAACTAGGAAAGAAGATTTGCTTCAAAGCAACTATGCCTGTGTGCCGCCAAATGTTGTAAATATTAAATGCTATAACTTTTGTTCATTCTACATTGTCTATGCCATGGCCTGTTTGATCCTTTCGAACAACTGTTTTGCCTAACATGATATGAGGGGTACATGGCTTAGCAAAACTTCAAAAGTTCTATACATTTATTTTATTCAGTACAATTTCGAGCCAATACTATTGTCTATCTCATGCACATTACTCTTGGCCACATTAACTGCTTAACCCCCCTCCCCCTCCCCCTCCTCCCCCCAATCAAAGATCAAATGTCATGCAACCCATACAATTTTCAAAGCTTTTGGTACTTCACATTCCACTAAGCCTATGGATAGATGAAATTTCAAAATGCAAATGACCTTGACCTTAAACCTTTAGAGATCACATGTAAATGACCTTAAGCGGTCACATGTGTATTTCAAAAGTGTGCAGTGTAATGATATCTGTATCTATATCTATGTACGTACAATCGTTTTCAAATGAAATGTCGGACAAATTTGCCTGTTAATTAGTAAAGAAAGCAAGAAACAGAAGAAAGAGAAGGAAAAAATTTCTAGAATAACAGTATGTCTGTGTTGACACACAGACATAAAGACACGATAACTTCCATGTAATATCCTCTTTCACACACACACACACACACACACACACACACACACACACACACACACACACATATATATATATATATATATATATATATATATAAAAAAATATATATATGCACATATATATATATATATATATATATATATATATATATATATATATATATATATATGCCAAAAACAGTTATCTTTGGAGATTTTGTTAATTACCATAACAAAGGACCATTAAAGACAAGCTCAGCTGACTGACAAGTAAGCTGAATTAAAAGGGCCTGACACAAAATTTGGCACTTTTGAGTTCTGCATGCTAAGGACACAAAAACCACCATTTTCCATCATAGGGACGGAGTTTCATTTGAAAGTCTGTAAAATTAATCACGTTGGGGCCATTTATGCCTTATTAAATTGCCTAACTGATCTAACAATTACAACATGGCCTGAGTCACAAAATTTCGCTCTGTCTTAGTGTGAAACTTGTCATTTTTTTTCCATAGGAACACAATGACAGATCCCCAAAGGCGCTATTGGGTCACATGATGCTGATGAATCCTATAGGATGCTCTGACAAGTACAAATACAACTAGAAAATAAGATTTGCAAATCTGTCTGGATGCCTCCAAAAGTTTTAAATATTAAATGCTACAACTTTGTTCCTTGGGTACTTCACATTCCATTAAGCTTATGACTAAAAGCCCACCCATATTATTTAGGATCGTCCGAAAAGCCTTGTACTGTAATACGCCTTTGGGAAAAAGATTTCGCCCCTTGCGTCTGCTTGACGACCCCGTGTCCCAGCTCATTTACGCATATATAGCAAACACATTGGGCCCTTTACCACTTTTAATCGAACAAAAGTTTCCTGATTCACATCTGCACACAACCTGTTGTAGAGACACCGAAAACTGGGACAGTGCAGTTTCTGGGCCGTTGAAAGGAGCGGTGACCATATCCACAACGGCCGGCATGCACAGGTTATTATGAAATAGTCTAAATTTGTCATCATGTGTTAGTGACAACCAGACAATGTACTCAGAAACAATAAGGCAAAAATTTCTTGGAATTATTTCAACAACTGACTCGGAAATAAGGACAATAAAGAAAAAGGAACGGAAATGAACTTTACCTATCATTACATCTAAAAACATGTAAAATACGGTGGTAGTTTTAGTCAATGGACGAACATATTAAGAGGGGTTCCCCAAGGAAGCATCCTTGGCCCCCTGCTCTTCAATATCTTCATGAACGATTTTTTCTTCTTTCTTAAAGGCAAATGTGATCTTTATAATTATGCGGATGACAATACTTTATCTGTCCATGATCATGACCTCAGATCCTTAAAAACAACTCTAGAAACAGCCCGCAGTTGCCAATGCCATCTAAGAAATGTGTAAAGTTACGGATAGTAATTGGCAAGCCAACCTGCCGAAAAATAAATAAATAAAAAAAATATAAATAAATAAAAACAAAAAACCAAAAAAAAACCAAAAAACAAAAAACAAAAAAACACAACCCCCCCAAAAAAACAAAAACCAAACCCCCCAAAAAACAAAAACAAAAACAAAAACAAAAACAGAAAAAAACAAAAAACAAAACAAAACAAAAACAAAAACAAAAACAAAAACAAAAAAAACCCAGAGAGTTTCCTGTTGCTTCCTTCCGGGTATTTGAGCGGTGAGATTATGAACGCTTTACCACACTCTGGTCTATGAGGAATACATAATATGGATGGCAAAAGCAAACATATAGCTATATACTATGTACTTGTTCCTCATATTTTCTTTACACATTACAGCACTGATTCTGGTGTCTTCGACTTTGCTGGCTGTAACATCCTTGCATATCTACACACTTCATCCATCAAGATCCCATTCATTGCGGTCCCTTCTACAGCAATATCTAATCCAAAGACTCACGGTACCAATTGGCTGGCTCTTGTCCTTTAAATTTTATTATTGGACCAGACATGTCAGAAGCGTTCAGGAACATTTACTTCTGGTCTTCATACAGAGAAATGCAAAGACCGACTATGGGCAAGATCATGGGTTTGACAATATCAAATCTGTGCAAGACTTCAAGGAACAACACCCATTGACAAATTACGATAATTTTGAGAAGTATATAAATAGGGCGGCAAAAGGAGAGGCAGATGTTCTTGTTGCTGATGAAATCGTCTGGATGGCAGCTACATCAGGAACAGCAGGACGTGATAAGCTAATTCCAGCCATTCAACGTGTGACCAGGATCTTCGCAATATCGTCTCTCGTTGCACAGTATCTGAAGCCGAAGTTCCCTGGTAACTTACGCCGAGTCTTGAACCTTGCCATCATTGCCAAACCTCGTTATACTGAATGTGGAATTCGTATCGGCCCCATCAGTAATATAAACTCTGTTTTGCTCAAACTGACCTTTGCTGTGAGTCCTCGTGTATGCTCAAAAGTACACGAAGAAACGACTGTGTTATATTTGCATGCCCTTTTCGGAATGGCAGAAAGAGATGTCGGTCACATTGCGGGCATTACGGCTCAACTTTTGTATTCATTCTTTCGTGTAATTGAAGACTCTTGTCAGGACTTATGCAATGACATTGAGACTGGCACTGTTAACGAGAACCTCGATTTGTCTGAAGATATTAGAGAAGAATTATCCGAGCACTTGCATCCCAATCCTTCGAGGGCACGTGAACTGAGATACATTTTCAAGCATGGAAATCATGGACTAGCTAAACGCATCTGGCCACATTTAGAAACATCAACATTGCTTGCAACAGGAAGCTTTTGGCACTACACAAAGATGCTATTTTCCACGCAAATGGATGGTGTGAAGAAATTGTCTCCGTTTTACATTGCTTCAGAAGGCACCATAGGATTTGCATTTACTGAAGACTTTGGCCACTATACTCTACAACCTCATAGCATCTTTTACGAGTTCATACCAATAGAAAACGTACACCAAGATGAGCCAGATACTTTGCTCTTAGATGAGGTATGTATTCCTTTCGATGGTAAGAGCTAATACACACACACACACACACACACACACACACACACACACACACACACACTCACACACACACACACACACACACACATATATATATATATATACAAACATACATACAGACATACATACATACATATTTCACATTTTGTATTGTGTGATAATAAGACTGGGTATATTTGATACAAAGTCCTCTCATCCAGATACACCACGGCCCCACTTAGTGGAAGAGCCCCACGTCTGCAGTTTGGTATTGTGCATGCTTTCACAGGAAGTTTAAGATAAATTGCACAACATTTAACTGCAATGTTGAGTCCAGCAACTATAAGTGGTTTTAAATTACTCGCCTGCCTAGAGGGATTTTTCACAGAATCATAGAACAGAATAGGCGTGTCCAATACATTATAACAATTTACAAAACTTGAACCGGTCGATTGAATGAAATCACTGATAAAATTTGGGTGCTTTGATTCAATAGAGTATGCAATAAATAAATCATATGGCCCGTCATGCAAGTCATTTTCATCATAAGACGAGATGCGACATCACGAACGAGACGGAGTGATATCAGATATCATCGAACAATTAAAAAATGTCCGTCATGCAAGTCATTTTTATCATAAGAGGACGTCTGACATCACAAACGAGTGATATCAGATATCATCAAACAATAAAAAAAAAACATCTGCACGACAGGCCATTTTATAATCTTTATATACACATCATGTTTGTCATGTGTATTTGTGCATGCATATGGCCACCTTTCTGTCTATTATGTAATATTTGTTATCTCATGTTTCTCCACAGTGTTTGTTATTATGTATAGGGAAGTTGCACCTGTTTAACTTTTGCATTTTGAAATAGAAGACCAGTTTAATAAATTGGGCACAATGATGATAGTAATGATGATGATGATGATGATCATGATGATGATGATGGTGATGATAATGATGATGATGATGATGATACTTTGATATCAGGAAACTATCATGGATGATGTGGACAGACTACAAACAAAAATAATAATGACCATAAGGCTTTGTAATAAATAAAATGTGATAATAACCCCATTAAACAAGCTCATATTGACAGATCAAAGATGGCGGCAGCTACGAAGTTGTGCTAACAAACATAAGCGGTTTGACACGTTACCGCCTGGGCGACGTCATCACGGTAGTGGACCATCTCAACCAATGCCCAGTTGTGGAATACCAATACAGGTAGCTAAATCCTTGTTTATTATACTATTATATGACACCTGGTCGTTTTTGAACACAAATTGAACACAAGTTCATGCAGGATTTTGCAGAGGATAGTGTCCTCGAAGGTCACTAAAATGTACCAAGTTGTTGGAAAGAAGCTTTATGTTGTAGTTTAGATTCCATTAAATTATCACTTTCAGCAAAGAATAAGTACGCCCGCATGCACACACACACTTGTGTGTGCATGTCTTTGTCTGTGTCTGTGTGTGTCTGCGAAAGTGTGCAGAAACGTTAGTTTTCAGGTACCATTCGTCATGATCAGAGTTGGAACTTGATATCGATGTCGGGCTTCACTAGCTTATTTCCCATGCCAAGGGTCTAAGCTTCGTTTCGCTTTATGCGAAAAAAAAACTAAGATTTTAATGGTGACTCAATTTCCTGACATCCTTAGGTGTCCAGAGCTGTTGCCATTTGAAGAATCTCTGAGTAGAAATTGTAGTAAGAGTAAACATACTATCATTCTTATGGTATAAGGCAAAGGAAGGTCCAGTTGTTGTAATTGTTGGAGCTTTGGCGCATAAGTAGGGACATTGTACCTGTCTGAGGAGCGCTGGTTCCAGAGATCTAGAAGTCTATTTCCATTGTTCATAGGATATTCAGAAGATTAATCAATAAACACACACACACACACACACACACACACACACACACACACACACACGCACACACACACACACACACACACACACACACACATATATATATATGTATATATATACATATATATGTATGTATATATATATTGATATTTTCGAAGGTAGTTTGAATTGTATTGACATTTTAAAGGTTGAAAACATGAACCACTTTACGTTTAAAAGCTGCAATGAGCCACATAATGATGACTGTGAAGATTAACTGTTGTCAACGTGATTACTTTGAAACTGCAAACAAATGCTTTTCCTTGATGTTTTAGCATATCATATAAATGCAGTTCCATAAGAAAAGGTAAAATTATTAATTGTGTTCTGCACAAAAATAATGCCCTGTTTAGATATAAATCAAAGCTACTTGGAAATATCAAAAAGTATACGCCGCCACCTGTGTCGTGAAGAGTGAATAATATAGGATATGGGTCTATACTTCAAATATCAGATCGTCCATGGGGTGATCATGATCATGTAATGTCTCTCACCTATATTTTGTTAGCCTGAAAAAAAGGAATGAACATTTCATTGTTTTGTAATCTGGTGCATTACCGGCTGGAGTTCATTGCTATTGGAAAATATTATACAGAATCTTACATGGCTCAGAATGAGTTACCATTTTTCTGTCACGATGTATCGTTGCTGGATGACAAAATCCTCTGTGACTTTTTCCTCACCAGCACAGATCCTGAGTAAGAGAAAAATAGTAACTCACTCTCAGCCATGTATGATTTTGTATAATCTATGTTTGATTGGGTATTCATCGCAAAGAAATATGCCCTAGCCCTACTTTCAACGCCGGCCTTGTCTGCTGTATTTATTTACATTCGTCGTAGTCATACAACGTCACATGAGACGTATAACCAAACAAACCTAGCACACATCTGATTTTGTCTACATGTTAATGCCCGACATCACTGATGCAGGCGCGTCACAATCTAGTTGCAAGAATGTTTTAGGTCATGTGATCTACAGTAAGTCGATACATTGGAATTTCATTTTAGAAAATGATAATTCACTCTCAAACATTATATATATATATATATATATATATATATATATATATATAACAACATGATGACAAGCTCTCTACAGGTAAACATCCGCAAGCGGGACCAAATGGATGACGGGCTATCTTGTACAGTGTGAATGTATCTGGTACCGGCGAGTTTTGTTTGGTTTGGAAAATAGTTAAATGTGGTTTATAGTTTTGACAGTATTTTCCCTTGACTTGTTTGCTCTGCGATGGTGGAGATAAACACAAGCACATGGGAGGGGGGAGGAAAGTCACGCATTCAAGTAACCTTTAGGTACGAGTCACAATGGGTATAATGAATCGAACTAAATGTTAGAAGCAGGAAAAACAACCACTGATCTCGTATTCAAAATATACATACTGTTACAATAGAAGTCAATGCTGATGAATGTAAAACATCAACATATAAAAAGATTGACCACATAATACATTCAATTTAGTAGCATTTAACAGCCACTTAGATTTAAATGACTGAAAATAGTGTGTATCTTCCCACTATAAAGTCAATTAAGCAACCCCCGACAATGGAATAGTCTGGCCATGCTTATAATCTTCTGATTTAGATCCTAGCTCATCCATATTGTATTGCATGGGATTATCAGGTGCAAAAGAGAAGTATTTTGGACGCACTGGCACAACTTGTTGTGCAGATCTTGCCAACATACGCTTGCCACTTGTTGAAAAATACAGCCTTTTTGGAAATGAGAAGTGAAAAAAGACAAACAAAGAAAAAACCTCACCTTCACTGCATATGCCTTGCCCGCGATTTCCACTAATATATATATATATATATATATATATATATATATATATATATATATATATATATATATATATATATATATATATATATATATATATATATATATATATATATATACGTGTGTATGTGTATAAATGTTTATACGTATATATATATATATATATATATATATATACATACATATATACAAACATACATGTGTAAAAATTCTACACTAGAGAGACCATGTTATCCACATTGAGTATGTGAAGACCTCTATAACGTGAGCATATTCTTTAACATTTTTATTTTTATTAACAGGCTTTAGCATGCACTCTTACTTTGTCAGAGTCATTCAGACGATTCCCACTGGAGTTGACTAATTTTATGCTCACGAGGATCAATCTTTCTGGTCAACAGCCATAGGTTTTCTTTTGCTTTTCGTGTAAATGATATCATATTTATATATGCAAGTAGGGCATTCAGTATTCCTAATGATTCTTGAACATTGCAATTCTTTGATTCTTCCCCAGGTAAATTGCATATCCGATACATCCAATATTATCTTGCTCTCCCGAAATGTTTTATTCAAGTAGATAATCCATTCACAATGAAGAACTTACCACCGCGACCTTGACGCTATCATATTGGAAACATAATATGCGTTTTACTGCTGTTGTAGGCGATTGCGCTGCCTGAGAACTGAACATAGTATGTAAATGTACACTGTGAGTTTGATTGGACTACTTTTGCAGACTTGGATGCATGCTTAATATGGCACAAGAGTTCACCAATGAAACGCTTATGTATGATGCCATTCAAGCATCTGCAAAAGAACTGAATGTTCACATTGATGATTATACGACAGTTGAGAGTACAGTTGTTGAAGGTGCTGGCTGTAAGTATTAACTGTATTACTTCCACCGTAAAAGCAGAATAGTACCAGTAGACAATATGTCACTTTTGACAGCTTTCACGTTTTTGGTTTCTACTCTACGCTTGTAGAGATTCTTTGCCCAATATTAAATTCAACATTTTACAAGAAAGTAAAGCGCTATAATGCGCAGATATTTTGTAAACAAGGATAACAAATTTCGGCATCACGAGTCTCCTCTCTCCAAACATAAAAGCCGATGAAGTGAACAGTTTTATACGTGTTAATCATGTTAATGTGTGTAAAATATGCATACTCCATAGTGTGTAGTTATTATTTATCCAATTGCATATTTGTCCAATCAATTAAGATATATAGCTATAAACAACTTACTGTGCTTTGAATTTTTGAATAGAAACATAAATAAAAATCAAAATCAGGATTAGTATCTTTTATATACGATATATATATATATATATATATATATATATATATATATATATATATATATATATATATATGTATATATATGTATATATATATATATATATATATATATATATATATATATATATATATATATATATATATATAATATGTCTTTGAGATGAGATATTGTTAACCATGATATGTAAATCTGAAACAAAAAAATAGAATAGTTTTACATTATCATCCTTTTTCCGGTTTTAAACAGTGAAGACTTTCCGGCTCCACGAGCAACACTATATTCTATTCATAGAAGTGTCACGGAATGGGCAGCAGATACTTCTGAATGCTGCTCACAAGAAAGTGGTGGGTATTATAGTTTTCTGCATGTTAGCGATTCATAAACAACATCTGTAAGCCAGTAAAATCTTTGAACGTCATGGAAACAGCGTCCAGTATTGCATAGATATATGATTATATTTTCCAATTAGATCTTGTGGAGGCAAAATCCGAATTACACATGGTGGGACCTTGGCTTTTTATATGACTAATTTAATATTAGATTTGGATAACAAGTTGTGGATCCATTTTTTCAGTGCCATATTTTGGACTGAATCAACAACTTTCCTCGGCGCATTTCGGCAGCGAAGTTAGTCATGCAACTATAGCCATGTCGGTACTTGAATTAAAGGTCTTTTACAAGGAACATGAATCTAGCACCGTTTTTATATTTCAGAGCAGTTCTTTCTAGTAGTTCTACTTTAGTCGCAGTTGGTACTAAGAGGTTAAATTGTAAGACAAAGCACAAGCCTTGTATAAAACATTCTTCTAACTCCTGGTAATTCTGAATATTTACTAAAGAACAGGATTCTATGAGATGTAAAATCCTCGACTTGTAAGATGATTATACATTTTGTCATTGTAGATTGTTTATTTCACGTTTGCACATTATATTATGAATACATGCCAGAATATTTCAAAAGAACTAAAATGAAATGTACAGACAATCTATTACCAATATTTTAATGACCATTCCCCTATGTTGAAATGTTAGAACTGTGGACTATTGACCCATCCATGCAGATGTTTATTGAAAAAAAAAAAATGACGGACACATTTAAAACGAATATTTTAATCCAAGTGGATCAGTTGTATTTTTTTCAAATGATCAACAGTATGTCTCAGCACGAAGAACAGTTCCGATATATGCTGAGACATGCTGTCTCGTTTTATACTAGAAAGAGAAAACAATATGATGACGAAAATTATAAATATAGGTAAGACAACGCGGTACTCCAAGGGTAATGTGTATAGAATAACAAGAGCAAAAAAAAAAAAACAAAAAAAACAAAACAAAACAAAACAAAAAACACAAATTAGGACACCATGGGAATCCTATATGAAAAAAAACATAAATAAACACCCTTGCGAATTTTTAAAAAAAAGGATGAAACTGTACAACCAAGGTTAATCATGAAATAGATTTAAAAAGGGGAAATTGAGCAGCACGGTTTACACATTTTTAATATACAAGATGAAGGAAACGTTGTCATGCATTCTAAGGAGTATTTTAAGCGCATAATTTTGTCCATTGTTTTGTCTATATATTGGAAGCTGTTACTCATACTCGATATTTTTTTTGCTTGATCAATATTTACGAGAATATTTTAAGCTTTTCATTCTGAGTTAAAGCTAAGCAACTCTTTGGCATGATAGTTCCGATTCTTCAACTTGACTTCTCCAAAAGTGGCCATCAGGGAGGAACTACTGCGATGTTTTTTTGTTTTTTTGTTTGTTTTTTTTTAAGTTTCCTGATCACCCAAGTATCATGACATTCTTCTGTACCTACTTTAAAAAACAAGCAAAGTTTTGCTTTTGCAATAAAAGAACAGGAAAGAAAGAAAGATAGAAAGAAGGGAAGATAGAAGAAAGAAATTAAGAGAGAAAGAAAAAAGGACAGAAGAAAGAAGGAAAGGAAGGAAAGAAAATTAAAGGCCTGGCTGTTGTTTTGTTTTATTTTAGTTTGACGATAAGCTACGCGCAGGGCACGAGGGCTATGACATTATGAGAGGAGGCAAGATCAGCGTGATGGAAGTGTTGCAGGTACAAAAGGGAACATTTGCGCGTCTCAAAGCTGCTATGACCAGCAAATCATCAAACCCACAGTTCAAGATGCCGAGGGTTTTGAGAAAGGAGGAGTTCTTACAAGTACTTTTACAGAGTAGTGTCTGAGAAATTATGCCTGGAATGTACTGCAGAAAAGTTGTCGCATTATTTTGTTGAAACACGTGGTACCCTTTTGGTGCAAAAAAGCCCGGTGCAAATTGTGTTGAGTAACACAGACAAACTATCTTTATTATGTTTGTATTCGATTGGTGATTGCAGAACATAGGGAGACAATGTTGGAAAAATGAAAAATATAATGAAAGTCAGACTTGAAAAACGCACGGTACTTTCATGTGGAATATGGTGGGCTTAGATCTTTTTTTATTGACTCAGTAATCTGCACCATCTTTTTATGCCGACATACTGTCAACACCTACCCTCATAAAATAAATATTACATGACTATTCTCAAGGCCATACAGTATATAGGGCACTTCTGATCAGTATATGTTGATTTTAGTGAAGTTTATTGACATTATGAGCAATCAACCTCACTCAATTTTTATAATTTATATTTTACTTTGCAAATACTGCGTACAAAAGTAATTACTGCAAATGTACGCAAATATGTTGTGCACTTTTGTTTATGTGAGGTAACGGTGATAGCGTTTGCCCAAACAGATGGTTGCCATAGCAAGACTCTGTGGCCAAAATATTCGTATTATCTTCAAATATGTATATAAATTTTACCTATTAATATGCTTTACAGCTGACATTATTTCATTTCCTAAAGATCCAATCAACATTTTCCCCAAATTATGATACTGAGTAATCTTTTGTACGTTTTATTAATTAAATCATATTTGCAGTTCATGTGGTAACCAGAGTATAAGTCCACTTATACACTAACCCTTATAGCAATGTATGCTCACGGTGGTCTGCAAATATACGGACCGCAATTTGAAGGTAATATCCGACATGACAAAGTCATTTCACTTCTGGGTCAAATATTGGAGACATATGCATTCCTAAATAATAAACCTACATGCTTAACTGACCACAAGCTTTTGCAGAATCTGTCTGCACTAAAGATGGAACTTTATATTGAAAGCTGTTGTATAAACACAATCATTTGGGGTAAAAATATGGTGGTGGTTGTGTGTGTGGTTTTTTTTTTTTTTTGTGAAAAATATGCAAGATAAAGTGGTCAAAGTTGTGTTATTTTGATCTCAACATACGTATCTACAAAAATGTGTCAGGGATTTTTCATAACTGCATCTTGATTTTTTTGGGGGGGGGGATATAAAAATTGGAAAATGCCTGATTTTGTCAAAATTTATACAATTTGTGGACTCTTCATTTGTGACACACATTTAAAAAACAGCTGTTTCTTTCTTCGAAAATCCCTTATTTGGTTTTGCTCTAAAGAAATTTTTAGAATAAATCAGTTTGTATATAATCAAAATCAAATTATTTAATTTTCAGAAATACCCGCATGAACTGGACATTTGGCACAAATATCGAATGTCTGTTATCAAGATTAAAAGGTAAACACCAGATATGACCTGCTGGATACAATAAATAATGCCCCAAGTAATATTGGGTCACAGTATTTGCACATCGGCTTAAACGTTTTTGTAGTTACGTTAAATCTCATTTTATTTCACAAAACAGTGATTTATACTGTTATGTATGTTCATATTCCTAACTCTTATTTAAGTATAACAGAACATAATAATGAGTTCTAATGTAATTTATATGTGACAAGTACCTGTGTATGTTTTTAATCACTATTATTCTCACAATGTGTAGTAGTATCTTTTGACCATGTTAATATTGCCATTATCTTGTAACAATTCTGTGTGGAGTGGCTTTTACGGTAGCGACAGCTTCGATTGCCTGAATGAAAGTCTCCCCGGCCAAATCTGAATTATTTGTATATGTTATATTGCCCACCTGTATTTTTTGGCCAATAACTGTTTCTGAGTCTGACTCTAACACAGTCCATTGACTACCACGCTTTCATTAAAAGTATTTTCTTAGTTTCTTCATATTGTAATGGGACTAGAAGTACTAAATTTGGACAACTGATAGAAAATATATGTGTCTAACAAAATGTCCCAAAATCTCTACAAGAACAAAATTACCAAACCGTTTTGACATTACGTTCCGATTATAGTTGATTTATATCTAAGCATCGCCCACTTTATCAATTTACGTAATATAGGGCTAAGTGAAAATAAAAAACGCTGGTGAGATTTTCATTAACGTATTCAGTCAACCATACATTGGACAAGGGGTGCATGTTATATGTATGTTTACTGAATTAAAGTAGTATGTTTACAGTAACATTTAGTATATTTGGCATCTTTATGAAGCATATTTACCCTGCAAAATTTGAAACGGATTGCTAATACTTTAGCAGGGTACATTAGCACAGGGGATAATGCGTGATAAGTCTATCCACTGCATCTGGTTGAAGCCCCTCAAGCATTGAGGATAAAAGGGAGTGGATTCACGCATTAGGTTTCAGGTAGAGGTCGTGACCTCTGGCCTGACCCGTGACCTGGCTTCTGAGTGACTACTGGCTGCATCACCTGATTGCAGACTTACGATATCCTTTCCTGACCAACTGCCAACAAACTGACCTATCAGTGACCAACTGTGAACAAAGTGACCTATCAGTGACCAAAGCTGACTCCCAATTGGACAGTAAATGAGTCCATTTTCTACCCAATCTCAATCAATATCTACAAAATAGCTGTCAATGCAGGTTTTTTTTTTATTTATTTATTTTTTTTAGCTTAAACTTCAATAACATTACCCAGCAGCTTGAAAGAAGACCCAGCACTCTTGGTTGCCGCCAATCTATGGGTTATTTGTTTTTGTTTTGTTTTTTGCTTGTTTTTGGTTTTTTGCTTCGTTTTGTTTTTTGTTTTTTGTGTTTTTGTTTGTTTGTTTTTCTTTGTTTGTTTGTTTTTGGGGGTGTTTTTTGTTTGTTTTGTTTTCATTTTGTATAGTTTTAATCTTAATTATTGACCAAATATTCCTTCCTTATATTCTATTGTAATATCTCAATTTTGGGGGGTTGCGTTTTTAACTTTTTAGATACTTTTTTTCGTTCAGATGATTTGTTAGTCAGCTGAGCTTATAGGATGGGTGGTGATCTTTCGCCCATCCACCTATTTACATTTCACTTTTCTAACGTTTCCAGTTCACAGATCATATTTTCTTCAAACTTGGTGGGAATGTACCTTGAGTGGGTCTTTTCCAAGTGTGTTCAAATGGTGAAGGTTCAATTAATTTTCGATTTTTGATGAATTATTTGTTCATTTTTCTTGACAAAATCTTAATAACCCTCCGAATCTGCTCCACCAATTGCTCGGCAATTGCATAAGGACAGTTCTGGAGACCTGTAGACCTTAAATAATAGTTTTGAAGACATTCGACTTTAAAATCTTCAAGTGTCTTTAAGTAGCATGAATGTTGGAGCTTTTGTTTGTGGTTCTTTGGATGCGCATAGTGCACAAACGTACGAATTGAAATTGGAATGCTACCTCTGCCTGTAAAAGTTTTGAAGATTACCGAACAGGGTTATGCAGTATGTAAACATGTGAAACATTACTCGTTGCACAACTGAATACCAGGGCCTCGTTTTGACGATTTGATTGTCAAATGAAAATGTAGATTAAAGTTTATTATTCGTAAATATTAGTTCTCTAAAGTTCTGAAGTAAACAGAGATTGTGTCCAACTATACACCGTGAAGCCTCTGTTTGCTTTGAAATTTAATATTGATATAGGACTGCGTCTTAGGTCTCTCCGAAGCAGAGATGCTTGGTAAACTATGAAGTGAATTGCATGTAAAAACTGGTGTGCATAATTAGCAGAAGTTTTACATGATTGTGATTTCTTTCTAATTTAATATTGAAAGGAAACTGTATGTTTGGTATACATGATCGAGAAATGCTGAGAAAAAGTACTATTCTGAAATATACACAAATCGCTCAGACCTGAATACCAGAGACCTCATATTTTGGTATGTGATTCAAAATTGAAAGGAAATTGCGTATTGAAGTATATATATGGTGGTGAAATGTCAAATGAAGTACTGAATTATGTGCAGACCTTGCACAACGTAATGAGTATTTATAGGTGTCAATTATATATAGTCAATAAATGCTAGGTAAAGTACTAAGGTATACACAAATTAAGCATGTGTGATCCGAGGTGAAGAGTTTACAACACGGTTTTCCACAATTGAACACTGCCTCACTTGTGCTGGACCGTGTTGAGTTGTGGAAAAATACTGAGAGCTGAATGCATAGTTAAGTGCATGTGATCGAGAAAGGTTAGGCAAAGTGCTGAACTGTACACAAAACATACATACATGCATTCATACATACATACATACACACATACATACATACATACATACATACATACATACATACATACATACATACTTCATTCTCTGATTGTTAATGTATGTATTTTCAGAATTAAAAAAAACATACACAGGCACAAACAAAACCGAAAAAACGTCCAATTTTGATGTAGGATTTAATACTGGAATGGAAATATCGCCTGCTTTGGGTATTATATCATTGAAAAATGTAAGCTTAAATAATGATACATGCATGCATGCGCACACACATACAAACATATTTAGAGACTCTGAACAAATCACTGTCAGAAGCTTTATATGTTTTTATTTATGACGTAATGCTTACACATATTGGAACCAGAAAGCGTACTTGATCCTGACATCTTACTCAATATCAAAACTACCGTACTTTTTTCGATGATGTAATACGGAAATATATAATTGAAATTAAAATGTTCATAATATATCATAAAGAAACATAAAGTTAATTATCAACACATCGCCGAGCACAGCTGTCGACATTAACAGCTGCACGTAAATTTCGTCTGCTTGGTCCTTTTTTATTTTTATTTTTAATTCTGCAGTTTCACAACAACAGGAATGTTCGTACGAAAATAGGACTGAAGATCGATTATAATCTGGTTCCATTGTCAACAGGTTTTTCTGCAGTGCTCTGGGCACTGTGTATTCAGAGCGCGCTGGATACAATCTGGTAACTCTGTCTTCCAATATGACTCTATGAGGCTAAAGTAAGTAAGTGTATTTTTGCTTCCCGAATAGGCTATGGAGGTATGGTCAGAATGGGAAGAATGTAGTGCCATACCAGGGCAGCACAACTTACCTGAAAGGATGGCCTGTGGTTCCCTCATGTGCAGGAAAATGTAATTAACTACTGCATTAAGTTTGGTACAGAGCCAGTTTGGATTTTGCTTACATCCAAATAGTGTGCGAGAGAGTGGTGCCAACTTTATCAAAGATGTCTCTGAAGCTGAAGTAATCCATGAGCCAGGCATCACTGGCGTCGCAATAGGGAAGGCATAAACGTGCAATTGCAAATGAATATCATTTAATCACGTTTGTAACAATAGAAAGTTCCAACTATAAAATAGAATTTGTATGGCTTTGTATACTTTTTGCTTTAATTAGAAAATTAGATAAAAAATTAAAAAGCGAAAAAAAAAAACACACACACACACAAAAAACCAAAAAAAACCCCAAAACAAGAAAAAAAACCCACGAAGCCTTGAAAACGGGCAATATTGCTTCCTAACTAATGGACATATACATATTCATATTCTTGCAAACCGAAACAGCCCTATTTTGGAGTTTGTTCTATCTAGTGAACAACCTTCAAATAGATAAAATGACAACAGTTGGGGAGAAAAGTAACATTGAAATAATATATAGTTTCTAGATCGGTCGCCATCATTATTGATACTGATAGCAGACACAAAACCACCATTATAATCGAATTGTTTTGCTAAATTCTGCAAAATAATCACAATCGTGTCACATATTCGACAATCGCAATATTGTTCCGACATTTCTGGAAATCTTTCAAGATGTGTAGGCATAAAATGCCGATGTTTTTTCTGCAGGAGGCCTACTGGAAATCGTAATACACTACATGTACAAGTGGCGTTTTGCTTGACTATGTTAAAAGTTACTAATGTCCCTTTTTCACTGTTAGCTGATGTGCCATTTACCCCAAACTTGGTCTGCTGTTAAATTAATCCGCCTAACGCTCTTATTGTTGGCCGTAGCAACACTTTATCAAGCAACGCCAATACCACTATCTACGTTGAAGTCTTCAGAAAGTAAGTTACCATACCACGTTGACAGTGTTCTGCCATTGTTATGGTAACGTCCCAACAGAGGTAGCTCCTATGTTACAAGATCAATTAAACTGTCTTTGGCTCCAGATCTTGATCCTTCATACAATAACGATGATAGCCATTATGCATATCGTATGGAAAGCCTAAGACAGTAACGTAAATGCACTTCTGGGCGACACAAATCGTTACAAGATCTCCCAAAGATAATATAAATCTAACAAGAAATTTGCTGATGCATTTATGATACAATTGGTGTGTACATTTCGTATCCTTGCAATTTTGTTCTATTAGTGGTCATTGTATGCACTACATGTATTCGGTCACCGTAAAAATATTCAAGCTGGTATTTTTTTCAGTCGACTGACATCAACTATAGGCCTAATCTGCATTGATGCTACGCATGACTTCGAATGTCTACTTGGGTGTTCAGATGTTGCCTTCTAACCAGACTAAGTTCCGCGTTTCCTTTTGCATTAGACCCGGGAACATATTCCTAATCCGACTTAACAGTTGAAAATATCAAGAACATATTTCGGTCAGCATGCGAACTGCGACCATTGCTTGCTTTCAAACAAGATACCCACTAGCATAGTATCTGCAGCCGCTCGTTCAGTTGCCACACCTGCTTTTGGTTTTGTTTTACCTCCTGTGAACTTAAAGATACTTATTTCTTACTTGAGCGCTTGATGTCCACACGAATTGACAGCTTATGACCAATTAATACTGTGCTGCTACAGTCAGCCGTATTCTCCTCCTTTTCAAATTTTCGGACTTATTTTCATGTATATATTGTTCTTCTGTGTTCACAGACACGAGATATATATTTAGGGTAGTGTCGAATCCATTTAGACTACTTTTTGCTTCCATTTTACCTCAACCGACTTGTCAGTTAACGTGGCGGTATCAGTCTCCATGTGCTTGTCGTCCGTCGTCAACAATTGACGTTGTTGACTTCTCAAAAAGCCATTAGTCAGATTCACTTTAAACTTGGCGGCGATGTTTCTTGGGCAGATCCCTACCACGTTTGTTCAAATGGTTATGCTTCAGTAATTGTTTTTATTTTATTATGCTTAGTTTTTGTTCATTTTGGGGGAAAGTCTTATATCTCCAAGAACACCGAGCCAATGGCTTAGAAATTGCATAAGGACGCTTCTGTGGACCATCAGACCTTAATTTATTCAAGGGTATTGCTGCATTTGTTTCCTAATGTTTTATGAGTGTTAGTGTGTTTTGTCAGCTTTTGAACTTTTCTCCAGAGCACCATAGTAGGACTATTTAAAACTATTCTCACTTATAATTGAACTAAAAACACTCCTAGTTTGCATATTTGTGTGAGATATCTTGGAAATTTCTAAAATTATGTGATGTTAAATTATTGAAAAACATTTCCCGCCCTCATGGATGACGTATTTGTTGTCCATTTTTGCGTCCGCGCTTAGACACCGAGTATGAACAATCTGGGACAAAACGGACACCTGATGCAAAGACTGCCTCTCTGATTACAGACATCGTGAAAATGAGGAGTTAAAAACACCCCCCCCCCCCCTCCACACACACAAGGTAAATCACAAATTCTATCTTCCCAGTTGCAGGTACTTTGCATCATCAAACAATAGCTGGAAATTGTTTCTCTGTTGTTTTGATTCAAGGCCCCAGCTTAATTTGTTCACAAGATGTGCTGGGCAGTGGCAATAGAAACTGTTTTCTATGGTGTGTGCCCCCCCCCCCCCCACAAGATAATCACATAAACCTTATCTTCCCAGTTGCAGGTAACTATATAAATATGCAATGTTTGCAATTGTGCTTGATACATCGTCCGTCGTACAGTATTGCCGCATCTTTCATAATCTCTTCTGAACAAGTCTTTTCCCTCATTCCCCTGACGCCACATGTACACAAATAAATACCCCTGCACCACCGACTGTCTGATACCCAATTTTGCCATACTCATTTTCATTTTCTGCCAGGCACCCTCTTTTGAATTTGTGTGACATCCCGTTCTGGGATCTTTGAAATTTTATCCTGTCATTGACGGCCACATGTGTGTACTAATAATCTATAGATAAGTTTGCTATAAGGTCCCCAACAGTCCGAATATATTATAGAACCGGGTGCTGTATACTTTTGTATGATAGGGTTCAATGGCTCAATTGTTCTGTTAGGAACTGTCAAAGCAAAACAGCTTTTTTGTTCTCTCTCTCTTTCTCTCTCTTTCTCTCTCTCTTTCTCTCTTTCTCTCTCTCTCTCTCTCTCTCTCTCTCTCTCTCTCTCTCTCTCTTTCTCTCTCTTTCCAGCAAAAGAACGGGGTTTGTGATCTCTCCCTCTACTGTACTTGCGTGTTTCGAATTTTGATTCGTCGATCTGCACAATTATATTTGCTCTTCCGATCTGTTTCCCACTCTCCGTTTCTTTGAGTTCGGCCTCCTGGCACACTTGTCTTAACAGAGACGCCCCAGTCCACATTTGTGTGATCACTGATATTTAGTTGTGCTGCTATTTGCCTTCCTGTTATGCTCATGAAAACCCACATGTACGTATATTCACTTAATTCTTCCAGGGTCAAAATTAACTCAGCGAACCAAGTTCCGTGTCATATGCTCTATGGCACATTGTGACTTTTGGGCTTCTTTTTGTGGCATCGCCACATCATGCCATCACTCCCCATAATACTGGCATTTACAGGTTTCATAATCTCTCCACACTCATGACAAATTCCTTTCGTAGAAAAACCACACTTCTTTCATCAAAAAGTTAGGGTATACATTAACTGGCACGACTCGGGTTGATAAATAACAATGCAAATATGTACAAAATATGTATTTTTAATGAGCATGATCCAACTATTTCAAAGTTTATCAAAATTTCATTCTAGTAATCTAATTGTAAAATTAGCATTTAATGTGTCGAGTATGATATACGATTCCTACACAAATATGAGAAAATGCTCTTTATATGGTCAATTACAATCTAACTGTAAACTTTGCTCAGAAATAATGTGCACCAATGTGGCTGAAAAACGCGTCACAATATTTATTTATCTATTTTGGTTTTCTCCCTATATCGTTGAAAATGGAAGGGAGTTACGAATAGGCACACATTATATTAACTGTCATTATTCCAAACTACTACCGATAAAGAGAATCCATGGGACGCCTTTTTTTGGCCATACATATGCCCGTTAATTGTATGCAAATATTCCATAGTTTGAAAAACATGCAAAGAGGTATTTCCGCCTTTGTATGGACACATGACATTTCATATGTAGGTCACAAATGTTAAAATTTCATTACAAATAGAGCACAAAGTTGAATGTTCGGCTTGATTTTAAAAACTAAAGATCGTGCTCTTTGGAAAAATATGCGCTTCTTAAATAGTTGCATAAAAATATTTCAATCACTGAGCCCTGCTGAATTGATAGCACCCACAACAGATATTGGTATATCTCATGTCCCTCAGATTTGAACACAAACGAATACAAAGTCTGAACAGGACCAAAACATCTAATAGCCCCCATTCTTCACGATTGTTTTAGGGTTATACGAAAACTATATCACACCATGATTCAGGGTAAAGTTATGCAAGCAACATTTTTAGGTGAAGTTTTGAAATATGACAGGTAGATAACTGGATCCTGGGCTGACAGATGAGAATTGACAGCATAATTGCAACTGACTAAAAAGGTATCAGAAATGTTCTTTTCGTCGCACCTCAAAAAGTCAGAAACATTTTACGCCAAACATTTGTTGAGTTGTCATTGAGTTGTGCTCTTCCGTATCCAATGTATGTATCCCTCTTTTGAATGCCAGGTATGTCCCCAAAATATATAGAACAAAACGTCATGATCCATATCCCTGCTTCAATATGAAAAGTTATATTTCTGCTTAACAAGACTCTCTTTTTGCTTTTGATGTGCTTTTGTTTATGTAAAATTTTCTTGGGATCCCTTTTCAAACTACATATTTTCAAACAAAACATTTTAAAAACAAAAGAGAACTTTCGTATTTCAGTAACATTTGAACAAATCTGAGCGGGATATTTTTATAGACGGGTGCCATGTAAACATATGTGTATATATATTCTGAAACCCGGCACAACACAAAAACTCCACGAGAAGTACATTTCCACACATTTTGTGTCACTACATGGCATCCTTTTATTAGTTTCGGAAAACTAAAAGTTTTGCACAAGTTTTATGATTGGCTACTGCGAGGCCGTATAAGTCATGTAATCCGCCATTGTATTAAAGCAAAATGTAAACATTTTTTGTGTCTTTAAATACTGTACAGAAGGCGTCATTCTCTGGAAGTGAAGTGAATTTTGCGCAATTCACCCTGAAAGTACTGCTAAGCTATACAAGGCAGAATTCAACTTCAGCGTTGGGAATGAAATCACTTTTAATGTACATCATTTGTGCCGTACATGAGGACGCTGCGTTGCTACTGGTGCCAGTCGCTGACGCGTGTGTCATCTTTGTGCATCGTAAACTATTCTTGAACTTTAGTGAAACTGAGACTGGAATCAACAGAGGTTGTAGAGGTAACAATATATAAGGTGCAAAAAAGAAAAGTGTAGCTTAATTTTTGCTCTTATCATATGTGTTTGGTTCCACCAAGGACTGACACCTGAGAAACCAAGGCCAAGGCGGAAGACAGAACACGATCCAGCGCGCATTTTACCTGAATTAGGATACGTATAACGAAGGACAAGGAGCGGTACAATTGGTCTCAACATGCACACACTTGATAAAAATGATTTAATCAACTGAATGCTTAAATATATTTTTCCAAGGTTAAAAACACATAAAAAGTCCCCCAAACCAAACCACGAAAATATTGAAATGCGCAAGACATAGACCACCACGTTTTGCCCACGTAAAACCCACGATTAAAGAATTTTAAACGTAATGTTAACTCGTGAACTCAAATAGATTGTTTCAGGGTTGCAGTAAAAAAAAAAAAAAAAGAAAAAAAAGAAAACTATCTATCACCGTAGGTCTTCAGCTTTATTAAATAAATAACGCATTACAAAAGGTGTTCAACGTTTGGGATACGTTAACAGTATGACTGTACGGACTTGCCAACAAAAATTGCCTTTTTGTCCCCTTTAAGTGTGTGTTGTTCCCGTAGCTTGAGTTTTGGTGTGTTTGCTGTTTGCTGAAAGTGACTGCGTTGGGGCCTGCTCCATATGGTTACAACGTAGAATGCTTGAATATGTTTTTCTGAAATTTCTGAAATTGTATAAAGTCCATATTACTTATAATAGAATAACATTGGATAAGATATGCACGCGTAAGCGAAAAAACGAAATTGTTTTCGGTATGAATGCGTACACTCAGCGTAATCTGAAAAAAGCAACAACCCATCAATCCCTAACCCGACAATACGAGCGTAAAGTTTTGTAAACATGTTTCAAGGACCAAACTAACTACTGCCGGCAAAACACAATTAGTAAACGGATTCCATTATGACCCAGATATATGACCTTGTAACCTACCTTTACATAAAATAGGCCTGAGTGTGGCAGCCTTCATTTATGTGTTTGTGAGGTCCCATGAAGCAAAAAAAAACAAAAAAAAAAACAAAAAAACAAATCAAAAACAAAAAAAAACAAACCCAAAGAAGTCACAGCTCAGAGATGGCTAGCCCATTGACATATAAGCTTAAGTTTAACCTACATACACGACTCATGTAACCCAATTTGACTACATGACATGCATTGTAGGTCTGATATAGTCCATATGTTTCACAACATAATGCCAAAGCACAGGAAAATTAAACCTACGAATTTCGGATGCAGATATAACCAAGCTTAAATCTTAAATATAGGAATGATTTTCCTTCCCCCGTAAAATAGCAAAATTGCCTAGAGCAGTTGGTTAGCGGATAAGGACGGCATATTACCTCTGACACGTACAACACACGCAAACAAACCGGTATTTCCTTGGAGCATGCTGCCTGGTTGACGTTTGAAAATTGACAGAGAACAATGGATTATGTTTTTCATACACTCACTCATGCAGTAATGCATCCATGTTTGAATATTATACTGATACTCAACCTTGAGCAGAATGGGTAAATGTAAGGGTTTATACAGCTGTTAGCCAGTCCCAACAGGTAGAGATCAAATAGAATGCCCTCTGATACCCTGGAGTTAATTGATAAAGGTCCCGTCAGAAATTGCATTTTGGCCAAGAAGTTGAATATGATAGAAGGTGTCCAACAAATAAAGAATATCACTACAACAATAATCATCATCTTTATGACCTGTAAAATGAAAAAAGAAAGATAAAATTAGATAAAAGAAAAACTTCAGACGGAACAATTTTGACATGTACATATAGATATTTATGAAAGTATGCATGAATAGCATGGAAGAAGTATGTACGTTTTGTGAAGAGGTAATGCAATATTTATCTCCCGTGAATTATTTACGTGATTTAAAGGCTTAACGACCTATAGAACTGGGTAAGCTAAGTGTAATGTTAGATGGAGGGACCGAAATTAAATCTTTCAGTGCCAACCAAGTGTTAAGTCGAACTACGAAATTCACATTAGTCTGAATTATCATTGGGATCTCAGATTCACTTTCCTCGTAAAAAAAAAACCCTTTCATTCAAGTACCACATAAAGGCCCAATGGTCACCATTGTTCTGGCCCAACGGCCAGGAAAGAAGGATAATATGAATGAACACAACTCTGAAATAATTGGGGCTGCTGAGTTGTGGGTGCCTTGATCTCTTTCGGCGACAACGTCTACTTAAGTCGAACTACATAGAATGAACTGTCCTGCATTATAATGACGATGCTAGATCCAGATTCCTTGTAAATAGACCTTTCTTTCAACTACCAGCATGTCTGTACTTAAAAGGAATATACTAGTCCAGGTCAATAGCTTTCCGAAGAAGGCTCTTGACTCAGTCCAAAATGTGGCAATGAAAGAGATATACCAATGGTGCACAACATCAAGTGCACAGGTCACATTCAACTTTCCTGGTCAGAAAGAGACTGAGTAACCTGGGTGAAGTGTGCGCAACCCGCGCCAAGGAAAGCTATTAGCCCGGGGCGTGCAATGTTGATAGGTCTTACCAACAATTATCAGCATAAAATTCAATTATATTAAGAGAGGAAACGTTTTCTTGTAAAAACCTCCTTCATGTGTTTTCTACCAGTATCGTCAAGTGGTGTACAGCAGTACGATAGATAAATATATGTTAACTAGAGGGACGAGACAAACTGCCTCTCATAACAAAGGAAAATTATCATTATGGTAGTCATTTTATTGCAAAAGTTATTAATATTTGACTTTTTTAAGATGGGAGCTGGGAAGCTGACGTTTTCTGAGGCGGCGGACTTTGCTTTAGTCTAATGCATCCAATTTTACCGTCAACATGATACAGCTATATTTTTCTGGATTCTTCTAGATTTGTAGTAAACAGAAGTAATAAATTTAGGAGTTGTTCATGCGATGTCTGTAGCCAGTTTGCGTTTTGGCATGGTTTTCATATTTATCATGGGTCTTTGACCAAAAAGGGTTTTTTAAGGCTTTGAAAAGTACAGATTTATAAAAACTTCGTATGAATAAATATCTGTCATATGTTCAAATATTTGTTCAAATCTTTGAGCACATCAATTAATATTTGATTATGTCATCAAATGGATCATATGATAAAATGGAAACTAATTTAAAGAAATCAGTAAAGGTTCCTTCAACATATTTTATAATATGTTCAAATATGATGCACTTGTCACAGAGATGATGAAAGCTCCAGCTGTCTTGCATGCGATGGCAACTGCCGGAATGCCTATCGCATGCATGGCAGACCGACAATTTTCATCAGCGATAAACAAAACATCGAGGTTGGTCTCCATCAGTTTGGGACAAGACACCAGTATTTTGCAAGTTGAAAACTGTTATCCACTTCTATTTTTCATGACAGTAATTCTATGTTGCCAATATAACATCTTATCCTCTTTAGATGTTCAATGGTTATTGCTTTATGGCTGCTCAAGACTTCCTGTGTCTGGCGATGCTCATGCTGATAGACGTGTCAGGGTTTGGGCGGTTTTAAACTTGGACTGATTTTTAACCCCGATATTGACACTTATTGGTCTCACTACTAGTAGATAGCTTGTGAATTATTGACGAGGTGATCATCAAGTCGAATACAGGCGAAATTGTGACCAGGCACTATTCCCGCTCTCCGATGCTAGTCTGGTCGCACTGATGAGTTCCTGCCCACCCATATTGCTGATTCCAGTCCCACGGACATTATCGCGCGGAAAAATAGCTGTTGTTTTGGAAAATGCTGGCAATATAAATATTTTTTCAATGAAAAAGGTATTTGTAATAAGGTAAATACACACTATGCCGATACAATGCCAAGTCAATACACACATGTACTCTTCCTTTTGGGACAGGCATGAAGGAACGAGAAGCGGGTAATTGCATGCTTAGAATCCATTTTGTTTGTGGGGAAAGCTAGCCCACTGCATTTGATCCGGTCGTAAGACACATTTGATCACATGTTTAAATCCATTTGTTCTTACGATAAATCTATTTCGTTATATCTTTAATTCTTTAACATTTGTTCATGTGAACAACATGTGTGGGATCATACATTCAAATATTTAACTGTATTTTTAACTTTCCTACATACGTTCAAATATTTGAGATAAAATATTTGACCATATGATCAAATATTTAAACATATCATTAGTATTTGAATATATGACCAATATGATCGAATGCATTTAGTCATATAACTACATGCAATCAATCATATGTTCAAATTTAGGAACAAGATAAAATAATGCACATGAAAATCGCTAACGGCAAAAAAGTCCAAACAATCCATGTCTCGTTGTTAAGATATTAAATTGACAATCTTTTCCCCCTTTCATGTATACTTTATCGTTTCAAATATCAAAAATGATTCCAGAAATGATATCTCGTTATCTAAAGCATAGCGTAGTTATAAGTTAGCAAACAAGCTCTTGCAAACATGGAGAGACCATGAGACTAAAACAAAACATTGCGAAAGAAAGATGTATAATCGAACCTTGACGCGTATATGTGTGAAGCATATATTTATGTCATGATACCCGGGGGTTTTCCGTGAAAGCCAGGGTTTTGTGTGAATGTCGTAGGCATTGGGTTTGGCATATGTCATTATGGAAATAGAAATTCTGGGGGTTCTGGGATAGTTGTAGATTCCACAACATTTATCATTGTCATTACGGAAATAGAGTTTCTGCTGTTTTAGGGATAGTCGTGGAGTCTGCAAAATGTATTACAGTTGTACTACCCTATTGTATTCTATGAACATAGATGATAATCTGCTCTAACCTATTTAATATCACTTTGATGTAGATATTTGCTGGGTGTATTGGGAATATGTGTGCCCACATACAGAGAAAATAACGAAATTAACCCTATCATAATAATATATGTATCTGTATGTGTATGTATGTATGTATGTATGTACATATTTACCATTTAAAATTATGATTTCCCATAGATTTGAAACGACAATACATAATGAAAGATAAATAAAGTTGGGGGGACAATATTTGACATTATCCAAGTTACAGACGCAATGTGTATGGTTACACATGATGAGCATTTATAATGTTTGTGAAAATTCACATGCATGACATATCTCAAGAAAGTAATCAAAATAGGCTTTAATGGGCATGTTACAAGCAGATAATTGCACACCTTGAAACAATTACAAGTACATGGTGAAAAACACAATCATCAAAATGCATGCACATTTCCCCCCTTGTATCCAGCTTTTTCAATTGGAGATACCTGAGGAAAAACAATCCTGTTCATATATATATATATGTAGCCTCCTTGATATATTGGTTAAAAATGTACTTTGATTCAGGAAGCAGGTGCGGCCACCAACAAAATATTGTCTAACATGCCCTCTTTGTCACTTTTTGCGATAGCTACTTTTGGTCATCACTTTATTTGGCGACACAGGTTTAGCATGAGGTATTCGCTTGTTTAAACTCACCCTGCATTGCGATCAAACATACTTTTTTCAACTAAATGTAACAGGAAATTTTAGGGGATAAAGCATCTAGAAAACAACATCTCTGGCATTACAAGATTTTAATGAAAGAAGCAGATGATCAAAAACTGAAAGGTCGACGTGGCATTTTCTTCTTTGACAGAAGCCCCACCATCAGTCCTGAGTCCTTGTGGTCTCTTCTTCAATTCCATCTGCCCTTCGGAGGTGCTGACAAGGATACGCAGTAGACATCTGTACTTGTTAAAGCTGTCCTCTGTGCACACTTGTCATTTCTCCACAGGAGTGATTTACATTGGACAAGTCTTTCTTTGCAATTGTGATTCATTTGGAAAATAGAACTGTGAGAAACTAACTTTTAAAGTCTTTGGCACACACGAATTGGGTGATACTTAAAAAGGCGAATGCTATAGAAAAATGGAGCTGCGGCTGTAATGTTATGCTACATTTTCGAGTTTTGACCTAAGGATTCAGATGCGTTTTGTGATTTCAGAGCCTATTTAATTTGATCGTATTGGATTTGCGATAAATGACAAATTGCATTTGGAATGTGCTTTTGATTTGAATTTTGTGGTAAATGTTTTGTTTCAGTTGGTATGAAAACAAAATATTTTGAGGGCAAGTGTTTAGAGCTCGAAATACGTGTCAGTAAAATATTGCTAAATCCTATGACGATTGATCAAACTGAACTATCATTTGCTTTTACACCTAGCGCATTTGACTCAATACTGCTGCAACGTACATTGATCTGATCAAAATCTGAATGAACTTATGTTATGGTTAATCTTCCCTGGTTGGAATAAGATTGAGCCAACAGCTTTCCTTGGCACGGATAAAACGTAATGCGAAGAGTCTCATCTGCAATTCTCTCAAAAATATTTCGCATGAATGAGGAATTTAGGTAAAAACGACTAAACAGGCGCCATTTTAATGACGTTGGGGGGGGGGGGGTTAGCGGGAAGGGGTTAACCTACCTTTATCCTTGTTCTAAATGCAGCGTCCAAAGCGTTGGAACCTCCAGCTTTGCAGTTTGAAGCCCCTTTTCTGTAACGATATTGTTGTATGATCAGCTCCGAATTGAATAAATTAGTGTTCAAGACTCCACATATTCCAAATATGTTCATATGAACCTATTTGAAGCACACAAAGCACCTCGCATGGCAACAGTGGAGGGAAAAGTAATAATAATATGTGAACTCTACCTGACGGTTAGGAACAAGAGACATTTATCAAAATTTGCCCCTCCCCACTCCCCAATCGCCCAGATCATCTATACCTATTGTGCATGGATTCATAGATTCTTCACATAGCGTGGGTTGTTTTCGGTGGTTTACTTCGCTTTTGTTTTTTAAAGTTCAAAATCTCGAGTCTCATGGTACAAGAACATATATATTAATAAACTTGTTCCAAAGATTTATTTTGTCTAGCTGCAACCTAATTGGAAGAGCCATTTTCATATGATTTTACTGTTGGACAGTAGGTATACATTCTTTCTCAGTTCTTGGGGAACTGTTCTGCTTGTGACCTTTGAGACATTATGGCTTTAGGAACTCGTTCTTAACAGCACCTTTGAAATACGTCCCTGTTTTATGTGGGCCACCTGGTCTCGTGTCAGCCATGAGTTAAAAAGCCTCTTTTATCTAACGAACTCTTCATTCAGAACAGGGACAGTACCTGGTAAACAAAAAAACTTCAAAAATAATACCTATTTACAAATTGGGGGATTCCACCTTATTTACTTATCATAGACCAATATGTCTGTTGATCGTATTTGCAAAGATATTTGAGAAAACAATGCGCAAAAGCCTCACTGTCTTCTTGAACAAGCACAAAGTCCTTTACGAGTTAAACTTTGAATTTAGAAAGCAACAACCAACTAAATTGGCTCTGACACAATCCGTAGATTAGCTTTCTACTTCACTTGTATCGGTAGATTTTTAAAGCTGTCTGAAGCCTTTGATACTATTAGTCTTCAAATATTACTAAAAGCTTGAATTTTATGGAATACGGGGTATATCTATACATTGGTTTAGAAGATATGTAATGGAGTTGAGTTACAAAAATTTGCTCAGTTTCATGACGTCATGTCAGATGAGACAGGAACGAATGTGGTGTGCCTCAGAGCTCAATTCTTGGACCTTCACTATTTCTTTTTTATAAAGTGATTTGCTGCACGTTTCACATTAGCTGCCTCCTGCTTGCTTATGACACCAACATAATTGATCTTCTGCCAACAAAATGTAGAATTACTGTGCAAAACTGTTAACAATGAATGGAAGAAAAATTAACACATGATTTAAGGTTAATAAATTATTATTGATTTAATAAATTACCAGAACTGATTTCATCTTATTTCATCAGAAACGCAATAAGATATATAAAAAGTTTCGACAAATCACAATTGATGGCCACAATATAGAACGAGTATCATATGCTCAAATTCTTGTGGTTTGGGTGAATGATAAACTGAAGTGCAAAAATCATATTGATTACACAGCAACGAACTTGTCGACAACTATGGGCATTTGTGGAATGGTAGTCATCTAAAAGGAGTGGGTGCATACCTCTTTCCCTGACTGGAGAGTATTGTGGCCTTCTGTAAACTGGTCCACAAAGTTATGCACGTTCTGGTGTAGAGACAGATCATTAGAACAAGTGGGAGAGCTACTTGAACAAGTACAGGATAAAGCTCATTTAACATTCTGCTCAAGTAATTCTCTAATCCCATTGAATAAAAACAACGGGTTATGCTTGCTCCAAATGCTCGCTTAAAGGTTCTTGTTTTCTGAAAATCGCAATGTAAAGCATTAACATTGAATATATAGGGTCCTCTTGATGGCAGAAAGGATTGAAGTTTAAAGTACATTACACACTGGTTGCACATCAAATGTTTCATGTTTTTCGTGCAACTCACTCTCGTCATCTGCCCTTACCTTCATTCATTTACTCACTTACTCATTCATCCATTCATCCATTCATTCATTCATTCATTCATCCATTCATTCATTCATTCATTCATCCATTCATTCATTCATTCATTCATTCTTTACCCAATTTTATTTCAACTTTATTTATTTTATTTTACCTTTATCTTATATAACTCACTTCAATTCATTTTTCTTCACCTTCTTTTATTTTTTATCTTGTTTTAGCTTACCTTTGTGCATTTAATTTCATTTTGTATTAACCCAGATTACGTTTAGGTGTGTCAACTTTGCCTTGGATATTTTCTGGTGGGCTTATAAACAATCTGAGAGGTTTAAAAAAGAATATATTTTCCTCACCCAGATAAGGATGCTAGGTGTAGCCAGACTTATTCCAGAGATCCACATAATGCCTATCAGTTTGTAGGTGCGGTACAATGCATCAGATTGTAGAGAGCTAACGGGATGACATATAACGATATATCTACAAACAAATGTATGATATGTATGTGATGCCCAACTAAACAGTCATGATAAAGATACACAAGCACACACATATAGACGTACGTCCGTATGTATGTATATGTGTCTGTATGTACATACGTATGTAAAAGGGGTGACACAGGTTGACCAGGGAACGTTCCCACCGCTACAGGATTATATTGATTATTCACACTTAGCAATGCTTTTCCACTTTAATCGCCCGGAGTTTGATTGTCGTCCATTACAATGTTTTCACTTATTTTTGTTTTGTGCACAGATAAACGATTTTGCTTAAAACTGTTGACAGGACCTGTCATAATAACACGCCAAAGCTCAAAAGGTTTCCTCGACACAGGACGGCCGCCGCCCAAGGCAAAGGTAAAGTAACGTAAATTATACCCATCACTCAACCTCATAGACATCTCACTGGTTCACCTGAAACGTACGGTTTGTCCTGATTCCTGATACAAACAAACTGTCAATATTAAAATTGTATCTATGTATGTATGCCTTAGCAAACCATTACAGATAGTTTTTCACAAGTAACACGGTTGAAAGCAATACCTGTATATGACACACTGGATGGTTGTAAACAAGCCCATATATTCACACACATAAACATGTGCGTACACATTTAAGCATACATGCACATATACATACACACATACCTATACACATATACAATCAATGATAATGCAGATCTGTCAAAATCCATTTCTGCGTGTCATGAAGAATCTGCAAAAAGTCTGTACTTCACAAACGTTTCTTTGCAGTGTTAAACACTTTGCAAATATTGAATTATCATACACCGAGCGTATGTATGTATGTATGTATGTATGTATGTATGTATGCATGCATGCATGCATGCATGTATGTATGTATGTATGTATGTATGTATGTATGTATGTATGTATGTATGTATGTATGTATGCTATTACTAACTTTACCTTTCGATGCTGATCACAACCATACCAGCCAAAGATAAGCAAAATGCCAAATGTTGAATAAACTGCATTGATTTACAGGAAAATTCTGACCAGTTTAGTTCCCTGAAAAAATGTCTTAATATCTGAAAAGAAAAATAATATTGCTTCAATTTCTTCGGATGAAATCCCTTGCCAGCCACTTTGACAAAACTTTTACAGCAACTCACCCATGTTGTGCTTAGTACTGGTCACCAGATGTCGACTCTTAATCGAATGTTGCGCACATTGAAATGAAGTATAAGACTTCAATTCTTGTGCAGGCAGAAGTTTCAGTTTTTGTTTTGGAGGCCGAACATAAAATACCAGGAAGATGCAATTTTATTTACTTTCAAACATTGCAGTAATGTCTCCAATACATCATTCTTTGTCAGCTGAAAATGACCCAGGTGAGTACGTGTCAACGTAACATTATTTTTGCAAGAAAAATCTCGTCATAACGGTTTTCCGTTTTGTTATAACAACTTGTTATCTCGTTATAACGACCGACAGAAACCGGTCGTTATAACGACATTTTTTTCTCGCAAAAGTAAACTTAGGTTGATACGTGTGAGCGACCGCAACTAAGGGTATAAAAAGTGAATAGCTATTTGTTTTATATGTACTGTAATTTCATTCATATCCCCATATATATATATATACATACATATATATATATATATATATATATATATATATATATATATATATATATATATATATATATATATATATATATATATATATATAGTCATTCTCTACGGCACAGACTTAGGTGTATATTTCTGCCTTTTCTTGTGATAACAATTAAATATTTCAACTTCTCCAAAACCTTTAACTCTATAGTCTTAATACTAGATTGGGTGTATCCTGGATGAGTCTGTACCCAGTTCAAGAGATCACGCTTCCGTAGAAATTTAAGAACGTTTTCTTTCATTTCTATTAGTTTTGGAATATCTCAAAAACCTTTCTGGTTTGAAAATGCTCTGTCAATTTCTTTGAAATCACACCAAATTACTGTGGAGTCTCTCTAGATGCTAATGTCGTCGACAGACATTTCTCTTATATTTTTTCTTATTTTGTTTTTATTTTATTTTATTTAGTTGTTGTTGGTGTAATTGTTGTTGACATTTTCGACTTTTTTACAAAATGCAGGCTGGATTCTCTGTATGCTTGGTACACATAGGAATGATTGATAAGAGTCATTTTAGCACAGGAAGACTAAATGTACGTAAATATTGGTTTCTTCAAAACCATCAGCCAGGTACTTTTCAAACATGGCGAGGATAGACATGCTCTATTTGTACACATTAAATCACCATTTGGTGACATTTTGATTTGTCATATATTTCTTCCTTTTGTGAAAACTGCTAAAAATTGGTAATAATACTTGGCAAATCTTTTCGAAATGGCAAGGCAACAATCAATGTGCTCCATGGCTTTAATTTGCGAAATCGGATTTATTTTCTGTGGTTTTTTTTTTAATTTTTGTTATTTTTGTTCCTTGCCTGAAACAAATCCTGAATTCTGTTCAAACTGACGGAATGTGCCTTGACTCGTGGTACTGCTATCACTGCTTCATTTACAATGGAATATATTACATTATGTCATGAGCAATAGCAATTCATGCGGGCATTGTTGATAGAGGACACTGGTATAAATGCATGTATACGTAGTTTGATATAGAGCGTTTGCCCGTTCACTATTTTACAAATTTCGAAAGGATGTACCTCGGCTAGTAATTTGCCAGCACTGGTCAGTACGCCATGTTTCAATGACTTTATTACTTTGAAACATTTTGTATAAAGTTCAAAGTGGCTTAGAATATCATGGGAGTCCATCATCATTCCATTGCTCGAAAGACGGTCAAGCAGATTCATTTCAAACTTGTTGGGGATGTACCTTGGGTGGCTCTCTGCCAAGTTCGTTCAAATGGTCACGGTAAATGGATTGTTTAAATTTTTTATGAAGTTTTCTGTTTAAGTTTGGGGCATAGCTTTTTTTAATTTGCCCAAAACCGCTGACAATTGCTTTGTATTTGCACGGGAACACTTCTGGGGACACCGATGCCTTCATTTGTTCAACAGATGGCGCAGCATTTTCTTCTTCTATTTTCAAGATTTTGTTTATTTATTTATTTATCTATTTATTTATTTATTCATTTATTTATTTATTTATTTATTTATTTATTTATTTATTTATTTATTTATTTATTTATGTATGTATGTATGTATTTATTTATTTACTTATTTATTTACTTATTTATTTACTTATTTCTTTCTTTCTTTATTTATTTACTGATTCATTCATTCATTCATTCATTCAGTTAATGCATGCATTCTTATTGATAACATGAAGGTCAATGAGATCGCAATGGAAACACATTTTTTAACGTCCTGTCTCTCCGTCCTCCTCATCCCTTAGAAAAGCATTGGACTTATTATAGGCTGAATGTCAAGGTCAGCTGAGGACGGGCTCTTCATATAGCCCTCCTGTTGTAGTTTGTGATGCATTTTTGTGTATTGACATGAAATACGAAAACAATAAGTATAACATAGATACGTTTTCAAAGCTTGTGCTTCTGTATTTGTGTAGGTTTTACGAATTAATGCCCATAATATATCATTCACTCCTTTGATTACTCAAATGTTTAGGATATGGCAAAAATGGTTGCCTGCTAAACGACATTCTTGGCAATAATTACCCCCTAGCAAAAAAGGGAGCAGGAACATCCCTTCAATATGTCCATGAAAGAAAAATACGCTAGGAAGTCACATTATATTGTGCGATTAGCTTTCCACAAACGACGAAGTGAAACCTTAACTGATGTGACTGCCTTGGTACAAATGGCAAAAGAGAAACCCTACCTGTTACATGCGCGTGCAGATTTCGAAGCTTATCTGTAATAGTATAAAAAGTTAGTTTCCACCATAAACGTAACAGATAAAATGCTGATATATGTATCGACCTGCTGATCGTCATCAGAATATAAATATATATATACATACACACACACACACACATACATATATATATATATATATATATATATATATATATATATATATATATATATATATATATATATATATATATATATATATACAGGCGTGTGTTTGTGTGTGTGTGTGGTGTGTGTTTATACTCCTCCTAGTATAACCTTTTTGTTTTGGGTCGAGCCTATTTCTTTTAAACCTCGTATTGTCCACATAATCTTTGAAGAGCCAGTAACCTAAGCACTTTCGAATGGAACTTACATTATTTTTGCTTACGACTTTAATGTAAAATTGTGGAGGCGGGCAGGGTTTGAACCCAGAAATTGTGAGGAGCAGAGTACTCAAAATTCTGGGTTAAAACCCTACCCACCTCCACAATGTTTTTACCACCAGCTCTGCCACGTTCAGTGGTATTTTATTTTATTCTTTATCTCAACATGTCTATTGTTGACCAGCATTTAATGGGGCAGTGAGTGTAACAGGCTAAGTGTCAAGGTCACTCGACCTGTTAAATACACAATTTTCAAAATCAAAAGTCAGTTGTTGAAACGTTTAGATAGTTTTTAATGATCAATAATATATGATCATGAGAACGGTAATCCCGTTGGAACCAAGTGTATAAAAACAGACTTAGTATAGTTGAGATTAACTGTTAACACACAGACACAGACAGACAGACACACAGACACAGACACAGACACAGACAGACAGACACACACACACACACACACATATATATATATATATATATATATATATATATATATATATATATATATATATATATATATATATATATATACATATATACACAAACTGAGACAAATTGGAGAAAAGGAAGCAACTTAATTTCTTCCCTGATACTTTTTGCTGGGCACATTGAGAAATATGCATCAAGATCCAGAGAACATATAACAACCCCATTGATAAAGGAATTCATGCTAATATGACAGTTATGCAAATGTTCGTGATTTCGTACTTTTCCAGTAAACTTTGTTCTTAGTAGCAGAATACGTGAAGCTTTAGGTGTGACTTATATTCCTTGTTGTGAACCTTATCAAAATGTTATTGGTTATCTATTGTTTTAGAAATCAATAAACAATGAAACAACAAACATTTCAATTTGTAAATGCTGCGTTTATCTATTTGGAATTTGATATCCAGGCTCTTAGCATTCTCATCTGGCCAGCAGAGTTTTGACCACTGACTTTGACCAGTGGGTGCACCTTAGTAAAGACTGTTTCTTTGAAGCATGGTAGATCTTATATAGGTCTATATTTAATTGACATATTCCGACACCGTTTTAGTAGATAGTGCTACACACCTTTTGTCGCATTAGGTCAAATTAATCTAATAGTTGCTGTAAATATCCAGTAAGCCTAAAGACAAGAAGAGCATAATAATACCAATGTTTGATCTGTGAAAAGGGGCCTGTGACACATTTGGTTGTGCATTTGTTTGTCCTGGTACGAATCGGTGACAGTATGCCTCTCAGCTGATTAGGGACATAGCGTACTCACACACCATGTAACCTTATTCCCTACTGAACGTATGTGCATATTGGTACAAATATATTTGACAATATGTGCAGCTATTGCTATAGGCTGTGTTTATAATTTATTTACCTTATGAGGGAATGCAACGAAGAGAACCAAAAAATCACTGAGCGCTAAATTCAGTAAAAGCAAATTTGTTGGTGTCCTCATAAACTTGAAACGAAGTATAGAGACGAGAGCTAGCAGGTTTCCTATAAGAGAGCATTAAAATTTAGTCCACAGCAGTTCATATCAAAGGTCAGTTATTGGCCGATCCTGAACACAGTTTCATATCCGGTGGATTATATACCTATATCGTCTTAATGATGCTATCTGTTTCAAAGGAACGGCTGGAAACCCATTGCACATTTTAATCAAACCTCATACTTCCCTCTTGAAGTACACAATACAACATCACTTGCTCGTACCAGCACAGACTACATCATGCAAGTATGAAAAATACTAAGTACCGATTTGACGCACTGACTGCTGATAGCCTCTGGTTCTCCATTTAACGTGTTGTAAAGGCTTACTGGATTTTTCGAAGCCGAGATCTTAAAGTTAGTCAGCTTTGCTGACTTCCATCGACGGAACCGTTAGTCCCGCATTTTCCAGACAAATTTGGCTGCCAAAGGGCCTAAAGGTTTTCACTACTCAGTACTACTTTCCATTTCATACAACAAATCTTCTTGAGAATGTTGCTCGTTTTTTCATTCTCGTTGTATACGTTTTAGCACAGACGCGTGTAAGCATGTCCTGCAAAAACACATTGCTGCCAAAAATTGTCTATATATTATTTGGATTCAGTATTCCTCCCCTGTGTGCATGGTTCTCCTTTCTCACTAGTTCCTGTTGCAGTGTCTTATGTTTTGAACAGACTTGCTCATATTTCTGCTGGTGACATTAGAGACATAGGATAAAATCACCGTGAAACCAATTAATCGAGAGAAGTGACTCAGACCTTCTGAAAAAGAAATATGAGAACACAGATGTCTCTACATAAACGAAAATGACCTTGAAACTTCAAAACAAGGTCTCGTCAGACGTTGCTAAATGTAACCCCAAATCTATTTTCAAATTCAAAATTATAGTACAAAGGTATTTGAGTATTCATGTGTATTCATTTTATAATTAATTTATCTGGAGTATATGGAATAACTAAAATAAATCACACGGAACTCACTGGCCGCGGAGGGCCTGTGTTTTAGCCCCAGGAAAATGATTTCGTTGCGAGCAAAATGTTGTGAGTAGTCTCAGAGAGTCTTTATATTAGTCGCAGATGCAGCGTTGCGCACTCTTCAACAAAAGTTGTTTTATTGATATTTACAGCTATATTTAGGATGCAGGCTTCTGACGATCTGCTTTTTTGGGTGTACCAAACAAATGAGCATATATTTATGTCTGAGTGCTAAAACATTGACGCATGATTGTACTATATACAAAGTCTTGCCTTTTTATTAAGAGGGGTGAACATTTTGAAAATTATGCAAATTAGGGCTATTTAAATTTTTTATATTTTATATTTTCAAAATCATTCTAGGTAGGAGTGCCAATCCAACTTCTATTTATAATTTAATGCTGTCTGCACATCCAATGAACCACAAACACAAGTTGTAATATCTTACTTTATTTTTTTTCTAATTAGGCGCACTAAAAGTAAATTGTTGAATATCGTCAAAACTATTATAGGCAGCGTGCCATCTTCATTTCAGTTGGTAGGTTGCTGTTGTAGATGCATCCAATGAACCACAAAAGAAAGTTGTAGAATTGTAATGTATGCTTATAAGGGCATTTTGAATGTTTAAATGTTGAATATTTTCAAAGCTATTATAAGTAGGAGAGCCATTACCAATTTAATGGAACAAACCATAAACAAAAGTTGTAGCATTAAAACTTATACAAGTTTTAGAGGCACACAGACAGATGAACTTTGAAGCAAATCTTCTTTTCTAGTTTCTTTCTGATTTCCAGAGGGGCGGGGTTGCTTAAAATTAGTGTTTGCCTGGATTTTTAGCACATTGTTTTAGAAAAATATGCTCTCCTCAGGCAAATCACACTCTTTACGTTGAGGAGACAATGAGGAAAGAAGGTACAATTTCATTTAAATTCTATGCAAAAAGTCATTTTGAAGTGAAACAGACGCTATTAATAAAAAAGTAACTGTAGAAGTTGTCCAGTACCGAAATATTAGGGGCCCTATGTGGCGCACCATTCATGCTGCAAATGTTTAAACAAGCAACGGTTGCGTGATATATCTCAAGACAAGATCAACATTACAGACAAAAATCCATGAAGGAAATCTTGTTTGCACAATGTATTTGGCACAGGAAAACGTATAAATGCAAAGTGAAAATGAGGCTTATTCAATTGAAAGCTGCAAATCACATTAAAATTTCATGTAACGAATGACTCACACTGAGCCAATTTGTAAAATAACTTTGGATTGCCCATGTTTACACTTTGAAGGCTTTTAACGGAAGATGATACACTGACGCCATACCTATGGACGGAATAGTCGGTTAAAGTAAACGGAATAAAAGGATAAATATTTTTCCATTGACTGCACAGAAAAAATTCAATCTGACATTAATGTCAGTTGGAAAAAAATGTTGAATAGCAACTGAGGTTTTGCGACCAAAATACATGATTCAAACTGCTTGCACGTAATGTTGAACACTTTGCTCCCCCAATTTTAACATTTGGCCACAAGTTCATTGTGCACATACATGGATAAAATATACGAACGGTTACTGAGACGGCTGAACTTTCCCGTTAGATTTTTAGCTTGCACATCTGTGAGTTTGACACTCAACCGTTGGTATTTTTACATGACCCGCTCAACAACACCTGACGAACGATGGGCCAACATAATTGAGATTTGATGAACGTGAAGTTGACGCTTCGTGTACCCAACGTTCATCTAATGGCGTGTGCCACAGAGGGTTTTTTATGCAAGTAATGTTGAATATAATTACGAAACATCGATATTGAATAGTAGTACATGCATGTATCAAATTCAATCAAACAAATATACCATAGTTTGGGAAATGCTAATGACTTTTAGTTTGTAAGATTTAGACATAACCACTTTTCAAATGTTATCCTTATTTTGAACCTACACAAAGCAGGCATCACTGTCGTTATCATTATCGCACCGCAAAATGGCAACTAGCTTTGTGGCACTACCAGTATAGATATACACTACCAGTATGCATATGTACGCTACCGGTGTACGTGCACACTACCGGTATACATGTACACTACCGGTATATATGTGCGCTACCAGTATACATGTACACTACCGGTATACATGTACATTACCGGTATACATGTACACTACCGGTATACATGTGCACTACCCGTATACATGTACACTACCAGTATACATGTACACTACTGGTATATATGTACATTACCGGTATATATGTACACTACCCGTATACATGTAAACTACCAGTATACATGTACACTACCGGTATACATGTGCACTTCCAGTATACATGTACATTACCGGTAAGAATGTACTCTACTAGTATACATGTACACTACCAGTACACTACCGGTATACATGTACACTACCAGTATACATGTACACAACCGGTATACATGTATACTACCGGTATACATGTACACTAACAGTATTCATGTACACTACCAGTACACTACCGGTATACATGTACACTACGGGTATACATGTACACTACCGGTATACATGTACACTACCGGTGTAAATGTGCACTACCGGTGTACATGTGCACTACCTGTATACATGTACACTACCAGTATACATGTGCACTACCGGTATACATGAACACTACCGGTATACATGTACACTACCGGTATACATGTACACTACTGGTATACATGAACACTACCGGTATACATGTACACTACCGGTATACATGTACACTACTGGTATACATGAACACTACCGGTATACATGTGACCTACCGGTATACATGTACAAGGTTGATGCACAATCAGCCACCAAGGCCTGGGATGAAACACCAATCCATGAACAAATGCCCGGCAAGTTCCCACCCACGAATGACCAGTTGCATTTTTTTATGCTGTACTTTTCATTCATAGCTCGTTTTCGTTGCACGTATGGTCAATATTCATTGTCTAACAATGTAGGTTCTATAGTTGAATGCTACACAAACATGTTTTATTTTAAAATTTTATGAATAGTTTATGATTTTGCTATAAACTGGCCAATTCTTGAAGCAAGCCCAACGCCAAACATACATAAATATAAAATATGGTGTCAAGGTTTGTACGAAAACCTACCACAAACTCCAAACACAGTTAGAACGAACCAAAAAGCAATGGTTATGGCAAATACAGTAATTTCCCTGTAATGTATGTAAAATGGTGACAAGAAAGCCCTCTTGTATGCACGATAAATATTCTTTCGATAATATGCAACGCAAAGTTTTTCCCGTGATATCCTTTTGACACCCTTGATATTTTCTGGAAGTCCCGGTGCCATGAAACAGTAGTACACAGTGTCATTGCCGCTTGAATCAATGAGTATTTTTCCAAGAGTGTTATTGTATACAATCCTCCACCCATAATCAACGGGTTCCCGTGTGTGCCAAAATTCATGAAAGCCTGTTCTCACTTTGTCTATCAGCTGATTATATAATTTAAATGTGGTTCTTTTAAAGGGGAACGTATCATTGGTTGATACACCAGGGCCGTAGCCAGTCTTCTAAAATAGAGGAGACAAAGGGTACAGATGGGGGGTTGGTTTGGGAGGGGGCGTGCCCCCGTCCCAAGATTAAAAACTTTTGAAAAATGGCACATAAAATGGTGTAATTTAGTGGGTTTTTCAGGAAAAAAAGACTTTATACATATATAAATTCTCAAAAGTCTACTTAAATGTGACTATTTTTGATCATTTTATATGAATTGAATTTGCTCCTTAGGCAAAGATACAAGTAATCATTGAAAAAAGTACGCCTCCCGTGATGCTCTTATCTTCTATCACTATCAGTGACTCAATATCTTAGTTACAATAGGGTCTTTTTGTTTTTGTTGTGTATAATAACTTAACAAGTCTTGTTGAAGCTAAATAAACTATTTCTATGCTAACTCCTAACATCATCAGCCAAAATTCAGAGGAGGCAAGCGCCTCCTCTGCCTCCGCCTGGCTACGGCACTGTACACGTACTTCATGGGAAAAGGAAGATCTGTTTACGCTCCACGGCACTATGGTACCAACTCTCCAAGTAGTATCCGTGTGTGTATAGCTTGCTTTCAAACAGACAGCAAATGCTGAAAGTACAGTTCAAGAAACATTCTAATCACAGGACTGTAACAGATCCGTGCTCAGCTAACTGACTTTCATGAACAGACTGATAACTCCCAGTGACCTTTGAGATGGGTCAAGGTCATCTGTGACTTTTGTCGGTCTGATACCTATTGAGTACAATTATTATGTGAAGTATTACAATTTAAGCTCAAATGGTCATGAGTGAACAACAATTTACTATTGTTACACTGTGATCTGGAAAATAACGTGAAGGCCATGAAAATGCACTGTCAACCTGTCTTCCCGAGGTGGTGGCCAGTGCAGTCAATGCATGTAATTATTTCGATGGCACTACGTAGTTTCTTATTATGTGTGTTTTTAATAGCACTGTTTTAAGACAATACTAAATTTGGCCAGAGGTGGTGCTGATTGTCCTGTCCATGGCAGACTGCCCCCAGTATGTGGTCACGTTCCATGAGCCTCATTTTTGTCCTGTAGATTAAGATGGGAAAACAGCAACCAAATGTTTAAGATATCTATATGGTGTCAAGCAAAGATTCGATTTATCTTCATGTCATTCTATCAGAGTGCAGTTGCAAGGTGTCAACATGTGCCATAGGTATATTTAAAAGAATTTTTCAAAATTGATTATTTTATGCTACGTGAAACTTTCAGTAGTTTTGACTCTCATTGTAACGTAATGCACATTTGTTGATGTACTTTTCACTGTCTTCATATTACAAGTGCTAGTAGGTGTCCCAAACATATATAGTGTATACAAAAGGCTCTGTATGAAGAATTTGTTCCATCACAGAAAACAGCTATTAGGGCAGAAATAAGAAATCAGCAATTCGCAGATATTTAATCCAAATGCACTACACAGTAGATTCAGCTAATAGTATAATCCTGGGAAGCAAGGATGAACGCTACCACAGGAAGATACAAATGGCCACTTTTATCAGTAACGGCAGACCTGGAATTAACGGACAAACAGCGGTCGCTCTGGCTGAGACATATGATAGTAGCAACGATCCTGTGTGAATCTCATTACTGATGAATATTTCAAACAACACAGGTCGAAATATGTTAAGTTGAATAATGATGCTTGTTTTCTGTCAGCGCAAACACAAAGTTAGGTTATAACTATTTCCTAAAAAATACTATTGCCATCGAATCGGAGTTGGAACTTTTATAAAGGAATGTTCTACATGAGAAACTGGGACATTTTCTTTTTTCCAGTTTTGTCGGATTCGTACGTGGAAGACATTTCAAAACTATACAGTAATCTCCAAAACGTACATAATAGAAAAGGTCTACGTTGTCATATATTTTAATACAAATAGAATAATTCAATTTTTAAATTCTATGGGCATGGGATGAAAGAATGCAATGATGCACGTCAGTGGAAACATGTTATAAATGAGCACTAAAGAAGTGGTCATTAGTGTGCCCCATGAAGCATTATTCAAAATTACAATATTGAAAGCTAGTACATTTGGTATGCCTATCCATTGCCCTAATCACTTCGAAATCCCCGTGGTTGTATCAAATCAATGTGGACAAAATTGGCAGCTTCTACCAGCGTCTCAAATGGTTTTTGGAACTGTGAAAGACATGTTCATTGAGTAACACCAATATACCCTGAGCTATCGAGTATTGCATGCTCACATGAACATATCTCCTTACCGATTTTTGGAATATTGATAATTTGATAAAATTAAAAAAATGACTGCACCACCATGTTGTGAAAAAATTAAATGAGGCTTAAGCCTAGATACTCTTTTAATAGGTCTGACGAGGATCCAACTTACAAGTTGGAAGAAGTACTCAAGAAAAGTGAACCACAAGAAAATTCTTTAAAATACGAAAAATAACCTCATCGCTACTTATGGAACAAATGAAGGTTTGAAGGTCTCCAGGAATGTCCCTATGTAATTTCGAAACAATTGGCCAGGCGGCTTCGGAGAAGAAGACTTTTTAACATTTTTCTCCAATAGTGAACTTAAAATTTCTTTAAAAAAGATAACTGAAACATGAGTATTTGATCAAAATTGGTAGAGACACACCCAGGGGACATCTCAACGAAGATGACGGTTTGGAAGATGTAAAAAATTGAGTTACCATTGCAATCTATGTCGCGTTGTATTGTAATCAATAGGAATGTGTTCGATGTGTACTCAAATTGAAAAATTGTAAAAAAACCATAGATGTGAAACATAATCACTTGGTGAACTGCTTACTTTGACATTTCCAAAAGCTACATTTTCACCGAGTTTCAGAATTTAAGGGACGGTTTTTGAGAGGTCAAATATACCTTGAACATACGAAAATTCGGAAAATTAAAAATATGTGAATAACCATTGCAATCCCCATTGACTTATACGTGACCAATCGGAATGCATACATTAATCAGAAGGTACCCAAAATGAAAAAAAAGTTATCATCAAAATTCACGGCCCCAGAGTGTCACCACCCAGTGACCAACTTTGTTTAACCCTTCCACAAGCTACATTTCGACCATGTTTCAGAACGATAATAGAAACAGTTTTCGAGAATTCGAAAAAGCAAAAACGCACAAAAATTCGTAAGAAATAGAAAAAATTCAGCACGAGACTGAATAAATAAAGGTCTACTGGTTCCCAGATGTGTTCCTTTGCAAGTTCGAAGTGATTAGCCTAGTGCATTCGAAAAAAGATGATTTCCTCTCTTGATAAAAAAAATGTGAATCGTATACAGTTATTGCTGTTGATATACAATACAAATGTTACAATTACGAACAATGTGTACACTGTACGGTCACTTTGCAATCAGGAATAATACAGAGTTGCTTTACGTGCAACAACAGTAAGCACGTACAAATGGTAAAAGAAACACAAGTATCAGGCCAGTATAATAACACGGACATAACACAGATAACTTTACACAGGTGCCATACTCTAGTTCTAGAAATTTTCGCGCAAAACCTATTTTTCTGAAATTACAGAATTTTCGCGTATTTTAATTTTTCGCAATCCAATGCCGTACAATGAAGTGAAATACAATGCAACTTATTATCGCGCATTTTAATTTCGCGCTTTGAGTGGCAGTGCAAAAAACGCGAAATTAAATCGAGGGCAAAAATTTCTAGAACTACAGTATACAGGAAGGGTAGAAGGACTTCCAGTTGCTTGGTCAGAAATACAGCTATAAAACCTAATGTTGGTGTGGAAATATCATGACGTAGAACATTATGTGTTTGTCGTAATTTAACTGGCTGCAAGCCCATCTTGATCTTAGCATGCAAAATATGTAGTCTTCTAATACCAATGTGAAATGAGTCATTAGGCTTTGGTTTCTCTCTACCAAATGTACGTTGAAATGCGTCTTCTGAATTACGAATGGCTGATAAAAGCATGTTTCAATGTTGAATAGTACAAGGAATATACTACTTTCCTTACAAATTGAGTCTGCATTTGGGTTTGGTTAAATTACTTTTAGACCTGACATAATGTTTTCTGGTCAATTACATCAGTATGTGGGTGCACATGTATGAATCATTTTGCGTAAAAGTTTTATCCTATGTTTTACCCTCTATTTCAAGAAGGTCCCCGACCCAGTTTCACTGTAAGGTTAAACGGAGTTTGTACAAAGCTTTGTTCCTCTCACAGTACGGGCTGCTTCCAATTGAGGACTTCAAGAGGCATGTGCGTGACTCTGTGCACACCCCCCCCCTCGACATCTCCATACGCTAAAATCGGTTGGATGTACATAAAACATATTCTGTCCAGAGAAGGTCTGTTCAGCTTATATAGCAGCATTTGCATGACACCGACAAGTTTTCTAGCTTTGGATACTGTACAATTAACATGGCTGGACCACGATAAATCTGAACGAATTGCTAAGCCAAGCTATTTCTACTGTGTGACATTATTAAGAGTATTATGTTTAGGGAGGATATGAGAATATGAAGTTTTTTACTAAGAAGCATTGTTTTTTGTTTTTGTGTTGTTAAAAGTGACCAGCACCTGCCTTGCGAATTTCTGTATCTCATTCAGTTCACCGTTTAAAATTGCAAAAGTATTGTTCGAGTCTGTGATAAGTAAAGTAATATCATCAGCGTACAATTCGACATCAGATCTTACGATCCCAAAGAGATCATTGACATAGATGAGCAAAAAAAACCACACACATCCAAGTACTGATCCTTGAGGAATGCCTGCCTCGGTACTGCCCCATCTAGAAAGCTTCCCTGGTAGGACGTCTCTTTGAGACCTGTTCGACAGATAGTTTCTGTACCAGTCTAAGAGATGCCCAGAAATGCCAGCATTACAAGTTTGTGGAGAAGTGCAATGGTAGACCTTGTCAAACGCTTTCGTACTGTCACAGTATGCTACTCTGACCTCCTTTGTATATCTACAGCTTGAATGAATCCGTGATACTAAAGTAACTGTTGAAGTATTGTGCCATCATCCGGCAAAAACCTAGACTGTTTACCAGACAAGACAGAATTATCCCTCAGGAAGATGAAAACATCCTTAAAAACGACACGTTCAAATACATTTGCCACACAGCTTAAAGATAACATTGGCCGATAATTGCGGTACAAGCTTGCAACACTGCTTTAAAAATACAAACACGGGTCTTTTAAATTCAAAAGCAAAAACTGTTTTTTCCAATGAGATATTGTAAAAATTGTTACAGAAGGGGCAATTAAAGAATCGCCCTCTTTATGTACAATTGGACTTATACCATCAGGACAAGTGGCCTTACTTACGTCAAATGATGCTAACATAGAAACACTGAATTTTCCTTCACAGTTATAAAAGTTAATTTATTGTTGTGCATAGTTTGGACCTTTGGCCAGTAAAATTTACTGTCATCAACGATGCTTTGTTTCAGAAAGAAATTGTTCCACACTCCAGCTTTTGATATTCAGTCTGTGATCACATTATTATCATCCAACAAATAATCTTCGTAAATTTGGTCCCCTTTTAATAAAATGGTCAACCATTTCAACCAGTTTTCTTTTTATTCTTGGGACAATTAATTAAATTAAATTGGCGTTGGTTGTTATATTTTTCTTCAGATCAAATCACTGCTATATTTATTACGCAGGTACCGGGAAAACGTGCCAAAGATGTCCGTTGGAACAAGTAGCTTCACGATGTGTGCTAAGTGCCCAAGGTACTTACAGATCGACAGAGATGCTCATCATTCTTGTAGTCCACGTATAATTGCGAAAACTTGAGAAAACTTCAGAGGACCCTCAAAAACCCATTCTGTGCATGACACAGTAAAGCATGTCTTTTTGATTAATTTCGTTGGAAATGTTACAATGATATAACCACTTCCAAGGGTGATGGGCTTGTAATTCATATTTGCTGCAGACAGGAACTACATGTATATAAACGGGCGGCATTGTAGAAAAAATAGAAGAAAAGAAAATACAAAAGATCAAAGCCCGCAATCTGAGAGACTGCACATTTCCCCAGCTCACTCTACAAGATAAGGATGGGCCAAATTAAAATCTACGCACTAGATTGTAATAAACGAGCATGAAAAATACAGCTTAACCGAAAGCTGCAGTCATTTTTAATTTGAGTGAGGGCACCTTCGCACGGATGACTGTTTTCAATGAGGTTTTGAAAAATATCCTTTGGAACCTTGCTCTCTATGCAGATGGAGTTATATATTATCTCTGCAAGTGGAGTATTAAAACACAGAGGTCATTATTTTCAGAGAAACCTTTCACCAAACCTCTATCAGAATTTTCCCAAAACTGCTGCATGATTTGTGGTTGCATAGTTCGTTCCTCGTTACGTCACTTCCGGTGCCATGAAGAGGTCAACAGCCCGGGTTTTTTTTGTTTTTGTTTTTGTTTGTGTGTTTGTTTTCTGTTGATTTTGAAGATGATTCCCACACCCGATCACAATCCTCGAAAGGTGTTCACAGGTATACATATTATGTCATTACAAAGTTGACCGTACTCGATATCTTTGTTTCTTATGACAGGACGTGCTGTAAATTGCTTTCAAAAGCCAAGTCTTTTATTGGGTACCTGGTATGCTATAAGCGCTGAAACCTGCTGTGTTGAACGTACCACTTCTTTTATTACAGAATATTCATACACATATGTTTACATGGCACCCGTCTATGAAAATATCCGCTAAGATTTGTTCAAATGTTACTGAAATACGAAAGTTCTTTTTGCTTTTAAAAAGTTTTGTTTAAAATTATGTAGTTTGAAAAGGGATCCCAAGCAAATTTTACATAAACTCACGCACATCAAAAGCAAAAAGAGAGTCTTGTTAAGCAGAAATATAACTTTTCATATTGAAGAAAGGATATGGATCATGACGTTTTGTTCTATATATTTTAGGGACATACCTGGCATTCAAAATAGGGATACATTCATTATATACTGAAGAGCACAACTCATTGACAACTCAACAAATGTTTGGCGTAAAATGTTTCTGACTTTCTAGGGTGCGACGAAAAGAACATTCCTTATACCTTTTTAGTCAGTTACAATTATGCTGTCAATCCTCATCTGTCAGCCCAGGATCCAGTTATCTACCTTTCATATTTCAAAACTTTACCTAAAAAAGTTGCCAGCATAACTTTACTTTGAATCATGATGCGATATAGTTTTCCTACAACCCTAAAATGATCGTGATGTATGGGCGCTATTAGATGTTTTGGTCCTGTTCAGACTTTGTATTTGTTTGTTTTTAAATCTTAGGCACACGAGATATACCAATATCTGTTATGGGTACTACCCATTCAGCAGGGCTAAGAGATCGAAATATTTTTATGCAACTATTTAAGAAGCGCATTTTTGCCAAAGAGCATGATCTATAAATTTCAAATTTAAGCCGAACCTTAAACTCTCTGCTCTATTTTCAATGAAATGTTAGCATTTGTGACCTACATATGAAATATCACTTGCCTATACAAAGGCAGGAATACCTCTTAGCATGTTTTTCAAACTCTGAAATATATGCATAGAATTAATGTGCACATGTATGACAAAAAAGGCGTCCCATGGATTCTCTTTATCGGTAGTACTTTGTAATAATGAAAGTCAAATATGATGTGTGCCTTTTTGTAACTCCCTTCCATTTTCAACGGAAGAAAACCAAAATAGATAAAGTAATATTGTGACGCGTGTTTTTAAGCCACACTGGTGCACATTATGTCTGAGCAAAGTTTACAATTAGATTGTAATTGACCATGTTAAGAGTTTTTTCACAAATTTGTAGGAATCTTATATCATACTCGACACATTAAATGCTTATTTAACAATTAGATCACTAGAATGGAATTTTAATAAATTTCGATATAGTTGGATCACGTTCATTTAAAAAAATATATATTGCAAATGTTTACATTGCTATTTATCGACCTGAGTTGTGCCACGTAATAAATACCCAAAATTTTGCAACTTTTTTATGGAAGAAGGGTGATTTCTTACGAAAGGAATTTGTCTTGACTGTGGAGAGATTATGAAACTTATAAATGCCAGTATTATGGGGAGTGGTGGCATGATGTGGCGATGCAAAAAAAAAAAAAAAAAAAGTCACGATGTGCGCTGGAGCATATGAACGGAACTTGGTTCGCTCAGTCAATTTTGACCCTGGAAGATTAAAGCGAATAAACATACATGTGGGCTTTCGTGAACTTAGCAGGAAAGCAAAGAGCAGCACAACTAAATATCAGTGATCACACAATTGTGGGTTCAGCGTCTCTATTAAGAGAAGTGTGCCAGGAGGCTGAACTCAGAGAAATGGAGAGTGGGAAACAGATCGGAGGACCAAGTATAACTGCGCAGCTCAACGAATAAAAATTCGCAAAACGTAAGGACAATAGAGGGAGAGATCACAAACTTAGTTGGGTATTTTGCTGGAGAGAGAAGAGAGAGAGAGAGAGAGAGAGAGAGAGAGAGAGAGAGAGAGAGAGAGAGAGAGAGAGAGAGAGAGAGAGAGAGAGAGAGAGAGATAACAAAAAAGCTGTTTTGCTTTGACAGTTCCCAACAGAAAAGCTGAGGCATTGAACTCTATCATACAAAAGTATATAGCACCTGAGTCTATAATATATTCGGCCTGCTGGAAAGCTTAGAGCAAACTTAGACATTATTATACACATTATATTATATCAAATACCGTCAAACACAGGATAAATCTTAAAAGACCCAAATATATAACGGGATGTCACACAATTCAATTGAGGGTGCCTGGCAGAAAATGAAAATGTGTATGCAAAATTGGGTGTCGGAGAGTCGATGGTGAAGGGGTATTTATTTGTGTACATGTGGCGTCAGGGGAATGAGGGAAAAGACTTGTTCAGAAGAGATTATGAAAGATGCAGCAATACTGTACGAAGGACGATGTCTCAAGGACAATTGCAAACATTGTATATCTATATAGGTACCTGCAACTGGGAAGATAAGGTTTATGTGATTTATCTTGTGTGTGTGTGGGCGGGGAGGGGGGGGGGGCACACACCATAGAAAACAGTTTCTATTGCCACTTCCCAGCACGTCTTGTGAACAAATTAAGCTGGGACCTTGAATCAAAACAACAGAGAAACGTGTCAGCTATTGTTTGATGGTACAAAGCGTGGGATTTAATTTGACCATGTCATTATGGTCCACGTGCTGAAACCAGGTCAGCTGTCTCGGCATGCTCATACCACACCAAAACGCGTGATTATTACAGAAACGGCAAAAAATTCACAAATAAATGATACCGGAGCCATAAATCGCTATGGAAGCCAATATCTACCATACAGCGATCAGTCCAAGAGATGTTTTTAACTCCTCATTCTCACGATTTCTGTAATCAGAGAGGCAATCGTTGCATCAGGTGTCCGTTTTGCCCAAGATTGTTCATGCTCGGTGTCTTTGTGCGGATGCAAAAATAGACAAAAATATGTCGTCCATGAAGGCGAGGATTTTTTTTCAATAATAATTCAGAATAGTTTTGAATAATCCTACTATGGCGCTATGGAGAAAAATTCAAAATTGACAAACCACACTTACACGCATAAAACATTGAGAAAAAACTGTGGCAATACCCTTGAATAAATTAAGATCTAGTGGCCCACAGAGGCGTCCGTATGCAATTTCAAAGCCATTGGCTGGGCGTTCTTGCAGATGTAAGACTTTCCCCCAAATTGAACAAAAACTAATCACAACAAAATAAAAAAAATCACTGGAGCATAACCATTAGAACAAACGTGCAAGGCATCTGCCCAAGGAACATCCCGGCCAAGTTTAAAGTGAATCTGACTAAAGGTTTTTGAGAAGTTTACAATATGACCAACGATTTTTGAGAAGTTAACAATGTCAATTGTTGACGACGGACAACAATCATATGAAGTGGAATACCGTCACCTCAACTGACTGACAAGTCGGCTGAGGTAAAACGGAAGCAAAAAATAGTCGAAATGGATTCGACATTACCCTACCTTTCGTGTCTATGAAAACAGAAGAGCAGTATATACATGAAATAAATCGGAAAATTTGAAAAGGAGGAGAATACGGCTGACTGTAGCAGCACGGTATATCTTACTCATAAGCTGTCAATTCGTGTGGACATGAAGCGCTCAAGCAGGAAGTAAGCATCTTAAAGTCCACAGGAGGTAAAACACAACCAAAAGCAGGATTGGCAACTGAACGAGCGGCTGCAAATACTATGCTAGTGGGCATCTTGATTAAAAGCAAGCTATGGTCGAAGTTTGCATGCATGTCCCAAATATGTTCTTGATATTCCCAACTGTTAAGTCGGATCAGGAATATGTTCCCGGGTCTAATGCAAAGAGAAACGCGGAACTTAGTCTGGTTAGAAGGCAACATCTGAACACCCAAGTAGACATTCGAAGTCATGCGCATCATCAATGCAGACTAGGCCTATAGTTGATGTCAGTCGACTGAAAAAAATACAAACTTGAATATGTTTACGGTGACCGAATACATGTAGTACATACAGTGACCACTAATAAAACAAAATTGTAAGGATACGAAATGTACACAGTAATTGTATCATAAATGCATCAGCAAATTTCTTGTTAGATTTATATTGTCTTTTGGAGATCTTGGAACGATTTGTGTCGCCCAGAAGTGCATTTACATTATTGTCTTGTGCTTTGCATACGATATGCATAATGGCTATCATCGTTATTGTATGAAGGATCAAGATCTGGAGCCAAAGAAAGTTTAATTGACCTTGTCACATAGGGGCTCCCTCTGTTGGGACGTTACCAGAACAGTGGCAGAACACAGTCAACGTGGTATGGTAACTTACTTTCTGAAGACTTCCACGTAGGAAGTGGTATTGGTGTTGCTTGATAAATTGTAGCTACGGCCAACAGCAACAACAAGAGCGTTACGCGGGATTAATCAAACATCAGACCAAGTTTGGGGCAAATAGCACATCAGCTAACAGTGAAAAAGGGACATTAGTAATTTTAACGTGGTCAAAGTCAAGCAAGACGTCACTTGTACATGTAGTGTATTACGATTTCCAGTAGGCCTCCTGAAGAAAAACATCGGCACTTCATACCTACACACTTTGACAGATTTCCAGAAATGTCGGAACAATATTGCGTTATGTCGAATATGTGACAGGGGTGTGGTTATTTTGCAGAATTTAGCAAAACAATTCGATTATAATGGTGGTTTTGTGGAGTGTCTGCTATCAGTATCAATAATGATAGCGACCGATCTATAAACTATCTGTTATTTCAATGCTGCTTTTCTCGTGAACTGTTGTTATTTTATTTATTTGAAGGTTGTTCGCCAGACTGAACAAACTTCAAAATAGGGCTGTTTCGGTTTGCAAGAATATAAGTATGTACATGTCAATTAGTTAGGGAGCAATATGGCGCGTTTTCAAGGCTACATGTTTTGTTTTGGTTTTTTAATTTTTTATTTAATTTTCTAATTAAAAAGAAAAAGTATACAAAGCCATACAAATTCTATTTGATAACAGTAACTTTATATTGTTAGAAACGTAATTAAATCATATTCCTTCGCAAAGGCAGGTTTATGCCTTTTTGATATTGCGACGCCACTGATGCCTGGCTTATGGATTACCTCAGCTTCACAGACATTTTAAATAAAGTTGGCACCACTCTCTCGCACACTATTTGGATGTAAGCAAAATCCAAATCGGGTGTGTACCAAACTTTATCCAGTAGTTAATTACATTTTCCTGCATTACATTCCTGCATATTTATTTCCATTTCATTATTCATCTGCAAATAAACGAATAAACAAGAGTTCTGAAATTCAGTTCTGCGAGGTCTTTGTTTACTTTAGCCTTACAGAGTCATGTTGGAAGACAGAGTTAACAGATTTTTTCCAGCGCGCTCTGAATACACAGTGCCAAGGGCACTGCAAAAAACCTGTTGACAATGGACCCAGATTATGATCGATCTTCAGTCCTATTTTCGTACGAACATTCCTGTTGTTGTGAAACTGCAGAATTGAAAAAAAGGACCAAGCAGACGAAATGTACGTGCAGCTGTTATTGTCGACAGCTGTGCTCGGAGAAGTGTTAATAATTAACTTTATGTTTCTTTATGATATATTACACCTCATGAACATTTTCATTTCAATAATATATTTGCGAATTACATCACCGAACAAAGTAAGGTAGTTTTGATATTGAGTAAGATGTCAGGATCAGGTACACTTTCTGGTTACAATATATGTAAGCATTAAGTCATAAATAAAAACATATAGAGCTTCTGACAGTGATTTGTTCAGCGTCTCTAAATATGTTTGTATTTATATGTGCATGCATGTGTGTATCATTATTTTAGCTTACATTTTTCAATGATATATTACCTAAAACAGGCGTTATTTCCATTCCAGTATTAAATCACACACACCAAAATTGTACATTTTTCGCTTTTGTTTGTGTCTGTGTATGTTTTTTTTTTATTTTGAAAATACATAAATTAACAATCAGAGAACGAAGTATGTATGTATGTATGTATGTATATATGCATGTATGTATGTATGTATGTATGTATGTATGTATGTATGTATGTATGTATGAATGTATGTATGTTTTGTGTACAGTTCAGCACTTTGCCTAGCCTTTCTCGATCACATGCACTTAACTACGCATTCAACTCTCAGTATTATATTACAACTCAACACGGTCCAGCACAAGTGAGACAGTGTTCAGTGTGCAAAACCGTGTTGTGGAATCTTCACTTCGGATCATACATGCCTAATTTGTGTATACCTTAGTACTTTACCTAGCATTTACTGACTATATATGATTGTTACCTATAAATGCTTGTTACGTTGTGCAAGGTCTGCACAAAATTCAGTACTTCATTTGACATTTCACCACCATATATATACTTCAACACGCTTCCTTTCAATTTTAAATCACATACCAAAATATGAGGTCTCTGCAATTCAGGTCTGAGAGATTTGTGTATATTTCAGTATAGTACTTTTTCTCAGCATTTCTCGATCATGTATAGCAAACATACAGTTTCCTTTCAATATTAAATTAGAAATCACAATCATGTAAAACTTCTGCTAATTATGCACACCAGTTTTTACATGCAATTGACTTCATATTTTACCAAGCATCTCTTCATCGGAGAGACCTAAGACGCAGTCCTATATCAATATTAAATGACAAAGCAAACAGAGGTTTCACACACACAAACAGAAACTCCAACATCTATGCTACTCAAAGACACTTGAAAATATTAAAGTCGGATGTCTTCAAAACTATTATTTAAGGTCTAAAGATCTCCAGAACTGTCCCTATGCAATTGCCGAGCAATTGGTTGAGCAGTTTCGGAGAATTTTAAAGATTTTTTCACACACACCCCCCCAAAAAAGCAAAAAATTCATTAAAAATCCAAAATTTATTGGACCCTTTCCATTTGAACACACTTGGAAGAGACCCACTCAAGGTATATTCCCAATAAGGTTGAAGAAAATATGATCTGTGGACTGGAGACGTTAGAAAGGTGAGATGAAAACACGTGGATGGGCGACAGATCAGCTGAACGATAAAAGTATCTAAAAAAGGCACCCTCCCCTAAAAAAATTGATATATTACAATAGAATACAACGAAGGAATATTTGGTCAATAATTAAGATTAAAACAATAGAAAATAAAAACAAAACAAACAAAAAAATAACCCATACCCCCTAAAAACAAACAGACAAATAAACAAAAACAAGCAAATTATAAAAAAGAAAAACAAAAAACAAAAGCAAAAAAAAAAAAAAAAAAAAAAAAAAAAAAAAAAAAAAAACCAGAAAAAGAAAAACAAACAAACAAACAAACAAAAATAATAACAAACAAACTATGGAAAAAATTTAAATAAAACAACAAAACAAAAGGAAAAAAATTTAGATTGGCGGGAGCCAAGAGTGCAGGGTCTTCTTTCAAGCTGCTGGGTAATCTTATTGAAGTTTAAGCTAAAAAAACAAAACCTGCATTGACAACTCTTTTGTAGATATTGATTGAGAGTGGGTAGAAAATTGGATCATTTAATGGCCAATGGGGAGGCGGCTATTTGTCACTGATAGGTCACTTTGTTGACAGTTGGTCAGGAATGGATACCGTAAGTCTGCAATCAGTTGATGCCGCCAGTGGTCACTCAGAAGCCAGGTCACGGATCAGGCCAGAGGTCACGACCACTAACTGAAAATTGATGCGTGAATCCACTCCCTTTTATCCTCAATGCTTGAGGGGCTTCAACCAGATGCAGTGGATAGACTTATCACGCATTATCCATTGTGCTAATGTGTCCTGCTAAGGTATTAGCAATTCATTGCAAATTTTGCAGGGTTGATATGCTTCATAAAGATGCCAAATATACTAAATGCTACTGAAAACACACTACTTTAATTCAGTAAACATACTTTTGCATCCCTTTTCCAATGCATGATTAACTGAATATTTTAATGAAAATCTTACCAGCGTTTTTTATTTTCATTTAGCCCTATGTTACGTAAATTGATGCTAAGAAATAAATCAACTATAATCTGAACGTAATGTCAAACCGGTTTGGGGGTAATTTTGTTCATTTTGAGATTTTTGGGACATTTGTGTCAGACATATATACTCTCTATCAGTCGTACAAATTTAGTACTTCTAGTCCCATTTTAATATAAGGAAACTAAGAAGTCCCATTTTAATATAAGGAAACTAAAAAAATACTTTTAATGATAGCGTGGTAGTCAATGGACTGTGTTAGAGTCAGACTCAGAAACAGTTATTCTCAAAAAAATACAGGGGTGCAATATAACATGTACAAATAATTCAGATTTGGTCGGGGAGATTTTCATTAAGACAATCAAAGCTGTCGCTATCGTAAAAGCCACCCCACACAGGATTGTTACAAGATTATGGTAATATTAACATGGTCAAAAGATACTACTACACACTGTGAGAATAATAGTGATTAAAAACATACACAGGTACTTGTCACACATAAATTACATTAGAACTCACTATTATGTTCTATTGTACATAAATAAGATTTAGGAATATGCCCATACATAACAGCATGAATCACTGTATTGTGAAATAAAATGAGATTTAACGTAACTACTAAAACTGTTAAGGCGATGTGCAAATACTTTGTGCTGAATGTTACTAGAGGCATTATTTATTGTATCTGGCTGGTCATATCTGGTGTTTACCTTTGAATCTTTTTCACAGACATTTGCTATTTGCGCCAAAATGTCCAGTTCATGTGGGTATTTCTGAAAATTTAATTATTTGATTTTGATAATATGAAAACTGATTCATTCTAAAAATTCTTTAGAGCAAAACTAAATAAGGGATTTTTGAAGAAACAGTTCTTTTTAAAATGTGTGTCACAAATGAAGAGTCTAAATTGTATAAATTTTGACAAAATCAGGCATTTTCCAACTTTTATACTCCCTCCAAAAAACCCCAAGATGCAGTTGAGATCAAATTAACAGAAAACTGACCACTTTATCTTGTATATTTCTCAAAAAATATAAAAAAATCACCCCCCCCATATTTTTACCCAAAATGCTTGTGTTTATACAACAGCTTTTAATATAAAGTTCCATCTTTAGTGCAGACAGATTCTGCGTAACCTTGTGGTGAATTAAGCATGTAGGTATATTATTTAGGAATGCATATCTCTCCAATATTTGACCCAGAAGTGAAATGACTTTGTCAAGTCGGATATTACCTTCATATTGGGGTCCGCATATTTGCAGACCACTGTGAACATACATTGCTATAAGGGTTCGTGTTTTAGTGGACTCGCACTCTGGTTACCATATGAACTGCAAATATGATTTAATTAATAAAACGTACAAAAGATTACTCAGTATCAAAATTTGGGGAAAATGTTAATTGGATCTTTAGGAAATGGAATAATACCAGCTGTAAAGCATTTTAATAGGTAAAATTTATATACATATTTGAAGATAATACGAATTTTTTTGGCCACAAATTCTTGCTATGGCAACCATCTGTTAGGGCAAACGCTATCACGGTTACCTCTCATAAACAAAAGTGCACAAAATATTTACGTACATTTACAGTAATTGCCTTTTTTTCAAAACTGGTTTATTCAAAATCTGCTTTACATTTTTGTCTGTATTCCACCAGCAGAATGGCAAACAGGTTACAAATGTTTCATAAAGTTGTGAAATTTTTCATACAACTGATAATCAATAATTTTCATTGCTTCTGTTCTGTATTGCAAATCATGCTTACATAAAGTAAATATGTTAACATTCTAATTGTCTTGTTTCAAACAAAACCTTTTAGCAACTATAAAGCAAATTGTATTTATGATCTCATTAATCCAATAATAATCTTCATTTTGTACTTTATATCTTAAAATTAATGTTTTTAAGCATATGTCAATAAAATATATTCCAATTGACTGAAAACTTTGTGTAACTTTTTTCCGCAGACAACTCAATCTTTCACATTCAAAAAGTAAATGCTTATAATTGTCTATTTTATTACAGAATAAACATTCTGGATTCACTTTAAGTTTCCATTTATATAGTAATTCTCCACAAGATAGAATAAAGTTAGTGATTCTTTAACGGAATTGTTTAATCTTATTTTCTCTAATTCCCTTTGAGTATAAATAGCCAAATATATTTCCAAACAATATCAGCTTCATACTTTCTACTCCACATTTTCTCAATATAGGGTTTTGCAAATTTTTGATGAGCTATGATTTTATAAAATATATTAGTAGTAGTGGTATCAACATAAATGAATTTTCCATTGGTGTCCACATGTACAGGTGTATCCACGTGTACCCTTTTTAATTTTGACTTTTCAAGATCAAGAGCTATCTTCCATATCTTTGGGATAGCATTTAATAAAATACTTAGCTAAGAAAACCAGTTATTTTTTACTGTCATTCTGTTATAAAGGTATTGCTGGGTAAACTCATAATGCTCATTACGTAAACCATTCACATATATGATACCATCATTGATCCAATTTTCAAATACAATTAACCTATTCTTAAACTTCACATTATTATTCCCCCATATCATTTGGCACATTATGGGTTCCTTTCAACTTAAACCAGGAAATTATTTGTTTATAAAAAATTGGTAGTATTTCGATATTACACACATGTATTAATTCCTTTAAATTGTTTATATTCATTTTAAAAACAAGGAAATCATTTCCAAAATTTCCCAACCAAAAATTGGGTAGTATCTTCCATGACGCCTCTTCATTTGAAAAGGCCCACTGGACCCACTTGATCTGTACTGATATAAATAAGCTTTCTGTGTCATTCATTTTGATACCACCTGCATCATAATTTCCAATAACAGTACTTCTTTTCATTTTGTCTCGCTTACTTTTCCATAGATATTCAAATATGATTTTATTTACTTGTGTAATGATTTTATCAGGTACAGGTATAACACTTGCATTAAAAATAAGTTGAGACATAGTAAGAGCTTTAATCAGTAGTACCTTTCCAAATATACTTAAATTCCTCTTTTTCCAGCTCCTTAAAATTTCAGCTAATTTTTCTCGTTTTACTTGCCAATTTAGAAATCCACACTGTTTTTTATATCCCGCTTTGATTGGTTTATTTGGCCATTGAATGGAACCAAATTTCTTTTGTTTGTTTTCATACTTTTTACCAATCCATAATCCTTTAGTTTAACTTACATTTAAAATTAAGCCGGCAGATTTTCCAAAATATTTTATAGTGTTTAAACATTCTTCAGTTGACTTTTCATCATTTACAAATAAAGTGGTGTCGTCGGCGTATTGTCCTATTTTTGTTTTTCTCCAGGAGTACTAATACTTTTAATATTTTTATTTTTTCTTATTGATATAGCAAGAAATTCTACTGAAATAATGAAGAGTAGGGCAGAAAAGGGGCATCCTTGTCTTATCCCGCTCATTTGCAGTAATCACTTTTGTACGCAGTATTTGCAAAGTAAAATACAGATTATAAAAATCGGTAGAGGTTGATTGTTTATAATGTCAATAAACTTTAATAAAATCAACAGATACTGATCAGCAGCACCCTATATACTTAAAAAAGGTCATGTAATATTTATTTTATGAGGGTAGGTGGTGACAGTATGTCGGCATAAAAAGATGGTGCAGATTACTGAGTCAATTAAAATTTGATCTAAGCCGACCATATTGCATATTAAAGTACTGTGTGTTTTTCTGACTTTCATTATAGTTTTCATTTTTCCAACATTGTTTCCCTATGTTCTGTAATCACCAATTGAATTATAAAGATAGTTGACGGTGTTACTCAGCACAATTTGCACTGGGCTTTTTTGCACCAAAGTGTACCACGTGTTTCAACAAAACAATGCGACAACTTTTCTGCAGTATATTTCAGGTATAATTTCTCAGACAATGCTCTGTAAAAGTAATTGTAAGAACTCCTCCTTTCTCAAAACCCTAGGCATCTTGAACTGTGGGTTTGACGACTTGCTGGTGACAGCAGCTTTGAGACGCGCAAATGTCCCCTTTTCCACCTGCAGCACTTCCATCACGCTGATCTTGCCTCCTCTCATAATATCATAGCCCTCGTGCCCTGCGCGTAGCTTATCGTCAAACTGAAATAAAAACAAAACGACAGCCCAGCCTTTAATTGTCTTTCCTTCCTTTCCTTCTTTCTTCTGTCCCTTCTTTCTTTCTTTCTCTCTGAATTTCTTTCTTCTGTCTTGCCTACTTTATATCTTTCTTTCTTGTTCTGTTATTGCAAAAGAGAAACTTTGCTTATTTTTAAAGTAGGTATAGGAGAATGTCATGATACTTTGGGGATCAGGAAACAAAAAAAACCCATCGCAATAGTTCCTCCCTGATGGACACCTTTGGAGAAGTCAAATTGGAGGATCGGAACTATCATGCCAAAGAGTTGCTTAGCTTTAACTCAGAATGAGTAGCTAAAAATATTTTCGTAAATATCGATCAAGCAAACAAATATCAAGTATGAGTAACGGCTTCCAATATATTGATAAAACAATGGACAAAATCATGCGCTTAAAATACTCCTTAGATTGCATGACAACGTTTCCTTCGTCTTGTTTAAATAAAAAATGTACAAGCAGTGCTGCTTAATCTCCCCTTTTAAAATTCGTTTCATAGTTAACCTTGGTTGTACACTTTCATCCTTTTTTTTAATTTCGCAATGGTAGTAATTTATGTTTTTTTCATTTAGGATTCCCATGGTGTCCGAATTTGTTCTTTTGCTCTTTTATTGTATGCAGATTACCCTTGGAGTACTGCATTGTCTTACCTGTATTTATATTTTCCGTCATCATATCGTTTTCTCTTTTTTAGTATAAAACAAGACAGCATGTACCAGCATATATCGGAACTGTTCTTCGTGCTGAGACATACTACTGATCATTTAACAAATACAACCGATCCATTGGGATTAAAATATTCAATTTAAATGTGTCTGTTTTTAATAAACATGTGCATGGATGGGTTCAATAGTCCATAGTTATAACATTTCAACATATGGGAATCGTCATTAAAATATTGGTAATGGATTGTCTGAACATTTCATTTTAGTTCTTTTGAAAAATTCTGGCATGTACTCATAATATTACGTGCAAACGTGGAATAAATAATCTACATTGACAAAATGTATAATCATCTAACATTTCAAGGATTTTACATCTCAAAGAATCCTGTTCTTTAGTAAATATTCAGAGTTACCAGGAGTTAGAAGGTGTTTTATGTATGTCTTGTGCTTTCTCTTTCAATGTACTCCTCCAGTGCCAACTGCGACTAAAGTAGAACTACTAGAAAGAACTGCTCTGAAATATAATAACGTTGCTAGATTCATGTTCCTTGTAAAAAGACCTTTAATTCAAGTACAGACATTCCTATAGTTACATAACTAACTTTGCTGCCAAAATGCGCCGAGGAAAGCTGTTGATTGAGGCCAAAATATGGCACTGAAAAAGTGGATCCACAACTTTTTATCCAAATCTGATCTCAAATCAGTCAAATAAAAAGCCAAGGTCCGACCATGTGTAATTCGGATTTTGCCTCCACAAGACCTTATTGGAAAATATAATCATATATTACTATGCAATACTGGACGCTGTTTCCATGACGTTTAAAGATTTTACTGGCTGACAGATGTTTATGAATCACTAATATGCAGAAAAGTATAATACCCACCACTTTTTTACGAGCAGCATTCAGAAGTATCTGCTGCCCATTCCGTGACACCTCTATGAATAGAATATAGTGTTGCTCGTGGAGCCGGAAGGTCTTCACTGTTTAAAACCGGAAAAAGGATGATAATTTAAAACTATTCTATTTTTTTTTTGCAGATTTTATATATCATGGTTAACAATATCTTAACTCAAAGACATATGTATATCGTATATAAACGATGCTAATCCTTATTTTTATTTTTATTCTTGTTTCTATTCAATGATTCAAAGCACAGTAAGTTGGTTATTTGTATATATATCTTAACTGATGGGACAAATATGCAATTGGATAAATAATAACTACACACTATGGAGTATGCATATTTTACACACATTAACATGGTTAACACGTATAAAACTGTTCACTTCATCGGCTTTTATGTTGGAGAGAGGAGACTCGTGATGCCGAAATTTGTTATCCTTGTTTACAAAATATATGTGCATTATAGCGCTGTACTTTCATGTTAAATGTTGAATATTGGGCAAAGAATCTCCATAAGCGTAGAGTAGAAACCAAAAACGTGAAAGCTGTCAAAAGTGACATGTTGTCAACTGGTACTATTCTGCTTTTACGGTAGAAGTAATACAGTTAATACTTACAGCCAGCACCTTCAACAACTGTACTCTCTACTGTCGTATAATCATCAATGTGAACATTCAGTTCTTTTGCAGATGCTTGAATGGCATCATACATAAGCGTTTCACTGGTGAACTCTTGTGCCATATTAAGCATGCATCCAAGTCTGCAAAAGTAGTCCAATCAAACTCACAGTGTACATTCACATACTATGTTCAGTTCTCAGGCAGCGCAATCGCCAACAACAGCAGTAAAACGCATATTATGTTTCCAATATGATAGCGTGAAGGTCGCGGTGGTAAGTTCTTCATTGTGAATGGATTATCTACTTGAATAAAACATTTCGGGAGAGCAAGAGAATATTAGATGTATCGGATATGCAATTTACCTGGGGAAGAATCAAAGAATTGCGATGTTCAAGAATCATTAGGAATACTGAATGCCCTACTTGCATATATAAATATGATATCATTTACACGAAAAGCAAAAGAAAACCTATGGCTGTTGACCAGAAAGATTGATCCTCGTGAGCATAAAATTAGTCAACTCCAGTGGGAATCGTCTGAATGACTCTGACAAAGTAAGAGTGCATGCTAAAGCCTGTTAATAAAAATAAAAAATGTTAAGGAATATGCTCACGTTATAGAGGTCTTAACATAATCAATGTGGATAACGTGGTCTCTCTAGTACAGAATGTTTGTACATGTATGTATGTATGTATGTATGTATGTATATATATATATATATATATATATATATATATATATATATATATATATATATATATATATATACATACATACATACATACATACATGTATAAAAATACTATGAAATAGGTCCTACAGCCGGTTTGTGGGTCATGCCCATTGTCTGCGGGTCAATTATAATCTTCAAACCGGACCGTGGGCAGTATATACGAAGTATAGTTTACCACGTCTGGGCATTTATAGCTTTCCATTATATCTGGGCAGATTGGCTAATTTGTACGTTTCTGAAACCCCCTAGGTCGCGCATTGATATTTGAGGCAAACATGGTTTATGGGCATTTTTCAAGTGCCGATACACCGAACAACTGTCTGAGGATTACAATTCTGCCCATAAACCACCCACGACAAAACTATATATATATATATATATATATATATATATATATATATATATATGTATATATATATATATATATATATATATATATATGTATGTATGTATGTATGTATGTATGTATGTATGTATGTATGTGTGTGTGTGTGTGTGTGTGTGTGTGTATTGTATTGTATATTAGTTGAAATCGCGGGCAAGGCATACGCAGTGAAGGTGGGGGTTTTCTTTATCTTATTTAACTGCTCATTTCCAAAGCTGTATTTTTCAACAAGTGGCAAGCATATGTTGGCAAGATCTGCGCAATAAAGGTGTGTCAGTGCGTCCAAAATACATCTCTTTTGCACCTGATTATCCCATGCAATAGAATATGGATCAGGTAGGTTCTAAGTCAGAGGATTGTCAGCATGGACCGACTTTTCCATTGTAGGGGTTCGCTTAATTGACTTTATTGTGGGAAAATACACGCTATTTTCTGTCATTTAAATCTAAGTGGCTGTTAAATGCTACTAAATTGAATATATTATGTGGTCAATCTTTGTATCTCTTGATGTTTTACATTCACCTGCATTGACTTCTATAGTAACAGTGTGTATATTTTGAATACGAGATCAGTGGTAGTTTTTCCTGCTTCTAACATTTAGTTTGATTCATTTTACCCATTGTGTACCCCCCCCCCCCCCCCCCATGTGCTTGTGTTTATTCCCAGCATCGCACAGCAAACAAGTCAAGGGAAAACACTCTCAAAATTATAAACCATTTTTAACTATTTACGAAACCAAACCAAAGAAAACTCGCAGGTACCAGATACGCTAACTCTGTACAAGATACCCGTCATCCATTTGGTCCCGCTTAAAGATGTTTACCTGTAGTGAACTTGTCTATGATGTTAGTGCCAGAAATGGCCAGTGGTCCGGTGGCCAACTGCCACTAGAAGCTTGACTGGGCCACCTTGATTTGCAAATAAATGATGTCTAGTGGCCCAAATTCGTTGGAGCCGGCAATTAGAAAACAATAGTAAGGTGTCTCAAAAGAGATATCTGGGCTACCTGCTAATTGATGCGTTTGTAGCACTGGATGTTGTTACATTTTGTTTACACACAGACACCCACCCACCCACCCACCCACCCACACACACACACACACACACACACACACACACATATATATATATATATATATATATATATATATATATATATACATATTATGTTTGAGAGTGAATTATCATTTTCTAAACAGGAAATTCCAATGTAGCGACTCACTGTAGATCAAATGACGAACTAGATTGTGACGCACTGGCATCAGTGACGTCGTGCATTAACATGTAGACAAAATCAGATGTGTGCTAGGGTTGCCTGATTGTACGTCACAGATGACGTTGTATTACTACAACGAACGTAAACAAATACAGCACACAAGGCCGGCGTTGAAAGTAGGCCTAGGGCATATTCCTTTGCGATGAATACCCAATAAAAATCATACAAAATCATACGTGGCTGAGAGTGAGTTACTATTTTTCTCTTACTCAGGATCTGTGCTGGTGAGGAAAAAAATCACAGATGATTTTGTCATCAAGCAACGATACGTCGTGACAGAAAAATGGTAACTCACTCTGAGCCATGTAAGATTCTGTATACATATTTTCCAATAGCAATGAAGACCAGCCGGAAATGCACCAGATTACAAAACAATGAAATGTTGATTCCTTTTGTTAGACTACCAAAATACAGGTGAGAGACAATACATGATAACCCCATGGAGGATCTGACTTTTGAAGTATAGGCCCATATCCTATATCATTCACTCTTCAATACACAGGTGGCGGTGTATACTTTTTGATATTTCCAAGTAGCTTTGATTTACATCTAAACATGGCATGATTTTTGTGCAGAACACTTTAAATAGTTTCACCTTTTCTTATGGAACTGCATTTATATGATATGATAAAACATCCCATGAAAATCGTTTGTTTGCAGTAGCGAAGTAATCACGTTGACAACGGTTAATCTTTACAGTCATCATTATGTGGACTCAGTGCAGCTTTTTAAACGTAAAATGGTTCATGCTTTCAACCTTTAAAATGTTTTTCTGATTCGAACTACCTTCGAAAACGTCAACACACACACACACACACATATATATATATACATATATATATATATATATATATATATATATATATATATATATATATATATATATATGTATGTGTGTGTGTGTGTGTGTGTGTGTGTGTGTGTGTGTGTGTATTGATTAATCTTCTGAATATCCTATGAACAACGGAATTAGACGTTTAGATCTCTCGAACCAGCGCTCCTCGGACAGGTACAATGCCCCTACTTATGCGCCAAAGCCCCAACAATTACAACAACTGGAACTTCCTTTGCCTTATACCATAAGAATGATAGTATGTTTCTACAATTTCTACTCTGAGCTTTTTCACATGGTAACAGCTCTGGACACCTAAGGATGTCGGAAAATTAAGTCACCATTAAAATCTTAGTTTTTTCACATAAAGACAAACGAAGCTTACACCCTTGGCATGGGAAATAAGCTAGTGAAGTCCGACACCGATATCAAGTTCCAACTCTGATCATGACGAATGGTGCCTAAAAGTTCACGTTTCTGCACACTTCCGCAGACACACAGACACACACAACACACACCCGTGCGTGTGCGTCTGCGTGTGTGTGTGTGTGTGTGTGTGTGTGTGTGTGTATGTGTATGTGAATGCGTGCATACTTATTCTTTCCTGAAAATCATGATTTAATGGAATCTGAACTCCAACAAAAAACTTCAATCCAGTAACTTTGTTATTATAGTGACCTTCAAGGACACTATCCTCTTCAAAATCCTGCATTAACCTGTGTTAAATTTGTGTTCAAAAACGACCAGGTGTCATAAATTAGTAAAATAAAGAAGGATTTAGCTACCTGTATTGGTATTCCACAACTGGGCATTGGTTGAGATGGTCCACTACCGTGATGACGTCGCCCAGGCGGTAACGTGTCAAACCGCTTATGTTTGTTAGCACAACTTCGTAGCTGCCGCCATCTTTGATCTGTGAATATTAGCTTGTTATATGGGGTTATTATCACATTTTGTTTATTACATAGCCTTATGGCCATTATTATTTTTGTGTGTAGGTTCGATTTTCCTACTGTCCACATCATCCATGATAGTTTCCTGATATCAAAAGTATTATCATCACCATCATTAGCAACATAATCTTCGCTAACATCATCATTGTGCCCAATTAATTAAACTGGTCTTCTATTTCAAAATGTCAAAAGTTAAACAGGTGCAACTTCCCTATACATAATAACAAACACTGTGGAGAAACACGAGATAACAAATATTACATAATAGACAGAAAGGTAGCCATATGCATGCACAAATATACATGACAAACATGATGTGTATATAAAGTTTATAAAATGGCCTGTCGTGCAGATGTTTTTTTTTATTGTTTGATGATATCTGATATCACTCGTTTGTGATGTCGGACGTCATCTTATGATAAAAATGACTTGCATGACGGGCCATATTATGATTTATTTATAGCATATTCTATTGAATCAAAGCACCCGAGTTTTATCATTCAATCGACCGGTTCAAATTTTCTAAATTGTTATAATGTATTGGACACGCCCAAGTCTGTTCTATGATCCTATGCAAAATCCCGCTGGCCAGGCGAGCAATTACGAACCAACTTTAGTGGCTGGACTCAACATTAAGTGTGGCCGTGGTGTATCTGGATGAGAGGACTTGTACCAAATATACCCAGTCTTATTATCACACAATACAAAATGTGAAATATTCAAGTATGAATTTATATGTGTGTATATATATACAATATATATATATATATATATATATATACATATATATATACAATATATATATATATATATATATATATATATATATATATATATATATATATATATTAGTTCTTATCATTGAAGGGAATACATACCTCATCTAAAAGCAAAGTATCTGGCTCATCTTGGTGTACGTTTTCTATTGGTATAAACTCGTAAAAGATGCCATGAGGTTGCACAGTATAGTGGCCAAAGTCTTCAGTAAATGCAAATCCTATGTCGCCTTCTGAAGCAACGTAATACGGAGACAAATTCATCACACCATCCATTTGCGTGGAAAATAGCATCTTTGTGTAGTGCCAAAAGCTTCCTGTTGCAAGGAATCTTGATGTTTCTAAATGTGGCCAGATTCGTTTAGCTAGTCCATGATTCCCATGCTTGAAAATGTTTCTCAGTTCAAGTGCTCTCGAAGGATTGGGATGCAAGTGCTTGGATAATTCCTCTCTGATATCTTCAGACAAATCGAGGTTCTTGTTAACAGTGCCAGTCTCAATGTCATTGCATAAGTCCTGACAAGAATCTTCAATTACACGAAAGAATGAATACAAAACTTGAGCCGTAATGCCCGCAATGTGACCGACATCTCTTTCTGCCATTCCGAAAAGGGCATGCAAATATAACACAGTCGTTTCTTCGTGTACTTTTGAGCATACGTGAGGACTCACAGTAAAGGTTTGTCTGAGAAAAACCGAGTTTATATTACTGATGGGGCCGATACGAATTCCACATTCAGTATAACGAGGTTTGGCAATGACGGCAAGGTTCAAGACTCGGCGTAAGTTACCAGGGAACTTCGGCTTCAGATACTGTGCAACAAGAAACGATATTGCGAAGATCCTAGTCACACGTTGAATGACTGGAATTAGCTTATCACGTCCTGTTGTTCCTGATGTAGTTGCCATCCAGACGATTTCATCAGCAACAAGAACATCTGCCTCTCCTTTTGCCGCCCTGTTTATATACTTCTCAAAATTATCGTAACTTGTCAATGGTTGTTGTTCCTTGAAGTCTTGCACAGATTTGATGTTGTCAAAACCATGATATTGCCCATAGTCGGTCTTTGCATTTGTCTGTATGATGTCCAGAAGTAAATGTTCCTGAACGCTTCTGATATGTCTGGTCCAAAAATAAAATTTAAAGGACAAGAGCCAGCCAATTGGTACCGTGAGTCTTTGGATTAGATATTGCTGCAGAAGGGACCGCAATGAATGTGATCTTGATGGATGAAGGGTGCAGATATGCAAGGATGTTACAGCCAGCAAAGTCGAAGACACCAGAATCAGTGCTGTAATGTGTAAAGAAAATATGAAGAACAAGTACATAGTATAAAGCTACGTGTTTGCTTTTGCCATCCATATCATGCATTCCTCATAGACCAGAGTGTAGTAAAGCGTTCATTATCTCACCGCTTAAATACCCGGAAGTAAGCACCCGAAAAGTCTCTGCATTTTTTTTCCCGGCGGGCTGGCTTCTATCTGTAACTTTACACATTTCTTGGATGGCATTGGCAACTGCGGGCATTTGTATTGTCAGTTGTTTGGCCTTGCTGTTGATGACTGACCGCAGGACACTCACACTGTAAGTTGAAAGCTGTGACTTCGAAACGTCATATTTATGCAGGATGTAAATTACAGAATTACCGAGCGATGAACGACTACCTCGAAGAACTAAGTTTCAAAGAGTTTCTGTAATAATATTGCCATTATGATACGCATTATTTAAAAAAAAATAAAAAATTGTTTCTGCAGTTTAACCTTGCAAATCAGAAATGGCATAACTTGTGACTGTGGGACCTTTAAGGAAGTCTAAAATTCTATTAAACTAATTCACTGTTACTGTGTGACCTATGGATACTATTAATGCAATTGCTTTTCCATAGTTGTCCCGAGGTGTATCATTATTCTTTATTTCATTACTGATAAGGAACTCTTTTCAATAGCTCCCTATTTATCAGCAGCACATCATATTGGTAACTCCTTTCAGACTTTAAATTACCCTTTTTTTATTCTTCATATGTTCATCAGAGAAACATTGCTTTGTATATTATCTACGCACAGGCTAATATGGGATAATGAGATTATTCAAAACCAAATCCAGTTCTAATTAGATTACGTCTCATCCTGTTTAAAACAGGGGCGGAAGGGAAACGGTGTGCTGAGGATATCTTCATGCTCTATACAGTGTTTCCCCTAACGATGAAAAATATCTTTATACTGCTCTATAAATTGTCATCTCGTCCTACTAAAGCAGAAATTACCTGTCTCATTTGGACAGTTTTTAGAAACACGAAAAGAAATGTCCTACTTCCATGTAATTAACCAACTGTTTCTGATTTTATAATGAAGTGAAGTGCTCCAATGTGCATTCCTCCTCCAATACGTTTCTAAAGCAAAATCTGTCTATATCATTTTTTAATTGATAGGAATGCTGTGTATTCTGCTGATTTTTAATTTTGGCGAGTCTTGGACGTTGCAAGGTATATGCATCTTATGACCCCCAAGACCTGCAAAGTACATGTGAGTAGCGAAATTCTGCCTGGAGAAGTCATGGGAACAGCTGGCCGTCTGAATTTTAAATAAGCCACTTCTTTGTTGATACCGTCACAAACGGAGGGATTGAATCCTGTAGAAATCAAATCACACGGACGGAACTACTCCGTAAAACATTCTATCAGCCTCAAGACCTTTGGATTATATTGCTTATATACGGGGACACAGCTCAAAATCCAAGTCCTCATATCAGATGTTCAGATTGTGAAAGGTTCATATAATGGAATCATCTTTAAGCTTTGTATGCAAATTGTAAAAGCTATGTTGCACCTGAAGTGTGTAAATCCAATGGCGATACAGTCACATCACAAAAATAGAGTACAATATTATGAAACAACATATTACGTGTGTAAACGCCTGGAATGTATGAACCAACAAAGAAATGGGTGAAATTAGAAGTTAATGGGATGGCGGTCAAAGACCCATTGTCCAGCTCTAACTCTTTTATTTAATTCTTCATGAATATTGGATCAAAATTGGCAAACAAGTTTACCAACATTTTCACATGGCGACATCAAATTATTAATTCCACAAAGCATTTCCAAGATGCATCAGACGAGGTTGTGTTTTAAGTTTCCAAAATAATAAGAATAATACTTTCTGGAGGTCACGTATTAGTGGCATTCTTGAGTAATTACACTGTACTAATATCAGAACCCGACACCAATCATCCAGTAATTTTCATGCTTTCCTATTTCAGAGGAAAGCTGTTGACCTGGACCATTATGTTCTCCCGAACTATAGGCATGCAGGTACTTAAATGAACAGTCTTTTCACGAGGAATATGGATCTAGCATCCTCATTATAATTGGCAGCAGTTCGTCTTAGGTGGCAGCTGGTATTGAAAGAGTGAAAACGCTTAATGGCAAAAATCCCAGTTATGTGATAGATGCTTTTGAACCGGTGACAGAAGTTCAGAATCATTTCACAAAACATTTGATGACTGACCTGACACTATCAAATTCCCAGCGTAAGTCCGGTCAAAGAACGTCCAGGTTTACAGGTGCTCAGACTTGGAAGAGCTTAAATTACAAGATTTAGCAAGTACCAACTCTCACATTTTAAAATCAAAATAATGTAAAACTTACGAAGTGTTACCTACTTGATGTTTAAGTATCTACATCATGATCATCCTTTCATGGGAGCATCATAGAATGTTTAAACATTATTATTGATGACAGTTCAAAATCATATCACAATATCACTTTTATCTTGCATATGGTACTACAAATATTACATAGATATTTCTAGTCAAAAACTTGATTTGTTTGTTACGTTTGTGTGCCAACACAGACATATTGGTTTTCTGGGAACTCTGTCAATCTTTGTTTTTTTTTCTTTCTTCCATTTGTTACAGGCGATTTTTGTGACATTTCATTTGAAATATATTATACATAGAAACTCCAAATTTGGCCTCATTATACTTCCGTACAAGAAGTCTTGAGTCTTGTAGAGAGGTTCAACGATTTGGAAAATTATGCAAATAAGGTCCACTTGAAAATTTGAATCATGAATATTTCCAAAACTATTATAGATGCAGGTAACCAATCAAACTTAAATTTATAGGTTGGTAACACTGCACATTGTCGTAATTTACATGTGACCTCTAAAGGGCAAAAGTTCACTGGTTGAAGTCTTTTGAACCTTTCATCAAGCCATAAGTTGGTCAATCATCACCCAATTTTAATCATGTTGGGCTTGAATTGTAGATATTGTCACACTATAAATTTTTGTAATTTTTATGTGACCTCTAAAGGTCAAAGGCCAAAACCATTTTGGGTCTTCGAAATTTTCATCTAGTCATAAGCTTAATGGAATGTGTGGTACCCAAGGAAAAAAAGTTGTAGCATTTAATATTTACAACTTTTGAAGGCATGCAGACAGATTTGCTTCGAAGCAAATCTTGTTTTCTAGTTGTATTTGTACTTGTCAGAGTATGATTTAGCATTCATCAGCAACATGTGATCAAATACCGCCTTTAGAGATTTTTCATTGTGTTCCTATAGAAAAAAACGAATGACAAGTTTCACACTAAGACGGAGCGAAATTTTGTATGACTCAGGCCATGTTGTAATTGTTAGATGAGTTAGGCAATTTAACAATGCATGAAATGCCCCCAACATGTTTAAATTTTACAGACTTTAAAATGAAACTCCGTCCCCATGATGGAAAATGGTGGTTTTTGTGCCCTTAGCGAGTAGAAGTCGAAAGTGCCCAATTTTGAGTCAGGCCCTTTTAATTCAGCTTACTTGTCAGTCAGCCGAGCTAATCTTTTAGGGTCCTTTGTTATGGTAATTAACAAAATCTCCAAAGATAAGTGAGTTTGGCATGTATACACACACATAATTATATATATATATATATATATATTATATATATATATATATATATATATATATATATATATATATATATATATATTGGTGTAACTGAATATTATACGGAAGTTGTCGTGTCTTTATGACTGTGTGTCAACATAGACATACTGTTATTCCAGAAATTCTTTCTTTCTCTTTCTTGCTCTCTTTACTAGTTAACAGGCAAATTTGTCCGACATTTCATTTGAAAACAATTGTACGTACATAAATACATAGATACAGATATCATTACACTACATATTTTGGAAATAAACATGTGACCGCTTAAGGTTCTTCACATGTGACCTCTAAAGGTTTAAGGTCAAGGTCATTTGCATTTTGAAATTTCATCTAGCCATAGGCTTAGTGGAATGTGAAGTACCAAAGGCTTTGAAGATTGTATGGGTTGCATTACGTTTGATCTTTGATGGGGGGAGGGGGGCGATTAAGCAGTTAATTTGGCCAAGAGTAATGTGCATGAGATAAACAATTGCATTGGCTCGAAATTGTACTGCATAAAATAAATGTATGGAATTTTTGAAGTTTTGCTAAGCCATGTACCCCTCATAGCATGTTAGGCAAAACAGTTGATCTGAAGGATCAAACAGGCCATGGCATAGACAATGAAGAATGAACAAAAGTTGTAGCATTTAATATTTACAACATCTGGCGGCACACAGCCATAGTTGCTTCGAAGCAAATCTTTCCTGGTGACTATTGATTTTGTTTCAGGTGCCTTTGACCATTAAAGTGGTGCACAGGCTTGCAGGCCGTCTGTCTGTACCTCGCATCATACATACCCTCAACTTTTAGGTTCTCAAAAGTTGGTGTTGACGCTGTAATATGTGAAGATTGATAAGATGGGTTCCGTATACTTGAAAAGTCGCTATATCAAGCTTAAGTTTTATGAGAGATAGCTTTGCTTACTGAAAATTCTAAGTGACATGTGTAATAATAAAGCGAATATCGCAAAGCAAAAAAAGGAGGTTTGAAGTGTTTGTGACGTCATCTTCTTTTACATATTGTCAACCATTGTTTTACGTGATTTTAATTAAGGTTGCCAGATTTGGGTGTGTTTGGAGATTCATGAGGATGTTAATTAAATAATTTAAGAAATTGTGTTTCTTAGTGATTAAAGTAAAATAGGTGTAAGGGAGTGTGTTTGGGCCCCATAACAAAAGGGCTTCAGAGAGAATTTCTCTGCACCAAATGTGACGATTACTGGATGGGAACTTTATGTATATCTAACTTTCACCGGTCATGGTATTTCATCATTTTGTACTCATGATTACTGACTCCTCGCAATAAACATTTTTACATTTACAACACGTCTGAATCCTGGACTCTCACTGCAAGTATTCAGCGAGTGAACGTGAATTTCCCTCAATGTCATTAAATGAGATTTTGATGACAATTAATTCACCGGAGCTGAAAAAGATAACTGACTACAAATGATTCCTGGGCCGGAACACATTCGTCCGTCTTTGGCGCCCTACCGTCAATAGTTCACATTTACAACTTCTCAAATACCGTCGGCTGGATTTACTTGAACCAAGGAGAAGATGTACCTTGGGTGGGTTTCTCCCGAGTTAGTCCAAATGGTCCAGTGATTTTGGTTTCTCTTAGGATTGGTGTTTTTTTTACAAAATTTTCGAAAATCTTCTCCGAACTCGTTGAGCCAATTACTTCAATATTGCATAAGGACACGTTTGAGGACCCATGAACTTTATTTTGTTCACCGGATGGGGCTGCGCCTTTCCCTATTCATTTCATTTGTTATGTACATGTAACCTCTAAAGGTCAAAGGTCAAGTCATTTGGACCTATTAAAGTTTCATTTACCCATCACTTTTCATAGATTTTAATCATGTTAAACTCCCATTGTAAGTTTTCCAACACTGTACATTTTTGTAACTTACATGTGACCTGTACGGGTCAAGATCATTTGGACTTCAAAATGTTCATCTACTCATATTTACAACTTTGGAGAGCACACAGACAGATTTGCTTTGAAGAAAGTCTTCTTTTCTAGTCTTTTCATGAAATTTGTGTGTTGTAGCTCTGTGTTAGTGTGGACGGTATACTTACAAATTTTAGGTGCTAAGATGCCTGTGTGCATCAAAATTTTCATTTTCACTTTTATTGATATTTTATGAAAATAAAAGAAATTCTCAGGACGGTGTTCTTATGCCTACGAACATTATGATGTATCTTTTGACAGATGTAGAAATCTTCATTACACATAAACCAATATTACATAGGTAAGGTACAAAGTAATACATAAACAGATATAAAGTACCATACCACAAGTCCAGAGATTGCTCAGACGCTACTATTGACTGTTTTTTTTTTATGATAATAAAACAGTCAATAGTAGGGTCTGACATGTTAAAACAGCTAATAGTAGGGTCTGACATGTAGGTCAATATTGATCTCTTTTGTTTATGTCAATAAAATCACCGCTACTACTTTAATTTGTTACCTGGGCACAGCCGGGGGCACTTCCTTATACATAAACAAGGCAACTAAACCGCTTGTTTGCAAAAAGAAAATCAAATGCCAGTCAAACGCTGCTATATTGAAAGTAATCATTGCTTGATCTCAAATTTGCTTGTGACAACAACACCGCACATTACGCATCATAAAATGAATAATATGAACGTTTGAAAATACTGCACGTCTGATGACTGGTGATGTTTTGATAATCATACACATTTCAAATACCTTGGAAACCTAGGAATATCCATGAATTGTTGCGAAAACTTTTCAGGTGAAGTACCGCGTACCCAGCAGCAATTGTGCATGATGCAAACGAGAAAAGAGAAATGCCACGCCAGTTCGCCATCCTTGCCGCATGAAGTCCTGCCAGATGTTAGGCCCACAAATAAATTACTTGTTTATCATCACCGCACCGCCCCTGCATTTCATTTTATGTTTTATTTTCCTTAAAATCACACGTTTCAAACTTTGAGGAACAAGGTCGATGTTCAATTAGATGCTGTATAAATAAATTCGTAGTTTATGGCTACTCCCTACCGTAGGTGTCAGCGTAGCAGACCGCCAAGCTGCAGTAAAGCAATGAATTTCTCATTGCACCCCCCCCCCCCGCCAAAAATCAGACTAACAGTTGTTTGTAACATTTTTCTCAGCGTCTCCTTAGACTTTGAGCTCGATCTCATGATATGGCCTTAATTCATCTTTCCTGGTGTTTTTATTTATTCCTTGATAGAGTCTGATTGAATCGCACACGTCTGTCCATACCCATACCCACCAGATCTCTCCGACAACCCCCTCCCCCCCCCCCCACTTTTCTGGGGGCTCCTTCACTCTACCTAGCACTGATTTTTCACATTTTATGACCTTCAAGGGGGAGAGGTTCATTCCTGAAAAAATGCCTATTGTTTATACGAGCCATATTTCAAGTGACATTATTTCAAAAAGCAGTTCCGCCATATGTTTGAAATTTTCAGTAATGTTAAACACTTAGTTCGGTACAATCAGAATTAATCCATTGACCAATCTAATTTGACGATCACCTACTAAAATATAACAATGATTTCTAACATTTAACGATGTATCAGAATTAATCCTTAAGTTAAAGATCATTTACTAAAATCTAAAATTAATTTCTAACATTCAACGATGTATTAGAATTAATCCTTGATTTAACAATCACTTACTAAAATCTAACAATTTGTAACATTTAATGATACAGGCAGTAAGGAACTTTTGTTAGTTTGGGTAAGTGGCTGGCAGTTTAAGTCGAATAGTTCAAGTAAAATAATTGTTTGGAAATATAATTAACTTTTTGGTACATATGTCACACAGTTGAAGTGAAAGAGGGTGTAGTAAGGGAATGAGGAAAGTAAATGTCAGGAAATATTGTTAAATTTGACAATGTTTGGCTATTTAAGTGATTAACTGAAAACACGTGCAGAGAATGTAAATTTTACGAAACAATGTCAGTTTTGTTTCGTATCGCACAGTTGAAGGGAGACAACTGCCGCATTGAGGAAAGTACATGTTAGGAAATATTGTTAAATTTGGTACATGTTTGTCTGTTTAAGTGATTAAGTAAATACACAGCAAACGTAAATGTTAAGAAACAATGCAGTTTGGGTTCGTATCGCACAGTTGAAGTGAAACAACTGCCGCATTGAAGAAAGTAACTGTCACTGTTAGGAAATATTGTTAACTTTGGAACATGTCTGACATGCAGTTTAAGTGATTAGGTAAAAACACCGAGGAGTTAAATGTTAGGCAACCTTGTTAGTATAGGTTCGTGTCACACAGTTTATGTGAAACAGTTAAACCATCTAGGAAGGTAAAGACTAAACGTACAAAAATCATTTCGGTTAGATAGCTGTCAAACCGAAAATAAAACAGGGAATGCGTTTGCCTGCATGTGTGCTGTCAAGGTGAAAAAAGGTTATTTCCGAAGACACGGGGCATTTAAAAATTTCTGCACTGAATGTCAATAGGTATAAATTTTTTTGGTTCCTCAAATCAAGCGGCGTGGTTCACTCATCTTAAAGCCCTGGATGGGGCTCAGAGTGGACGAGAGCAAGACTCTTCATCAAATATTTGAATAAATCATGGATAAAAATAAACATAAAACCCTCCCTGGCAGCCCATAATTTTTAAAAAAAGTGATGATAAACAAGACATATTTTTTATGAGGCCTAAACTAGGAACCGACTACGGATGTCATGGCCTACTTGATTAGTCTATGCCTTCAGTGAGGTCGCCGTTTGCGATTTCAATGATATTTTTTCTCGTTTTTTTTTTTTTTTTTTTTTTTTTTGACTGGTACATAAAAAAGCCCACTTGAAGATAGATTCAGTGCTCGGTTGACCTATTTTCCTTCTTTGACCATAAATCTGTGTAGACAGTGGAGGTAGCCGTTTCTGACATGTACAGTTGGTCACATTATAGGGTCAGTGGAACTTAGAGCGTTTTGGTCCTTTTTACTGACCAAGATTTCCATGTGCATGGAAACCTTGTGATATTCAATAGTGTGATATCAAACAAGATTGTCACTTTGTAAACATGTGGATAGGGACATAAATATACCTTCACCAGTCTAATCACATCAAAGAAAATGAAAGTGAGAGCAGCCGGTCATATTATTGACTGAAATTAGTAATTGGGTATTTTACAGGGCATCTGTATTGTACGGAGCTTTTTGAGGAAAAAACGTATAGGAAACACTTCGGAAGTAAGTAAAAGTTGAAAAAGAAGACTAGTGCCAATACAAATCAGCCCGTGTGCTTTCAAAGTTGTAAATATTGAATGCTACAATTTTTGTTCATTCGCCATTGTATTTGCTTATAGCAATATATTAAATGGCAATTCTTTCTATAATAGTGTTAAATACGTTCAAACATTAAAGTTTGAGCCTAAGACAACATAAAATTAAAGTGAAAGTAAAGATATAGGAGAGATAGGATAGAATGAAATAAAGAATACTGGGAACAACGAAATGTGTTCACACAGAAGTAATGTAACCTTTGCATTCTGTAGCGATGACTGTAGATAAGATTGTGTAGATGGGAGTTCCCTCATGCATTATATTAAAAAAATGATGTAGCGAACCTATAGTTTGCACCCTTCCTCTTAATAAGCTTATGACACATAATGCTACTGTGTCCATGCTAACCATGAATGCGGACTACAAGCCCACATAAAGACATTCAGATAAAATATAAATTTGACAGACACATAATACATTTGGCTGGAAGTACCGACATTTTTTCTGCAGCACATTTAAGCCACAGAAGATCACCAATGCTGAAAGAAAACCTCTTAATACAACAAGTTGCGCTGATAACGCTTCAGATAGCTACTCACACAGAACATTAATTAAGAGTTACACCATTGACAAATGTAAAGCACATGTTCTCTGTGTCTGTGTTCATAACTTAACTCAATGCAGTCTCAGAATCTGGAAGAAACTTAAAAATGACCACATCAAAACACGCACATTACAGCTACATCTAGCTGTTGATTTCATAAGAGTGGTACAAGTGTCTGTCCATTAGCAATAAAAATTTTTATTATCAGGCTGCTGTGTATCAGTGCACCAATCTGGTCCCTTTATGGACGAGATATGCATATGATCTGTACATTTTTAAAAAAAAATGTACAGTGTTACAAAGCTATCAATCTAAGTTTGGTTGGTTACCTGTACCTAGTATGGTCTTGGAGTTATTCCCGATTTCAATTTTCAAATGGTCTTAATTTGCACAATTTTCAAAAGCGTGGAACCACTTTACAAAAACTCAAGACTTCAGGTATGAAAGTATAATCACGTCAAGTTTGGCGTTTCTACGTATGGTAGTTTTTAAATTAAATGTTGGCCAAATTTGCCGGTAACGAAAGAAAGAATATCTAGAAAAACAATATAGACACTAGAAAAGAAGATTTGTTTTAAAGCAAATCTGTCTGTGTGCCTTCAAAAGTTGTAAATATACAATGCTACAATTTTCGTCCTTTGTTCCTTTACATTCCTTTAAACTTATGGCTGGATGATAATTTTAAAGTCCAAATGACCTTGACCTTTGCTCTTTAGAGGTGACATGCAAATTATAAAGATGTGAAGTGTTCCAATACCTACAATTTGAGGCCAAAATGACTGAAACTGGATGAAATTTGACTACGTTATGGCTTGATGAAAATTCAAAGGCCCAAATAACCTTGACTATTGACCTTTAGATGTCACATTTATGTTACAAAAATGTACAGTTTACAATATCTACAATTTATGCCCAACATGATCAAAATAGGATGACAAGAGGACTATGACAGTCCTGAACTCAGCTGACCCTACATGCACAGACTGAAGTGGTCCTGTGAAATATGATATCAAGGTCACCAGTATTTGAGACCATGATCACTGTTGCTAACATGAACATATCCCCTTGCCAATTGTAAAAAATACAGTAAAATCGCAGCACCATCCGTTGAACAAGTCAAGTGTCCATATGCAATTTGAAGCAATTGGCTGGGCGGTTTCTGAGAGCCTTTTCTATATTGTGCCATGAAATCAACAAAATTCATTTAAAATCCAAAATGTGTTGGACCGTGACCATGTGAATAAACCTGGAAGAGACTCTACAAAGTTACATCTCCATCAAGTTTCAAGTAGATCTGGTTGATGATTTTGGAGAAGTAAGAAATGTGGATTTCCATTCCAATCCCAGTTCATTTATAAAATAGAAAGCATACATCAACAAGCAACCACTCGAATTGAAAAAGCGTTAAAATTCAGGCATCAAGAACAATTTAAGGACTAGAAAGAAGATATGCTTCACAGCAAATCTGTCTGTGTGCCTCCAAACGCAAATTTTTCAAATGTTTTGCAACATCTTTGAAATGCTGTACCTGGTGACCATAATGTAACAGGATTAGATGAAGAACTACAAAAATTACAAAGCAGAAAAAAATAAACAATCAACAACAAAATGTAATCTTTTTCCAGCTTAGTGTCTATCTGCCTTAGTTTTCAGAGATCTATGAAATGAGGGTGACTTTGGAGACAACTCTCAATATTGTATTTGTGTCTTTTTACCCAGAACCACTAGTGTCCTAGTAGTATATGACAACTTTCAATATGGATGGCCCAAAGTACAACAAAGGGGATTATTCGTTTAATTGTTGTATGTCTGACTTGTTCAAAAGGTACAATAATGTATGGAAAGAAAAGTCTACTAAAACGAAGGATTAGTTTTAACTTCTGTGGTAACCACCAACGAAGGTGGTCTTTGAGCTTAAAATGACCTTTGACTGTAAGATGAGCTTTTACCTGAAGCGAACTTTGACCTTCAAAATGACATTTTGACTCAAAATTGACCTTTAACCTTGACATGACCTTGATATTTGAGATGACCTTTGCCTTGCAATGATCGAAAAATCCAAAAATCAACAGAGCGTGACCATTTGAACAAACTTGGTAGAGATCCACCCAAGGCACATCCCCACCAAGTTTGAAGTAAATCTGGCCAAAATTATTCAAGTCATAACCATTACAAGAAATTCTTATGTTAAACTTTCCTATTAAAACTTTTGTAAAGATTTTTGAAAAAAAAAATCATAAAAAAATCCAAAATTCATTGGAACATGACCATTGGAACAACCCTGGTAGACACCCAGAAGTCGAAAATGTGAATTGTGAACGGACGACGATGGACGACGACGGACGACAGACGGACGACGGATGCCTCACCCTCCTAAAAGCTCAGCTGAATTACCAGGTGAGCTAAAAAATAGACGAAAGGGACAACCAACATTCTGAATTTCATGCAATGTTGGCCAGTCAGCAATGTAGCGCTGACAGTCTCCTGTCGCACAGGCCTTCCAAAGATTGCTGAATTGCCACGAAGCCACATATACTATAGGCCTATTATAAAATGCGGACCACGGAGCCTATGCTCAAAAGCGGATCCTCGATATCTTGGAACCATAGCTTCCCGAACTGTATAGTTTACACACGACACTATATTCCTTGAAGTATAATTCATAAACCAGTACAATTTCGGGCCTTAAATATGCTTATTTATCGAGATATTTAAAGTTCCACAAATTCTAGCTTGTGTTTGTGCCCGGGGTGGGCACTTCCCATATTTTAGGGTGGATATGCTTCACTGAGCGTATGAAACCCAGACCTAATGGGAACTAATCGATCAGAAAATAGAGGGTCTTTGGGAGCTGGTATTGACAAAGTCCCAGGGTAGAAGAACACATCCCGTAAGGCAAAAAGAGCCGTAATTGAGCCCCGAATTGAGCTCGAGTACAATTTATGGGGGTCTTTGGGAGCGACAATTTTAAAAACATGGGGCCTTTGGGATCGAAAGTTTGAAAAAGGGGGTCTTTGAGAGCAACAAGTGGTCAAAAATGAAGATCATTCCCGCGGAGCCTACCGGTAATGCTAAGTAATAGGAGCACCCTCCCCGGGCGTCTGTGGGTTTATTATGTGGAGTCCGTAACGCGTAAACGTGCTCTCACTATTGAATTCACATTCGTTGATCACTGCACAGTGTTCAGGCTGCGGCCCACTTGATATCTGGGAAAAGCTTCAGTCGTTAACATGAGTTTTCTTTCACTATCAAACGAGTTTTTATTCCAAATATAGGCTATACTGTGGCAGTTTCTAAATTTGCTGAAAATTCCATTTATTTGTTTCTCCGAGAGCTACTGCACTAAGTTTCGTCATTCTTCACCTGGCTTTTAACCTCTGCCTCTTGCTTGTGTGTGTGTGTTTTGTTTCATCAACAGGCTGCGTACATTTATTCTTCACTTCAGCTTTGTACCATTGGAAGTTTCTGAAGGGATAAACGACCGAAAAAATCGCACTTACCACTTAAAAATCTTTTTAGGTTGTCACCTATAGGGTAGGTTCACTACAGCATTGATCATTTCAAGTTGTTTAAAGTAGCCTATACACCTGCCTTTATATATTAATCTTAGCCTAAATATATAGGTGTATATTTGTCTTTCCTTTTTATTTTTTCTTTAACTTCTCCCCCAATCTTTCTTTGAATGAATTTGAGGGGAGGGGTACCGGTTTTAATTATCGTGCTGGCGTACTGGGGCATTTTATTTTCCCGTACCAACAAACTGGGACCTCAGACATTGATACACACCAATCTGTAAACGATAGGGTTAAAATCACATAGGCCTATAGAAATTGCTACTGGGCAAATTTTATTTTTGGAAATAAGTGTTGAACGCAACGCGCGGAAAATTGTAAACATTTAAATACGACACAAGACGTTTTTGCATTGAAAAAAAATCTGTAAATTATAACGCTCAAGGCCTAACGTTATATATACAATCCTATTATAGTCATTTTCATTATCCCAATTCTTTAAAACTATAATTGCAACGTAAATGACTGTGTGAAAGTAGAATGTAAACTCTACGCGTCGTGTGCTACGCTTTCTTTAATGTGAAAACTTGTCTGCAGTTTACTTTGTATTTATAAAGTGGGAGAGTAGACAGCGTTATGTCATTTTCATTGTTTTTCTTTTATGATGGCCAAGGATAGCCGACAGGCAGACATCTTAAGGGATTACACCAGATTCGGAAAGTCATCATGGCTTACAATGTTGTTTGGATAAATCACACGGATATTATAAAAACTGGAATTTGAATATCAATGTAGAAAAGTCCAAAGTAGTTAATTTAATAGGCCTAGTAAGAAAATTAGGAGACGCTTCTTTGTTGGTAATGAGGAACTAGAAATAACTAATATATACATAACTCTCTATATATATATCTACCTCGGCATTGAAATGACATCTAATGGAAATTTTGCTGAAACCATAAAACATTTATGTGAAAAAAGCTAAAATGGCTCTTGGACGCTTAAAACATACCCTGTCTGGTGAAAAAATTGACATTTGTTTATATTTGAATTTATTTGATAAACTGTATGCCCCTATATTTCTTTATGGTTGCGAAATATGGGGGTGCATATGTTCTATCTCCTATAAATTGCATCGGTCAAGACAAAATATCAGGTTATTACAAGACTGAATTCGAAAAGTTATGTGCAAGTTTTCTGAAACATACTCTAGGAGTGAACTCTAAAGCATACAATATTGTAGTTTTGAGAGCTCGGAGCTTTTCCATATTCTCTGAAAATACTGAAGACTATACGTAAAACTGGTACCGAATTATAAACTCTAACCATTATCTGTATGTGTTTGTAAGTATTGTTTATGCTCCCAACAGGTTTGCTGATGGGGGATCTTTCTGGTGTAGGCTGTGTTTGTACTGTCTTTGATTAAGACCCCCCCCCCCATACCATGGATATGTATGAAATGGTGCAGTTGCAATAAAAGTCATTCATTCAACCAAAGCTCTTCATTACTAATCTCTCATCCTCTGCCTGAAAGAGTGTAGGCCCACTAATCTTTTGAGAGAGAGAGAGAGAGAGAGAGAGAGAGAGAGAGAGAGAGAGAGAGAGAGAGAGAGAGAGAGAGAGAGAGAGAGAGAGAGAGAGAGAGAGAGAGAGAGAGAGAGAGAGAGAGAGGTTACGTAGCTTTTTGCGTGTTG